>JAVALU010002465.1:0-600000 GCA_030770095.1 Gila robusta
GATGATAATGAAAAATGTTTCTTGAGCATCAAATCATCATATTATACTGATTTCTGAAGGATCATGTGACACTGAAGACTGGAGTAATGATGCTGAAAATTCAGCTTTGATCACAGGAATAATTTACACTTTACTATATATTTACATAGAAAACAGCTGATTTACATTGAAATATTATTTCACAATATTACTGGGTTTGTTTTGTATTTTTAATCAAATAAATGCAGCCTTGGTGAGCATAAGTGACTTCTTTTAAAAACATTAAAAATCTTACCGACCCCAAACTTTTGAACGGCAGTGTATATATTTATAGCTACGAGCAGCGATTACGGGCCCAAGCCGGTGGCACCGCAACCCCGGTTATAGCGCCACCAACTGGCAGCAGGAAGTGTGTCACTTTCAAAATGATTTGAAATCACCCTCTTATTTTTACCTGATTTGCTTCAAACTTCACTACTATAATGTAAACACACGGCAGATGTAGACCTGACCTTTCAGAAGGTTGCTCACACATACTTTGTGATTGATATGTGCCCTCGATGCGCACTTTTGCAGAGCCCACACCAATGCAAGCTCTACAGCACACTTCTTTTCGACAGTCAAAGCAGGGTTACGTTTTTTTGCATGTCGTGCACAATAACCCTAAAGGCACCAGGGTGGCGGTGCCACCGGCTTTATATATATATATATATATATATATATATATATATATATATAAATATAGCTGCGAGCAGCGATGAAGGGCCAAAGGCGGCGGTACCGCCACCCCGGTGCCTTTAGGTAACTAAAGGCACCGGGGTTGCGGTGCCACCGGCTTGGGCCCGTAATCGCTGCTCGCAGCTATATTTATTATTATTATTATTATTATTATTATTATTTTACTACCTTTTGGGCACTTTTGGGGCCCTTAACGTGCTCGAAAACTCTTGAAACTTTGCACACGGGTCAGAACCCGCGGCCATCAGGGCCGGGTTGAAGATGGTACCCGGGCGTGGCAGGGGGGCTCGACAGCGCCCCCTGGAACGGGATTCGAAAACATGTCCATATATCAAACACGCTTGCATGAATTAATATGAAAATCGGTACACATATAGATCTCATCGTTTCATATATCCTTCGTACTCTTACTTTTTACGCCAGCCCAACAGGAAGTCGGCTATTATGGGTTGTTTGGAAACTCATGCTCAGGAATTTGAAACACTTCTCCTAGGGAATTCACCCGATCGTCACCAAACTCGGTGTGCATGAAGTCAAGACATTGAGGATGAAAAATTGCCAGGGGATTTTTGATATCTCGAACGGTTTGGCCGTGGCGAGGAAACGAATTTATGGCGAATAATGGAAACAGGAAGTGTGTTATAACTTCTGCATACATTGACTGATCTTGATGAAACTTCAGCAGTGTGTTCGCTGTAAGAGGCCGATCACATGGATGTGACTATTGTGAGTCAAAGTTATAGCGCCACCAACTGGCAGCAGGAAGTGTGTCACTTTCAAAATGCTTTTAAATCACCCTCTTATTTTTACCCGATTTGCTTAAAACTTTATGTGTATAATGTAAACACACGGCAGATGTAGACCTGTGAAAGGATTATTGATATCTTAGATACTGTTGCCGTGGTAACGCATCAAACTTTAAGATTATTTTTTGATGCTTTTGAGACTCTTAGCATACTTGAAATTGCATGAAACTCGACAGACACATCACATTTATTAGCCAGTAGACATGTGCAAAGTTTCAGAAACGGGCGTGGTGCAGGGGCTCAGTAGCGCCACCTTTTGACAAAAGAGGGGGAGTTAGGTCTATACTTTTATCTACAATCTTAAAACTCAGTATGTATATTGTTCATATCGAGCTGGACAACTTTCTAATTTACAGTTATTAGCTCAGACCAACAGGAAGTCAGATATTTTGGTTTGAATGTGGATGTTTTGGAGAATTTTCTCTTCCTCTCTCTCTGACCCTACGTCTCTCCGTGTGTTTGGGGGGAGGGGGATTTGTCTGCTGAGTGAGAATGCTTTTATTTTTGTTTTTCAAGGTTTTGGGGCCCTTAACGTGCTCGAAAACTCTTGAAACTTTGCACACAGGTCAGAACCCGCGGCCATCAGGGCCGGGCTGAAGCTGGTACCCGGGCGTGGCAGGGGGGCTCGACAGCGCCCCCTGGAATGCGATTCGAACACTTGTCCATATATCAAACATGCTTGCATGTAATAATATGAAACTCAGTACATATTTAGATCTCATCGGGTTGAACAACTTTCGTGCTCTAAGTTTAACGACAGCTCAACAGGAAGTCAGCTATTATGGGTTGTTTGGAAACGCATGCCCCTGGAATTCGATATACTTCTCCTTGGGAATTGATCGGAATGCCAATAAACTCGGTCAGCATGAAGTCAAGATATTGAGGATGATAAATTGCCAGCGGATTTTTGATATCTCGAACGGTTTGGCCGTGGCGAGGAAATGAATTTATGACTAAAAAAGGACACATAAAGTGTGTTATAACTTAGTTAGTTTTACCTACAGTTACAAAACTTGGCGTGTATATTGTTCTCTTCAAGCCGAACAACTTTCTAATTTACAGTTATTAGTTCCGACCAACAGAAAGTCAGATATTGTGGTTTGAATGTGGATTCTGAGAATTTTCTCTCCCTCTCTCTGACAGAGAGACTGTTCCCTGCCATTCTCTGTGTGTGTGTGTGTGTGTGTCTGTGTAGGGAGGGTGAGAAGGAAAGGGGGGGGGGGGTGTCTCTTCCAGTGATAGTTTAACCCTCTGAGGTCTAAGGGTTTTTTGGGGTCCTTGAGGTGTTCTGACATGCTCTGACATTTGTGCTTTTTTCAGTTATTTATAAACATGTTAATGGCAAAGGTGTAAATTCACTCTATATAGCACAAACAGGGCTACCGTAATATGTGAGCAACATGTATGTACATGTTTGTATTTTTGAGAGAATATTGCTTATGCATGGTTATTGAAAAAACTAAAACTTAAAGTGTCTGAAATAAGGCCACAAAACACATACTAAATATGTGTCCACAAGACTTTTGACTAATGAGTGTTGTTGCCTAGAATTTTTGCTTCAAAATGATCTGAAAATCATCCTGCCTAATCATTTACACAAAACAATACATTGATTTAAATTTTATAAGACACCTTTTGTTTGGAAAGGCAATATGCGTGGAGGCGTGTTCACACCTGAGAAGACAAAGGCCGGATAATGAGCCCTATAATGAGCTGCATATTAATTAGCCCTTTCACACAGGTGTGTCACAGGATCCCAAAGAATGCAAGGACAAAAGAAATTATCTATATATACATATTTTACAATTAGAAATTGTAACCAATTACAAATAGGTTACAATTACAACAACAATAACAATATTTCAAGTGTATTTCTTTGTAAAAAGTATACATTTTATCATACGTATTAAAAAAGGTAAGGATTCATTAGTTTGAATATTGGAACAAACACTATAATAACATCTTAGTTGATAATTCAATATACCTACTTTATTTTTGACAAAACATCATACTATAGTATATTTAACATGAGCAGAAATTGGTGAACAAAAGCTTAACTATTTAATGTGACAGTAGTCTTTTTTTACAGTCAAAACTTTATAATCTATCCAAAACTAATCACAAAATCTTGTCTAAACATTCATATTTAGTCTGTAACATATTGTGTATGATATATTAGTATATACATGTGAATTTGCAGCTTGTTGCTTATACAGACATTTTATTTCAACATATTTCAGTCTATGTTTACTCATCTTAGTAGGCTATAGCAATATAGATTGGATGTGTTCATGTAAACATAACGTTTACTAATGTAGGTGCGAGAGTGAATGAACGGCACAGACACGCGCTTTATAACTGTAGTACACAAAGCGCGCGCGCCTGCATGCCGTTCATTCATCATTTAGCCTACACACTATAATAACATCTTAGTTGATAATTCAATATACCTACTTTATTTTTGACAAAACATCATACTATAGTATATTTAACTATGAGCAGAAATTGGTGAACAAAAGCTTAACTATTTAATGTGACAGTACTGTCTTTTTTTACAGAGTGAATGAACGGCACAGACACGCGCTGTATAACTGTAGTAAACAAAGCGCGCGCCTGCATGCCGTTCATTCATCATTTAGCCTACACACAGACACGCAATTCATATTTAAACAGTCTTTTTGCGGTTTACAGTCAGACACTATTCAATATCGCGATTAGAACAAAGCACTTAAGAATAAATGACTTACTACATCAGCTGGATACGTTGCTCCTCCAAATGAAACTACCAGCACTTCTATTCCAGGGTTATTAGATGTATTATTCCTCAAAGCGAAAGGATACTGTGTACACAGCTGTACAAGATACATACTAAACACGATGTGTTTTATAATCCAGCTGGTGGGCGTTGGCATGTTTGAATGGCTTGCCTTAGATCATTTGCGTTTGAATACCGGCGCGCTCTCCGTGGGCGTGGCACATTAACGCGTAATTAGGTATAATGAGCTGGAAAGAAAAATACTGACATCTCTCTCTTTTCATACAGATTACATAAACTGAGAATATTTGTTTTTTATATAAATTAATTCATTTAAAAGAAGAGAGTTCAAGCTTCATTATGGAAAAACACTCGTGCCTGTATGACAAGTATTCGCGAAATTACAGTTAATTTTCGGACGCGTTTCAGAATGGACTTAACTGACAGAGAGAAGGCAGAACGCGCATCATGTTTGTTTTTCTTTATTTGGCGAAAAGCACAACACTTTGTTTTTATTGTGAGTATCCAGAAAAAAAATAGACACTTATCAGGATCTAATGATGTACAACACTTAATATGTAAGATCAAAATCAACAGAGTATTTTGAGTTTCTTTTGCACTGATAAGAAAAAAAGCGAGCATCGGCCGCGCGATAGCCGACCTCAGAGGGTTAAACACAAAATCATAAATAGGGCTATACTGCCCTCTTGTGTCCAAAATTATATTTATATATAAATATATTACGTATGTGACTGAGGATGTTGTGTTTTATAGCGAGTGTACACAAATATAAGTAAACAGTTTGCAGTCTGAGTGATGTCCTGTATGAAAAAAATGACGGAGTATGTTTCCACTGTTCACACACACACACAGTTCGATCGCGCCCGCGCCTCTCTCTCTCACACGCGCGCACACACACACAGTTCGATCGCGCCCGCGCTTCTCTCTCTCTCTCTCTCACACACACACACAGTTTGATGGCGCGCGCCTCTCTCTTAAGCTGGAGTGTGTGTGTGCGCGCGAGAGAGGCGCGCTGGCGCGATCGAACTATGTCTGTGTGTGTGTGAGAGAGAGAGAGAGAGAGAGAGAGAGAGAGAGAGAGAGGGCGCGATCGAACTGTATGTGTGTGTGTGAGTGAGTGAGAGAGAGAGAGGCGCGGACGCGATCGAACTGTGTGTGTGTGTGAGAGAGAGAGAGAGGGGGGGGGCGCGGGCGCGATCGAACTGTGTGTGTGTGTGTGTGTGTGTGTGTGTGTGAGAGAGAGAGAGAGAGAGGCGCGGGCGCGATCGAACTGTGTGTGTGAGAGAGAGAGAGAGAGAGGCGCAGAAATAATTTTATATGGAAATCAATTATTTATAATTCAGATGAGAATAAAGTTAGTGTTAATTAAAATTAATGAACATTTATTTTTTCTGTTCTGAATATCATTGAAACAGAAAAGGCAGAGACAACATAATGATGAATAATCTTAAGATATTATATCGTATGCTATGTGTTGTGAATACACCCATGTTAAACATTAAAATTTACTTCCATTGCATATCATAGAACACATAAGCGTAAAATATAATTACATTAATAAACCTGTACAAAGACCTCCAGATAAATACTGGGCTTCTATATTTACACATTTAAGTGCTGAAAAACATATTGAGCTATGACATCCTATGACATTAAAAATTATTCTATATTTAAATTATCTCATATATGTGGCTTTTGTGGTTCACGATCATAGGCCCTGTCCCAAATGGCACACTTCATATGAATACTCGGTCTTGTGTACTTATTTCATGTGTCTGTTAAATCCATGAGACCCATGGATGAGGTGTCTCATTTTTCATTTTAGGTTTCAGAAGGTTGCTCACGCATACTTTGTGGTTGATATGTGCCCTCGATGCGCACTTGATGCACCCAAACTGATGCAAGCTCTACAGCACACTTCTTTTCGACAGTCAAAGCAGGGTTACGTTTTTGCACGTCGTGCACAATAACCCTAAAGGCACCAGGGTGGCGGTGCCACCGGCTTCTTATATATATATATATAAATATAGCTGCGAGCAGCGATGAAGGGCCAAAGCCGGCGGCACCGCCACTCCGGTGCCTTTAGGTAACTAAAGGAACCGGGGTTGCGGTGCCACCGGCTTGGGCCCGTAATCGCTGCTCGCAGCTATATTTATTATTATTATTCTTCTCCGCAATGAATCGCATTTTTGAGGGCCTAAACATGCACGAAAACTCACGAAAATTTGCACACGCGTCAGAACTGGCGAAAATTTACATCTGATATGCGTTTCAGAATTGGGCGGGGCAAAATGGCTCAATAGCACCACCTATAAAGGTTCAACGGAGTGCGCCTCCCGCTACGTTTCACGTACGTGTACGAAATTCGGTACATACATGTAATGGCCCAATACCTACAAAAAAGTCTCTTGGAGGATAGCCCTAAACACAACAGGAAGTCAGCCATTTTGAACTTCCTCTCAGATTTTTGTGCAGTTTTTGCCATTTTCAGGCCTCGTACTTTAACGAACTCCTCCTACAGTTTTATTCTGATCATCTTCAAATTTGGTGAGTGTAATCTTAAGGCCTTTGCGACGTTAAATTGCGAAGATCTTGAGTTTTCGTCGAAGGGCGTGTCCTCGGCGGCCTGACAAATTTCGATGTTTCGCCATGAAACAGGAAGTTGCTGTAACTCAGGCAAACAATGTCCAATCTGCCTCAAACTTCACACGTTTGATAAGAGTCCTGTCCTGAACACATGTCCATGCTCAAATTCAGTTACAGTCATAGCGCCACCTACTGGCAACAGGAAGTGGCATGTTTAACACTGTTGTGGACTCTTAATAATATGTAAAAAAGTGCCAGCAAGTGCTAAACATGCTAGCAACATACTAGAAACATGCTAAAACATGCTAGCAAACACTTAGCTAAGTGCTAAAGCATGCTATTACTGCAATTAAATAGGAATTTGCTGTAACTCAGGCATGGAATATCAAATATTCCCCAAACTTAACACGTTTGATAAGAGTCATGACCTGAACACATCTACATGAGAATATTCAGTTATAGTAATAGCGCCACCTACTGGCAACAGGAAGTGACATGTTTAACACTGTGATGCAGTACTAGCAACATATTAAATATGCCATTGAATTATAAACATGTTATAAACATGTTAAAACATGCTAGCAATTCATAGCTAAGTGCTAAAGCATGCTAATGCAATGAAACAGGAAGTTGTTGTTACTTAAGAAGGCAATGTCCAATCTGCCCCAAAGTTCACACGTTTGATAAGAGTTCTGCCCTGAACACACCTACATGACAATTTTCAGTTAAAGTAATAGCGCCACCTACTGGCAACAGGAAGTGACATGTTTAACAGTGTGATGCAGTACTAGCAACATAGTAAATATGCCATTGAATTATAAACATGTTAAGACATGCTAGCAATTCTTAGCTAAGTGCTAAAGCATGCTAATGCAATGAAGCACAAAGTTGTTGTTACTTAAGAAGGCAATGTCCAATCTGCCCCAAACTTCACACGTTTGATAAGAGTCATGGCCTGAACACATCTACATGAGAATATTCAGTCATAGTAATAGCGCCACCTACTGGCAACAGGAAGTGACATGTTTACCAGTGTGATGCAGTACTAGCAACATATTAAATATGCCATTGAGTTATAAACATGTTATAAACATGTTAAAACATGCTAGCAATTCTTAGCTAAGTGCTAAAGCATGCTAATGCAATGAAACAGGAAGTTGTTGTTACTGAAGAAGGCAATGTCCAATCTGCCCCAAACTTCACACGTTTGATAAGAGTCCTGCCCTGAACACATCTACATGACAATTTTAAGTTAAAGTAATAGCGCCATCTACTGTCGACAGGAAGTGACATGTTTTACACTGTGATGCAGTAGGCTACTAGCAACATATTAAATATGCCATTGAGTTCTAAACATGCTACAAACATGCTAAAACATGCTAGAAACACTTATCTGAGTGATAACGCATGCTATTATCCCCATAATAAAGGACATTTTTTAACTGACTTTGACATACTCCTCCTATATTTACCTACTTAAATGCACATTGCCCACCGTGCTCTGTCTTCCTAAAGCCACCGGGTGGCGGTGGCACGGGTGCGAGGGCCCTTTCAATGCTGCTTGCAGCTTTAATTATTTTTACAATCTCTCTTAAATGCATTAAGTAATTGGAAATAATTGATGAATAAATAAATAAGAAATGATCACATAATGATCAAAGTGAAGTGTCACTAACAAGTGAATCGTCTATTCTTGCCCATTCACTTTCAATGAAAGAAAGTGAAGCAAATGCCTTAAGGGTCTAATGATTAGACACACAAAGCTATAATAAAATTGCAGATCAGAAATGAGATGTAGAATATGGTCAAATAAAAAGCACACTTACATTTGTTTCCACTGTGGTGTGATTGTGATGTACCACTCCTTACTCCTTAATTTACTACTCTACATGTATCTATAAATTAGATACCAGTTGATAGGAATGTCCATGAACTAATTTTATGAAGTACAGACAAGTGGGAAAAGTTTTATTTAAAAACATTATGCTCATTTAAGGTAAATTATGAGAGACAGTGAAGATATTCTCTTATAAAGACAGAGGGGTAGGCTACATTTTCTTTTAACTTGAACATGTGTGATGTTCTTCAAAAGGAGTATATATACATATATATATATATATATATATATATATATTTTTTTTTTTTTTTTTTTTTTCTGATTTTGCTCAAATATAATTAAGTACATGTATATATCTGTTGTGTTCATGTCCACAGCTGTGCTTCATTATAGACTTTGCTCTTGAACTGTGTTTGTCATGTTTACAGCACAAGAACTGGTTAAAAACTACGTCACGTTAACCTCTAACTGAGGTCAAATATTTATTAATCTTTTTTTGGCATTGTAATTGGTTCTGATTGTTGTTGTTGTTGTTTGCACTTGAAAAACAAAGAAAGACAACACAAAATAGAAAAACATTATAAAGCTCTGTGAGGCTCTTTTCAGTCTTTCATCTATCAATTAAGTTTGCCTTCTTCATAATGTACAGGCCAGCCTTGCTCACACCCCAACACAACGTAACGTGTGGACTTCTTCCCTTTACCATATTCACATTTTGGGGGTCTCTCCCCACTTCGTAATGCACACGTGATCAGAGGAAATGGCTGGTTGCTCTTAAATAGGTTACCGTCCTGATGAGTTCCTCCTCTGCCACAAACTGCTTTAATATTATTTGTATTTGCTTGTATGAAGGTGTTGACAGGTTTGCAGACATTTCCAGCTCCAGTGATGTCTCTCTTTCCGATTTCACTGGTACACTTCTGCTCACTCATATCAGGATCCCTATGCTGATTGAGGAATTTTTGATAACAGGGTTTTATCTGTGCTGGTTGAGCATGAGTGGAGAACGACACACACAAGAGCAGCAGCAGAATCACAGCAGACTGATGAATCTCCATGACCTGCTGAACAATACACACATCAACACACCTTAAACACTGGACAGTGCAAACATGACCGTGGCCAATTTTACTGGTTGATGGGAATTTCATCACCCTTATTTATTGTTATATATTGTAGATTTTCAAATATTCAAAATGGAAAACATTACTGATTTTTCATGGTCCAGTTTCTGTACACCTTAACTCCTTTATATCTATATTTTTAAATGATTTAAAATATCCTGTCAAGATTTACACTGTTGATTTGATTCTTTTATTCTAAATCGTTATTTATTTGAGAAGAAAAAAAAAGTCGAGTAGCCTAGTTTGCATCACTGGATGTTACTGTCAGTTGTTTAACATTTCTTTGGCAAAACAGTTGACATAATAGAAATTTTGCTAAATCTCACTATCTTTTGATTTGATTGGCCATCTCAACAATTTGGCTGCATTTTTAATTATTGGGGGGACTTGTCTTCGAAAACCACTGGCTTCAAATATTACAAATGAGTTCATAAAACAATTATGTTAGAGAATAATTCATTATAATTCATTTATTTTAATGTGTGGATATAAAAAGAAACAAAATATGAAGTGGTTGATAACTTGTAATTTACTCTTTGAATAAAAATAAAGACAAATAAAGTAAATGGATATTTTCCTTCAATCAGTGTTGGTGTGATGCAAGACAATCAAGCAAACGAGAGAAGTTTTATTGAGTATTACAGACAGGTATAAAAACATCTGTCTTTCTTCCCTTGTCTGTTTTTGCTCATTCACTACTCACATTAAAAAGTTTTGTAATGCTCAAAAAGTGTTAAGAGTGCTTAAATTCAGTAGACTAGCTGAATCTAGCACATGATAAGAACAATTACACTCAGAGACATGCATGAAGAAGTGAAGAATATACCATCAACTTAGAGAAATATTGTAAAGATATTTTTACCATGCGATAAATGATGAGAGACAGTGGAGATATTCTCGTTGTGTGCTGCTCTTCAAAAAAAAAAAAAAAACTTTGTTCCCCTGATTTATGCTCAAATATAATGTATAAATCTGTTTTGTTTATGTTCACAGCTTCATTATAGACTTCTCTGTGAACTGTGTTTGTTACAGCACAATAACTGGTTAAAAAACACTGCACATTAACCTCTAACTGAAGAGGTTTTTATTCATTTTTTTAATTATTTAAATATTATTATTTTATTATTTTTTTGGCTTGATTGTTTTATTTTTTCACTTGAAAAACAAAGAAACAAATGATTAGAAAAGTATTGTAAAGCTTTGAGCTTTGATTCAGCCAGTCATCTATAAATTAAGTTGGCCTTCATCATAATGTACAGGCCAGCCTTCTGCACACCCCAACACAACGTAACGAGTGGACATCTTCCCTTTACCATAGTCACAGTTTGGGGGTCTCAATCCACTTGGAAATTTGCATGTGATCACAGGAAAAGGCTGGTTGCTCTTAAACTTATCACCGCCCTGTGGAGTTCCTCCTTTGCCACAAACTTTTCTAATATCATCTGAATTTGCTTGTATGAAGGTGTTGACATCTTTGCAGCCACCATCAGTTCCAGTGATGCCTCTCTTTTTGTTATTCATTTCCCTGTTACACCTCTGCTCAGTCATATCAGGACCGAAATGCTGATCGAGGAATTTTTGATAGCGGGGCTTTATATGGTCTGGTTGAGCATGAGTGGAGAATGACACACACAAGACCAGCAGCAGAATCACAGCAGACTGATGAATCTCCATGACCTGATGAACAATACACACATCAAAACACCTTTACTGATATTTGACTTAATAAAGCAGTTTAGGTGGGATTAAGAAAATACTGTCGAGACCCTTCCTTTGTTTTTACTTGCACATATCTTACTTTACGTACACACACGGATCCAGTCTGTTTGTTTTTCTGTATTATATATCTTGTACTTGCTGAGTAAAGTTCTTAAGCTCTTACCTTGTTGTTGTGGGTAAGTGAATATTTTGTTGTCTTCTTTTGCCTAAAGGCTTTACGGTAATAAACGGCACGATAATGAACAAACCCCAGGAAATACTGATGAAGCTTGCTCCAAACACGTGTTTAGACTTCAGTGTTGTCTGTCAGTATTGCTGGAGTTTTTATTGCAAACCTTTAAACACTGGACAGTGCAAACATGACCTTGACCGATTTATTCGGTTAAAGGGAATTTCATCGCCCTTATTTGTTATTTGCAAATATTCAACATGGAAAACATTTACTGTGTTTCAAAGTCCAGTTTCTAACAAACCAGAGCTAAATAAAATATCTAAAATATTGTGTCGTGATGCACACTGTTGATTTGATTGTTTTACTCTAAATTGGTGGTTTTCAGATCAAGTAACACGTATGATCAAATTGAAGTGTCACTATCACGTGAATCATCAATTCCATTCACAGTCAATGTAAGAGTGTGGGCAATGCCTTAAGGGTCTAATGATTAGACACACAAAGCTATGATAAAATTGCAGATCAGAAATTAGATGTAGAATATGGCCAAATAAAAAGCACATTTCACGAGTTCACACAAATAAGTTAGATAGAATAAAAGTGTTTTTGGCGTGCGGGCCGAGGAGAGGCTCCGGGCTCGGTATTCGGCTCTGAACCCAGAGTACTCCCCCTGTATTCCTGGCTGTGGAAGAATAAGCCAAGAGTGAGGAGTCGGGGTGGTGGAGGGATGCTGAAAAACTGTCAAGGAATGTTAGGTGAGTTGACAGAGTGAATAAATATATGCTTCTTCTCATGCTGATAAGGTATACATATTAATTGTTTGATGACAAGTTGATTGGATTGATTATTTGAATGTGCTCCTCCCAAACTTTGTTTATAAAACATCATTTAAAATATATTTTCCACAATGGTGTGATTTACCACATTTTGAGAACCACTTGCTCTAAATACACAGAAATGTGACTCTCAGTCATAAAACAATTCTGTTTATAAATGTTGATTTATCAATGATTTATTGATCTCAATGTGTGGACACTGAAAACTACAGAAGATGATTTTCAGTGTGGATGTCCTGCTTACCTCGGTTCACTTTATCTTTACATCAGACTGCAATGGAATGGGGCCAAGAGGAATATTAACAGTTTAGTCTGAGCAGTGAGCATGCTTGGTTGTTGTTGGTAGTTTACCTTACCTGTTAAACATTAATTTAGATCCTATGTTAATGGAAATAATCTAAGCATGCGTTATATGTGTCAGAAAGAAACTGCATGTCAAACCTCATTGAGTATATAGCCCACAATAATTATATCGAGCAAACTACAGTAGCCTACCTTTGTATGACAGCTTACTTATAGATCCCACATTTCCAAAGTAGAGATAAGAAGAGAGAAAAATACCATTTCAAAATCTGATTCTCGTGATTCCCACTAAGGAATTCCAATCAGGGAAATCGGATCTGTTAATGTGATGTCATGTTTGTACCAGTTTCACTTATGTTGTGGTGAATCATAGAGACCATCTCCTTAACTCACACAATTAAGCTTTGAAGTTTGAAGTTAAAATCTGACGTTTTTGCCACTGGAAAAGTTTCAGGGACAGAAATTAAGGTAAATGAGAATGTCCCACTAAACGTATTATAATTACAGTTTGAAAAGTTTGATAGGAACACAGCTCAATTTAGTCATCTTGAGAAATAGGAACACATTTCTCCCTCGCACGTGAAGATTGGAGAGATCAGAGAAGTCAGAGATGATTAATTATAACATCTCCCGGTACTGTATCTTCAATCTGCACGATCAAGCAAGGCCTGCTTTTATTCCATTTCACAAGGCATTCAGACGCTCAGTTAAACATGACCTCTTGCTTGATTTGACCGACTGTTTAAAAGCAAGTGTGAATGAAAGCCAGTAGTGCAGTGGGATTTTGGTCTGGGACACATTATTAAGATTCCTCTGAGATAAACTAAATGAAGCACAAGATGAGACTCAGTCCCTCCTCTTTCTTCTCAGTGACGGGAGCGAAACCCTCAAGAACCTGCTGATGCGTATTTGAAAGCTTACATTCACAGCTTAAAATGTGTATTATCTTTTTTTTCTTTTTGAAGGCTCCTGTAACAGATGAAAAAACATTTTTCAGTTTTATTAAATCAGTGCAGTATCTGTCATTCTCATGTTCTGTGTACTGCGCGATTACGACTCGAATAACACAATTCTATGTTTTTATTTAATATTTATGATTTAATTATCCTACAATAATATGAAATATGGTTTTACATGTATTTATCGGACCCACTCCTGTCCATTTCACAGTTCTGGCCACATCTGACCTGAAGATAGTTGTTCAACCCAGTGGGAACCTACAAAAATGTAGAAGATATTTTATCACTGTTTTTTTATTTTTTATTATGTTATTACGGAGCCTCTGAATGGGACATGTTTATGGAAAAACTATTTGAGATGGGAGGGAAAAATAGGCTATATGGCAGCTTCATTATAATACCGCCGAACGAGAGAGTTTTGTATAGCAAGTGCGCCCTCTCGTGACAAGTGTGCGCCTCTCCACTTAGCCTACTGAGCAAAATTATTTATGCCAATTAACATTCTTTTACCGCTTTAGATAAAAATAGGCCGATGTTTACGAAAGCAAAGTTTATCAATGAAAAATAAACTTAATAGTTGAACACTAAACATTGCATCATGATAGATCATGACACATAATCAGTTTATTCTAAGCTTACACACTGCAGTTTCAAAGTAGTGTACAACACATCATGTTTTTGCTCTTCTTGTTGCACACGGCTGTAACCAGCATATGTCCAGTATGTTTCCAGTGAATCTAGCTCGTGTATCCTAATCAAACTGATCTGACAGTGAATAGCTGGCGATGTCAATATGGGAAGTGGAATTAAAACAACACAAATGCAGTGCAAATTCAAAGGAAGTAAGACCATGTTAGTCGATTTGGCACTTGAATACCTAAAGTAATGTTACTGTTTGCAAGCCTTGAGCCTACTGTTAATGTATCTTGGCAGCCTTGATCTATAAGAGGCTAAGACTAACTAGCAAGCTTGCTGGCTAACATCTACAATAACATCAAATTATGTAGCCTATATTTTGTGGGTCTCTTTTCATATTGCTCAGGTGCACTCGTGTATGTCTTTTGTCTGGTCTCTTTCACTATCCTAACAGATTCTCTCTTGAAGTGGCTTCAAGAGAGAATCTGTTGAGAAAGCCTCTTGAGAGATTCTCTCAAGAGGCTTTAACATCTCCATACTCCTCATCTCAATTGGTAGCCTGACTACGTCAGACTTCGTACTTCCGCTCAATTTCAGTTCGCTTCAAGCAAAGTGAAGTAGCAGAGTCTGGTATTAACAGGCTACTCAATTGGCTCCCAGTGATCAAAATAATAAATACCATGACCAGTTTTACTGCAGGAACAATCATTATAACTGTTGGTGAAAGTTAAATAATTTATAACCTGATGATCCAATGTTAGCTTAGTCCACGATTATTTCTGACAACATGCACAAATATTTTGGAGACATAAATTCCAGCTGTTATGAGTGAATCATGTGTTTTTAATAATATTTATCACATAAACACACAAAGATTTTTCAAGTTAATGTCCTTGTTTCAGAAATGAAAAAAGCATTGTAGGTTTTCAGGCACTTTTTCCCCTTGGCTGATGTAAAGTCTCTTACAGAAAGAGTAAGATATTCTTAATTAAAACACTTCTTACTAAACAACCTTTAGTGTTAGAAAACTAAAGCATTAGTGTCCACTTATTAAATTATGGTAAAATCAGAGGCACAGGCTTGAGTTTAGCATTTATTTGGTTTGACACTTAAAATAAATGAGTTTCTCTATTTACATATTAAAAATGAGCACCATACAGAAGACACCATCCACCAAAATGGCAAAATAATAAGAGTATTGCCAAAAGAAAGAACCAAAGTCAGCTAGCTGAAGGCTACACTGGCCAAATCATTTTCATCAAACAGTGATAATATTATATTATATGCTTGACAAACACAACTGAATATGATTTATGACCAAAACTGAACGAGACACAAGATTAAAAAACATTAACAAATAACATGTCTCTTCATCTTCCTCCTCACATGCCAACAAATAACATGAAAGAACTAATCAGCACCTCATAAACTAATCAGCACCTCATAAACTAATCAGCACCTCATAAACTAATCAGCACCTCATAAACTAATCAGCACCTCATAAAATATCTGAATTTGACCACACACATTGAATTTTATACACACATTTGTGTGAAATTTGTGCTGTAATATTCCTCCTGACAGCATCACACCAAGTATTTTCATAAATACTCTAATGCACCAACTTTAAAATAAATAAATGCATTTGAATAAGCTGCACCAAGATAATCAAGGCAGGATTTGGTTCTGGTGCAGATGCTGGACATATACAAAGCCATGCTATTCACAGTTGGTCAACCAGTGTTTTCTGATGAAGGTTTATAACTAAGGGTTAGAGTTAATGTTTAAACTAAACACCAGCAAAATATTGATATCATACTTTTCCAGTTACTGCAACAATACCAGTAAAAAAGCTTCAGTATCAGCAGTGCAGTAGAGCACTTAAGTCCTCTGAGACTGTGAGGTATTTCTGGAAATGCAGTCAGTTGTAATAGCGAGGATGAAAACAAGCAGGATATTATGATTTATGTGTTAAACCAGTTCAGTGCATTAGGGCTTATAATGAAAATGACAAGATAATCATTCACTGTTTCTGTCTGAATCTATAGCTGCCAACTTTTGAGTTTAGCTTGTTTTATTTTAGTAACTAAACAGAATTTTATTAGGTTTAGTGACAACATGTTACATTGACTACATTTACATGCAGCCAATTTTCGGGTTATGGTCGGGTTAAGGTCACTATTCGGGTTTCTGAAACATTAGGAATAACCCGTTTACATGCATGAGCAGAGAGAGTTACTCCTGTATACATGGAATGTAAACCGATGTAAACGGCGACGCGCAGCGTCTAGACGTACGTACAACCTTAAGACCCAATGTGCGTCATTTCCGATTCTTCTTCTTCCTGTATCCAAAGACAACAACAACAGCAGCAGCACGCGGATAATGAATAGTTCAGGGCAGATAGCGATCGCCTTTGTTTGCGCCTTGGTGCTGGTACTGACCTCACTCAATTTATGCAGTGCTGCGTCTCGCCATGTTTATTTCCGGTATACTGCACGCGGGTTTTTGTATGCGCCGAGAAGTTCCTCTACTCAAAAGACCAAGATTCCTTGCGAATAGAACATGCGCAAACCAGAAATCACTATCGGGATATGCCGATACGCGTTTACATAACCAAAAATTCGGGTTAGAAAAGGGGTACCCCAGGTATCATATCCCGGTTTTTAAAATCCGGGATATGAGCATATTCGGGTTTTTGCCGGTGTTTACATGGCCGTGCGTGACCAGGTTATTGCTAATATTCCGGTTTTGAACAGGTTATTAGCTGCATGTAAATGTAGTTATTGACTACGTTTGTATACACCGGCCATGTAAACACCGGCAAAAACCCGAATATGCTCATATACCGGTTTTTAAAAACCCGAATATGATCCCTGGGGTACCCCTTTTCTAACCCGAATATTTGGTCATGTAAATGCGTATCGGCATATCCCCATCAAAAGGAACATTGATTTGTGTTCTGCGCATGTTCTGTCCGCAAGGAATCTTGGTCTTTTGAGTAGAGACAGCGCATACAAAAACCCGCGTGCAGTATACCGGAAGTAAACAAGAAGTAGAGGTAAACATGACGAGACGCAGCACAGCACCACACTTTTGGAGCGAGGAGGAAAGCGCAAACAGAGGTGATCGCTATCTGCCCTGAACTATTCATTATCCGCGTGCTGCTGCTGTTGTTGTTGTCTTTGGATACAGGAAGAAGAATCGGAAATGACGCACATTGCGTCTTAGTGTCCGTACGTCCAGACGCTAACCGCGCGTCGCCGTTTACATCGGGATATTGCAATTCCATGTAGGCTATACAGGAGTAACTCTCTCTGCTCACGCATGTAAACGGGTTATTCCGAATGTTTCAGATACCCAAATAGTGACCTTAAAGCTACGTTTTATTATTATTATTATTATTGCTTGACAAATTTCACCATTTCAATACAAATCAATTCTTATGATTTGATTTAATATTGACTCATTTGGATAAAGATTAGGTACACAAGATAGGCGTTAATTTTTCTCAAGAAAAAAAAAAAAAAAAACTCACCTAATGCTGTAAACATGCAGAGAGCCCTATCAGCTGGTAGTATTATTTAAGGTTACAAATTGCTAAAATATAATGTGTTTTTTATTATGATAACATCTTTATTTATAAGTAAAAAAAAAAATTGTAATATAGAACACATAGCTAAATGATCAGCGATTAGAGTTTCAGCTGATCCTCTCTCTATCATTTCATAATTCTCTTCAGTGTCAAGTACAGTGTCAGCACTTTCAATGAAAGTATCGAAATTATAAATGATGTTACATTGTTTTATTGGCTTCTCAGTCTGAGTCTGATTGTAAGAATCCTCCTTTTTAAAGTAATGTCATTCGGGTCACATGGTGAGTTATCACAAGCCATCATTCTCCTGTAGGAAAACACAGATTCACAGATGGTTAAAGGTGACATATCATGATAATCTGACTTGTTCCATGTTTAAGTGCTAAAATCTTGTCCCCGGTGCATCTACCAACCCAGAAAACATAAAAAAAGGGACAACCCAGCATCTTTGTTTTGGTAAGCCTTTCTCTGCAAGCATGTCAAAAAATAAGCCGATCAGATTTCTCTTTTATTATAATATTACCACCCTGCACATCTGTACATTAACACCCACGGCGCCGCCATTTGGTTTAGGCTACCACAGTGTAACCAGTCCTAACGCAATGGCAAAAGTTTGAGGAAAGCATGCAAACTATTCTGTCATCGCTGCATTTTGAGCTGTAATTTCACAGACACATTCTGGGAACACCATAGATTTATATTTCATCTTTAGTAAAGGGGCATAATATCTCACCTTTAAAGTAATACAAATAATACTATAGACTTGAATGGTCTTTTTGCCTGTTGTTTGTGGATGTACAGAGGTTTTCTTTCCCTAAATATTAAACACAATGGGCCTCATTTAGAAAATGCTGCATAGATACAGCCACACATTACATTTTTCGAGCGTTTATCAAATGTGAGTATGTATGATTCAGAGAATGAACGCACGCATGCACGCACAAAACCATTCGTAGGCCTTTCATCCAGATGTGAAATTAATAAATCTTTAATGATCTTGAAATTGTGCTCAGCTGAATGCTTTTGAATCTCTGTCTTGTAATAATGTCATTAAAATATAAAAGAGCACCAGTCAACGTACAAAACCTTTACTTGAGAACGGCGAGCAGCAAGATTTGCTTAGATTTCCAAATACCTGCAGTTCTCTGACTCTCTGCCAGAAGAAAAGATACTTACATCTGCTCAGACCCTGACGTGGCGCTGAGTACCTTTCCACTTCAAAGACCGTTTTTATAAAAATGAACGTCGGCGTGGATTTTAGCGTACATTTACTCTAAGATCAAATCTGTGGCTACACACGTTTTATAAATGAGGTCTGATATCTTACATTGCATCAAACCTTCTATAATACAGTAATACAAAATTGTATTATGATTTCAATATCCCATCTAAAATTCTTGAACTGACAATTAAGACACTTGCTCTCTGAAAAAAGTTGCACTTTATGTTTTGTATGAATTGTTATTTAGTTTATTTGGGAGTTGTGTTTTTTTTTGAGGATTTAATAATAATTAAAATTATCAATTAAAATGTAATCATGCCACTGTTCTTTTATGCACAGTAAATCTCATATATCTTGCTAAATCAGCTGTATGTAATACTTACACTCTGTGCTGGTGGTGGTGTATCGGTCCTGCTGTGACGATAGTAAATCACACCAGCAGATACAGCAGCACACACCAGCAGAACACCACCAACAACTATTCCTGCTACAGCTCCTGAAGACAGACCTGAACCTGGAACATCTACAGAGAGACATTATTACGACAGAGTGGATGATTATCCATCCAGTATTTTTTTTTATTTTTTTTTACTTTTTTACTTTAGACCCTTCTATATTGATCATCAGCTGTATCAACATGAAACAGCAGCGTTCACTGGAAAACAAACATTATGCATTTGTCATGTTATCAAGTTAATAACATTAGTCAAAATGTTATTGAGCCAAATTCACAACTCCACATTTATTGAGTTGATTTAAAAATACTTAACTGATTTTCTTAATTCCTCAAAAGAAAATGCATTGAAAAACTGAATTATACACTCACCAATGACAGTAAGACTGAATCTCTTCACTCTAGTGATGCTGAAGCTGCTGTTGATGATGTTGATCTGTAGTGTATATTCTCCAGAGTCTGTGTTTCTGGTGTTTGTGATGGTCAGAGATCCAGTCTGATGATCCAGCTTCAGTCTGTCTCTGAATCTCTCAGTGCCTTCATTACACTGAACATCTGTACAGGTTTTATTTGGATCTCCAGTGATTTCAGTGATGAGAGTGTCATTAAAATACCACATCATCACATAATTTAGTTTTCTTGCTACAGGAGGATCAAAAGTGACAGATTCTCCCTCGTTTTTCTTCACTTCATCTATATCAGCAGCAGAAACACCTGAAACACAAACCAACAGATGCTGGAGGATCTTTTGCTGAAAACAAACAAAAACTACACAACATGAGAGAACTGTGAACATGACTGCGATTGCAAAAGCCCTTTCTTGACTTTCGATCTGAAAAGAAACATTTTGGTCTGTGCCTGTAAACACAAATTAACAATATGCTTTAAAAATATATAAACATTTTTAAATGACTCACCTTGGACAGAAACACTGACGATCTTTTTACTGTCGCTGCTGCTGCTGATGATCAGTAGTTTATATTCTCCAGAGTCTGTGTTTGTGATGTTTGTGATGTTCAGAGATCCAGTCTGATGATCCAGCTTCAGTCTGTCTCTGAATCTCTCAGTGCCTTCATTACACTGAACATCTGTACAGATATCACTGAGATCTCCACTGATTTCAGCTATTCGAGTGTCATTAAAATACCATTTAATCTCTTCTTGTTGGTTTGTTTGAACACCAGTGTATAAAGTGACTGAATCTCCCTCCATCATTGACACTGACACTTCATCTGTATTAACACCAGATGAACCTTGAGAAAAACATAAGCCAAACAAAAAAATACATCAGTGCTGTGAAAATGTTTTTCTACAGATCACATCGATTTTAAGTAGACAAATGTGTCTGTATTCATAATGTAACATGCAAAAAAACAGCAGAAGAATATCTTCTTGTACAGTTGTGCTTAAAAGTTTACACACTCTTTGCAGAATGTGCTAAATGTTAACTATTTTAACAAAATAAGAGGGATCATACATGTTATTTTTTATTTAAAGGGATACTGCCCTTTTTTTTTTTGGAAATAGGCTCATTTTACAACTCAGTTTAGACAGTTGAGTTTTACCATTTTCGAATCCATTCAGCCGATCTCTGGGTCTGGCAGTACCACTTTTAGCATAGCTCACTGTTGCATAGATAATTGAATCGGACAGGACCATTGGCATCTCATTAGCATCAAAAAAATGACCAAAGTGTTTCGATATTTTTCCTATTTAAAACTTGACTCTTCTGTAGTTACATTGTGCACTAAGACCGACGGAAAATGTAAAGTTGCGATTTTCTAGGCTGATATGGCTAGGAACTATTCTCTCATTCCTGCGTAATAATCAAGAAACTTTGCTGCCGTATAAATAAATAGGCTGTCACGGTTAGCAGGTTCGCCTGTTCATTCTGTGTGTACTACTCTGGTCTGATTGCCTATCAGCGTCAGCTGTGCTGGCTAACAATCAGACCAGCCGCAGGTGTGTCTCGTTTATGGGTCCTATATGTAGTCTTGTGTTTGTCAGGTTCATTGTCACTATTTCTGTGGGTCCCTGCACACTCTGGAATTCAGGGAAATGAGAAAGCGGATAAGGTGGCAAAAGAAGCAGTTAAAAAAGGAGATGTTGACGTCAACATTAAATTGTCAAAATCAGAGGGGAAATTAAGGCATAGTGTGGAGAAGTATAAATCAACAATGGCAACAGAGCTAGGATAATGCAACAAAAGGGAGAGTACTATACGGTTATCCGGACCACCTACCCCTAACCCCGCCCCGAAACCTAGCCGTCACTGGGGTTAAGACCAGTCAGGGATGACTATACGGACTATACGGGACTAAAAGACACACGTGTGGTCCGGATAACCGTATAGTTCCAAAGGGGGACATTAACACGAAATCCAAAGCAACGTAGGTATATCAAGAAGTAGGGGAACAAAGAGGAAAAAGCAGGTGATAATCAGCAGGCTGAGAATTGGGCATAGCAATCTTAACGGCACACTTTTAATTACAGGAAAACATCCTACAGGAATGTGTGAACATTGTCAGGAGGCTGAAACAGGAGAACATATTCTTACAACATGCAGGAAATTTACTCAGGAAATACAAGAAATGATAACACAGTTAAAAAAAATAGGACGGGTAGATAATACAGTAAAAAGTATGTATGGACGGAGTATGGAGAGAGTGCGGAGGGTAGGAAATGGATATTTGGTATTTTCAGGATGACTGGATTAGATAGGCGGATTTAAAACAAAGGGTAAATAAAACCGAAAGGTGGCAGTAGGCTAATGCAACTCAAAGGATGCCAGCTGCCGTAAAAACCCAAAGAAGACGGTTCATCGTCAGATCGTGTACTGGATCTCTCGCTGTCAATGCAGTTTATCTATCCAGTTCTCCTGTTTTTTACGGACTGTTTCCTCTCTGTGCCTGCGTTTTGGATTATTGCCCGGGTTGACGTTCACCGCTGTTTGGTGCAGTGGAAACAGCGGTCCCCGTCTACTAGGATCGGATTACAGCCCACTGCATTCCCCTGCGCTGCCAAGGACCTGACCAGATACTCGACACCAGCTTTTCCTGTCTTGTTTTCTTGCTGTTCTAAATAAATCTGAACTTTAAATCGCTATTGGATCCTGTGTCTCGTGACCTGCATAGGCTATATGTAAACTTTTGAACGGGGACATTTTAAATTCAGCTTCTTTTTTTCTTCATTTTTTCTAGTGGACTATATAGGGTAGGCTATATATACATCATATGTAAAATATCTTAATCAGGACAGTAGGCTGTTAAAAAATAATTAACATTTTGCAGATTCTACAAGGGGTATTTTGCCCCCTATATTTGCGCATATAGCCTAATAAAAATGTTTATAGACTCATAATAAATATTACAGATTATTCCATTAAAATACTTCAGATCACCCCATTTCATTAAGATACGGATAATGCAGTGTCGTTATTATCTATTGTTTTGTCTTACCGTTCGAATCACTCGCGTAAAGAACGTTTTGAGGCTACATTACATGTTATTAATTCGCAGAAGCTTTTGTTCAAAGCGATTTACATCACATTCAAGTCAATTTAATCAGATTATGCACCAATGCAAAAGAATACCGACATTTACTGACTTCACGCCACTGAAACTGACATGCGGATTTCTCAGTGAATACTCTGACAGTGTTAGGTTGTTACCATGTCATGTAATCAATCCTGCCATCACTACAGCGCCTATATGCAGTCAGAGAAATCGATGCAACACCAGAAAATAGATAGGCTACAAACATTAATCTTACCGTGGTCGAGTAAAATCCAGATCAAAAGAAAGAGAATCTTCATTCTCACCACTCCCCCCTTGAAACAATGAATGCCGATGATAATTCATAAAAGTGATTTAAAGGTGTGGATGCTGCGGCTGTTGTTATAGGAAACCTGATAGCCTCACGAATGACCAGCAGTTTTCTTAACGGGGTCATATTGCCTAATGCCATTTTTGTACAAGTTAATATGATTCCTTAGGGTCTAAATGAAAAGTGTGTAATATAGCCTGCTTTAAAGTGTAACTAAACCCTAAACCAACTTTTTTTAGTTAATGATCTGTAAGAATAGGCCCTGTTGCTGTTCATTGATTTGAGTATTCATGATTTGGGCTTCATGAGGCACACTAGCACACACACACTCGCAAGGTCTCTCGCTCTCTCAGTCTCTGTCCTGTGCGCGCTCTCCCCCTCTCGGCCATGCGCGCTACACGCTTTGAACATAACACATATTCACGTAGCCTTTCGGAAACTAAACCTATAATATAAAAAATATATTAACGATGAAATACGTGACAAAACATGATTTTTTCAGAATAAGTTGGGACACTAAAATTAGATTTGAAATAGGGGACTGTCCCGGGAAAAACGGGACGTCTGGTCACCCTAGGTTTTAATTCTACAATATATGGTGTAAAAACGTCCGAGTGCTGCCCTCTTCAGGTTGAACGATGGCTACTGTAGTTGAATTTTCCTATTGGATGTTTGCAGTACTATGTGACGTAACCGGTACTATGTGAGCAGGTTCCAGCTCACCACGCTCTTGGCTGTATAAAAACCATCTTGTTTCGTCAAAACCACTGTAGCGAGTCAGGAGTTGGAATTGCGAGTATTGAAAATGATCAGGATAGAGTAGAAATGGGCTTCTCCACACAGCTCGCACTGAAAAGCGACGAAGTGCCAAACGCTACTCCTCCTGCATGGACTCCACCAGTGCAGCGGCGTCTTGATGTGAGTGATCATATGTATTTTAAAAGTTAATAAAGTTAATCCTCTGGGGTCGACAAACGTGCCGGCGCATTTTACTGGATTTTTTCACATAGCGGCAAAATATGAATATGCCTACAAAGAGCACGCGCTGTTGACATCAACTCGATATAACTCATCAGATGCATGTACTTTACGTCATCTTGCGACCCTGTGAGGAAGTATTTATTTCGCTAGCATCGTCAGATGCTGATCGCAATGCGGCAGTTAAAGGTGATCTAAGTAACTTTTCTACATTAACTGAACAGCTTCGGAGTCAGTGGAATGGTTATATTACTTATTTCGGGTTGAATGGTGGTGGTTTCGCACCCCCCTGGTGCCCGAGAGCGGAAAAAAACTCACTTGCAACTTTGAGAAGTCAGGAAGTATCGGGTGATATCAGGTCTCACGATGTAACAAATTGCTTAAGCACTGCACACGTACCACCCCCATTCAAGCACCGGCTAGCTATAAGCAAAGGGCAACGATAGATTGAGTTCTTCACATTTTCGTCATGGCTGAGCCTGTAAAAAAGAAGCAGAAAGTTAGGAAATCTTTGTCGGAGGACCAAAGATAGAGGAAACGGGAGACTGACCGAGCAAGAAGTCAGACTCAAGTAAATATTTGACCGGCTTTTTCAGAATGGCGAGAACTGAGAGAAACAGAAGCCAGAAAAACGGATGCTGACCTGGCCTTCTTGCTGTTGCACTTGTAAGTATCTTTGGAATAAACTGTCTTTAATATTTAAATTTCAAGTAATTGAGACCTCAGGATGTTTGCTATTGTCTGTAAAGGTTTTTATTATGATCGCTGTCTGTTACGGGCTTACTAGTACGCTAGATACTATAACTTTGATGTTAGCATTGTCATTAGCAAACACGTTTGATTTCTGTAGTTGTTTGGCCGTTCCTCTGTCGGTTTTATTTGTGTAACTTAGTTTGCAAATAAATAGAGATGAAATTCTTCGTAGACATAACTGGTTTTGAAATAGCCGGTTTCTCTGCTCAGCTGGGTTGCTGTCACGTTGTATGAATTCATTGTCTCTCTCTCGTCTTGCGTGCTGTTGTGTGTGTGTGCGTGTAATTGTGGGCGCGGTCACTGATCAGCGATGATCAGCAGCGCCAGCTGGCTTCAATCTGTTTTACCCTTTATATGTTCAGTAACTGGTGTCTCATGTTGTCAGATCGTTGTTCTCCCGGTGTGTTCCTGTTCCCGAGTATTGTTGGCCTCCTGTGGATTTCCCTGTTCGTCTTCGTTCTTCCTCGAGTTCTTCGCACTTCCACGGGTTCACCTTCACTCACGGATCTTCTGCACTGGATTGGGAGCACGGCACTGGTTGTTCACCGAGGTCCCTGCGTCACTCTACATCTGCGCTGGATTCCGCCCGATCCATCGTCCTCTCCAGCTGTGTTACTTCCCTGTGTTGTGTTTCTGACCATACTTTGGATACTTACCTCTAATAAAGCGTTTTGCTATTGCATCTTTCTCCTGTGATACGTAACAGTTGCTCGTTGCGAGGGGGGAGGAACAACAGTTCGTTTTTATGACACTGTGTTTGAAAGCATTTGCTACCAGACACTAGGGGAGCTTCGTAGAGAAAATACACTCAGGCTTGCCTGGTGTCCCTTTAAGACCGCAGTTTGAGCCAGCGACTCGAATTGATATGGCTCTGGCCCTGTGTCCACAGACAATTCACCCTCCTCCACTTCAGGTGAAGGTGGGAGAGAAAAGTCCTCGATTTCAAATGACAGCTTTGTTGCAAAGCTACTTGCGTCACTCCAGTCACTTTCCATTTTAGAGTCTGACAGCAGCTGTCAATTAATCCGTCACTGCAGGTCTCAGGTGCGCTGCGGGAGTCAGCCTCTGACCAGGGGTTTAGCTACCCTTTAATTAAAAAATCTCATTTGTATTGTAAGAAAACACTCATTTTACCTGGTCAAAACAGCTCTGTCTCAGCACGCCATTTAAGTGCATGTGTCTTTAAATGATAATGAGCTTTGCTCACCCCGCCCCTCTGTTCTGTGGGGCATTTTGAAAAAACACAGGTGGGGCGTTCGACAGTGACATCACACGGTCAGATGGCTCGATTTGAGACGGGAAAACATATAAGGAGATTAAAAAAAATACTGGATGGATTTTTATCATTATATGATGGTTGTGTGCAGGCACTGCAACACACATTTCAGTACAATCAACTTGTAAAAGTGCATGTACCATTATATGACCCCTTCAAGTGCAAATGCAAAAAGGCTTTTCACAGTCTTTCGTTTGTAACCTTTATGTACTTTTGTGGCAGTATATTATTATTTTAAAGAATTTGCAGACCATGTTGAGTTTAAAGGATAGTTTATTACTTTAGTTATTTGAAAATTGAAACAAGGTAAAGACAAGGCTAAATATCATGTAACATGAGTAGGCTAATATAAAGTAAAATACATATCATGAGTCCAGATAAAAATAAAAATAAATAATTAAATAAAAAATTTGTCCCACCTGCTGGTAGATGTTGTAACTAATAAGCTTTATAACTGTCTGCAATAAGCTTCTGTGTTAATGGCTATAGAAAAGTCCATGGGAGCTTGTTAACGCAGCAGAATACAGGGGTGGTAAAAGTACTCGAAAGTTATACTCGAGTAAAAGTATATATACCTAAATAAAAAATGACTCCAGTAAAAGTAGAAAGTCCTCAATTCAAACATCACTTGAGTAAAAGTACAAAAGTATCCAATTTAAAACATACTTAACGGGCACCTATTATGCAAAATTCATTTTTACATGGTGTTTGAACATAAATGTGTGTTGGCAGTGTGTGAGCAAAACTACCCTAGAATGATAAAAATCCACCCAGTGTTTTTTTACAATCTTAATAAATCATAAGCTCTGTCTCAGAATGAGCTGTTCTAAGATTCTATGCAGTGTGACGTAAAATTGCACAGGCTCCTCCCACGACGGTTGATTGACACTGCAGTTTAAGCCTAGACCAGCCCCGAGTGATCTGGACACACTCCACCAGTGTTTCGACCTTGAGCAGCTGTAGACAAGAATGTCTCCTAAGCGATTGAGGTGTGTTGTTGTTGTTGGATGTAAGAATGAACAGCAGTCTTCATTTACTCTCGTTGTTACTCGAGGATGGATCTGTACTGTTTGTGATCCAGCTTATACTCTCAGGAGCGACAGGCCTAACGTTACTGATGCAGAAATGAAAGTGAGAGCGCACACTTTATGAAAGCTCATCGAGTCGTTTTACGGATATACAGTGTACCAGCTTATTTAGCACCCACTGAAAAGGTGTGTATACACTCACCTAAAGGATTATTAGGAACACCATACTAATACTGTGTTTGACCCCCTTTCGCCTTCAGAACTGCCTTAATTCAACGTGGCATTGATTCAACAAGGTGCTGAAAGCATTCTTAAGAAATGTTGGCCCATATTGATAGGATAGCATCTTGCAGTTGATGGAGATTTGTGGGATGCACATCCAGGACACGAATCTCCCGTTTCACCACATCCCAAAGATGCTCTATTGGGTTGAGATCTGGTGACTGTGGGGGCCATTTTAGTACAGTGAACTCATTGTCATGTTCAAGAAACCAATTTGAAATGATTCGAGCTTTGTGACATGGTGCATTATCCTGCTGGAAGTAGCCATCAGAGGATGGGTACATGGTGGTCATAAAGGGATGGACATGGTCAGAAACAATGCTCAGGTAGGCCGTGGCATTTAAACGATGCCCATTTGGCACTAAGGGGCCTAAAGTGTGCCAAGAAAACATCCCCCACACCATTACACCACCACCACCAGCCTGCACAGTGGTAACAAGGCATGATGAATCCATGTTCTCATTCTGTTTACGCCAAATTCTGACTCTACCATCTGAATGTCTCAACAGAAATTGAGACTCATCAGACCAGGCAACATTTTTCCAGTCTTCAACTGTCCAATTTTGGTGAGCTCTTGCAAATTGTAGGCTCTTTTTCCTATTTGTAGTGGAGATGAGTGGTACCCGGTGGGGTCTTCTGCTGTTGTAGCCCATCCGCCTCAAGGTTGTGCGTGTTGTGGCTTCACAAATGCTTTGCTGCATACCTTGGTTGTAACGAGTGGTTATTTCAGTCAAAGTTGCTCTTCTTTCAGCTTGAATCAGTCGGCCCATTCTCCTCTGACCTCTAGCATCAACAAGGCATTTTCGCCCACAGGACTGCCGCATACTGGATGTTTTTCCCTTTTCACACCATTCTTTGTAAACCCTAGAAATGGTTGTGCGTGAAAATCCCAGTAACTGAGCAGATTGTGAAATACTCAGACCGGTCCGTCTGGCACCAACAACCATGCCACGCTCAAAATTGCTTAAATCACCTTTCTTTCCCATTCTGACATTCAGTTTGGAGTTCAGGAGATTGTCTTGACCAGGACCACACCCCTAAATGCATTGAAGCAACTGCCATGTGATTGGTTGATTAGATAATTGCAATAATGAGAAATTGAACAGGTGTTCCTAATAATCCTTTAGATGAGTGTATATTTGTTTACTGTTAGTTGTAACGAGTGTTTTGTGTACTTCGCTGTGTATGTTGTTGATAATGAAAGGGAGAGAGAGAGAGAGAGAGAGAGAGAGAGTTTAAAAGACTTTAATGCTCACTTCTTATACTGTGTTTATTCAGCTCTTACTGTGATTTTCTGGAGTAAAACTAACGCTTCATCTTTTGTGTGATGTACAATAAACTTCACTGAACTCATCAGTATAGTTTGGTCATCATTCGGACAGGGTCTACTACAGCAGGCTTGTATTAATAGTGGATAAAAGCAGATGACAAGTAAATTAAAATCATAATTAAACTAAACTATACCTGTTCTATCTCTATACAGCATATATTTTCTGGCTCTGTGGGCATCATTGTCCAACTCCGAGTCGAAATGAACACCGCAACTGAGAGTTTCTGTTGTGATATTATCAGATGAGATTGTCCTGGTTCTGAGCGGAAGCTCGTGAGGCTCCGCCCCCTGGGCCGGCAGCAGCAGTCAATTTGCATTTAATGGTCACACACTAAAACAGCACGTTTTTCTCAGCCAAAAAAATGACAATTTAAACATCCTGTAAAAAATTAGCTGTTGGGTATTTTAAGCTAAAACTTCACATACATACTCTGGGGACATCAGAGACTTATTTTACATTTTGTGAAAAGAGTCGTAATGGGTGCCCTTTAAGTAAGGAAAGTAAAAAGTAAATATTCAAATCAACTGTAAAATATCAATTATTAAGCAGATCAATTGTTTTTGGGAGTGGTATGCAATGTTTTAATTAAACAAATGAAAAGTTTAGATACTGCAATTAAGAATTTGTTAGATTTGCAATCATAAGAGACAATTAAGCACCTTAACGTAGTATAGGGTTTGAACTTGCAATAGACATGTTCCATAACATTAGCTGCATCAAACAGAAGATGTGCAAAATACAAGGTAAGACTTGTATATGTTGTATATGTTTTATCAATGAGGAAGAACCATCTCTTTAAGTTAAAATATGCAGTGTATCTATGTGTAAGAAGAAAACGTGCAGTGTTGGAGGTCCTGCAGGACGCAATTTTTTATTTTTTTTGCATCTCTAATGAGATGTGATAGAGAAAACAGACATCTTCTCCTTCGTGACAACAGACACTTTCAGGAAGGTAAGGCATACCTGTCAACATTTGGTTATCCAAATCCGGGAGATTTGTGCGGAGACCGCTCACAAACTTCGCGAACTTCTGTATCTTTGCGGGGACACCGTCTTGACCTGCCATGTCAATCTGAGTGACGTCTGACAGCGAACCAATTGCGGACGAGTTCCCCAATGAATATTAATGATTCTTCCCCTACCACCCTGCAAAAAAAAAAAATTGCCTCCAGCACAGGTTTGAGAACCACTGTACTAAACAGCCTCTTACATGCCACTGAGACAGGAAGGGGTGTGTTTAACCTGATGTACAACTTGCAGTTCACAAGTTCACACTTACATACAACTAGAGGAAATAAAGTTTAATGCGTTTTTGGCGTGCTGTCCGGGGGGAGGGCTCCGATCTTGGAGTTCGGCCCGAACCCAGAGGACTCCCCCGTATGTAAATGGTTAGGACTAGAAATGTGGTGGAGGGATGCTGCTGAAGTGTCAATGGATTGAGGTGAGACCGCAAAATATACACCGTTTATAGTTTATTGCTGAGTGCTCTCCACTCGTGTTAATTATCTGAACGTTTAATCACAGCAACCCCAAGCCTGCCTCCGTTAGCTATCAATATGTGTTAGCTAACTTGACTAACATTAGCTAGGCACATTTACAAGGCACGTTTCAATATGAAATCACTTGGCTAACAATAGAAACAACATTAACGTCAACTCACCTCAATATGTTTTCTCAGATTTGAGGGTGAAGTTTTGAATGCTGAAATTTCCGGCAAAAAAGACATGCATGTATGCTGGCAAAGAGCTCATGGCCTCACGCATTCTTTTTTTTTTTTTTTTTCAAAAGAAAACCAAGTTTTTCATTGGTTTGGAAAGTCAGTGTAATAAATACTTGGAGCGTGCATGGGGAAATGTATCAGAGTAAAAAGTAAACTTTGTCTTTAATATTGTAGTGGAGTAAGAGTGAAGATAGATGCAAATAAAACATACTCAAGTAAAGTACAGTTCCCCGAAAAAAATATTTAATTAACAAAGTATTTTTACTTCGTTACTTACCACCTATGGCAGAATAAAAAATAAAAAAACAAAAAATAAAATAAAAAGGTAATTGTGACTATTTATCTCACAATTCTGACTTTTGTTCTTGCAATTGCGAGTTAAATATATGCAGTTGTGAGTTATAAAGTCAGAATTGTATGAAATAAACTCACAATTGAAAGAAAATATCAGACTTGTGAGCTGACCCCCCACCCCCCAGAATTGGACTTGATAACTATAGCTTCTATAGCATAAAATTAAGAATTCATACAAATAAAAAATGTTGCAGGTCCCTGTAAATGATAGAGAGGTTGATGATGGTCTGATGGTCCTGTCACACAAAGACAAAAGCATGTATCCCATGATAGTGCTCCAATGAGACGCATTACAATTACTTCACCCCTTGAACTCGTTTCTATCTTCACTTGGAGAGGAATAAAGATGATTTTGAGTACCTTTACAAACCACCTGACTCAGGGTAGTATCACAAATGGGGAGGCCACACGCAAATTAAATTAATCAAAAAGTAGATTTTATTAAGGTAATGCATAAATTAAGCAAGCAACATGGAAACAGTGTGTTGGATTTGGTTTGACCCACTCTGTGTTTGATTAAGTTAACTTATGTGTTGGACTGATCATATTTTGATATCTCATGCCTGTGTCTGGACTAATCATCTGTTGATTGCTCATGCCTGTGTCTTGTATGAGAGTTCAGTAAAAAAAAAAAAAAAAAAAGGATGCACAGCGCTCAGAGTCATATAGTCTCATGGTGTGTAATTAAATATAGTGATAAGACACAGATAAACATAAAAGGACACTAGAACACAACAATCAGAAAAAGAAAGAAAGAAAGAAAGAAAGAAAGAAAGAAAGAAAGAAAGAAAGAAAAAAACACAAAAGACTCAACAACCAATGAATACTCATGAAAGCTATTGGAAAGGCCTCAATCGACAACAACACTGGGAAAGAAGGAACTTTTTACATCGCCCACATCAACCACAGCTTGACTCTACCCTGCAACCACACAAAGAGAGAACACACAAAAACAAGACAAATGCCCCTAGGCAACAGGAAAACACAAATGAAGAAACAGAAGCTAGTCAGGACTGTAACAATACATACTTATTGTCACTGACCACTTTACCAGGTGTGCTCAAGCATATGCAACCAAGAACACATCTGGAAAAATGGCAGCAGAAACAATATTCAATGATTTTATTCCATGCTTTGGATATTTTTGCACTGAACCCAGACGAGTATCTGATAAGAAATGATGATACATGTGCTGCAAGAATGAAAGAAGCATAAGGAATTCCAAGTGAAGACAGCAACTTGTCAAGAAGTAAGCAGGGAAAAATATTATGATCATCAGTCAATAGGAATCTTTTTTAAGGTTTTATTTTTCAACAAACAACTTCAAGAGAAGACAAGGCCGAAATCTCTAAATTCGAAAAAATAAATATATAAAAATAATATATATATAAATTAGAAAATACAATAAAACTCAACTTCCCTATATCCCTAAATCAAAATAGCATGAAAAAGATGAATATAAGAAATAAATGGCACGCATTGCTTGTTCCAGAAACATTTTCTGTTATGCTGGTTGAAAGTCTCTTCACATCCTAGCAAACACTAAGTTAAGTGGTCTAAATGTATTTATACAGTATGTATATACAATGATACAATGGTCCCACCTTCCTGTCTGCTGACAGACTATGTATTTCCATACCTCAATGCATTCATGCCATAACTACTGTAATTTGAAATAGATGGAAATCTGTGATGTTATATTCAAATGATTTAAATGTGTGCGTTTCAATGTCAACACTATCAATGCCAAAATTAATCTGCAGCAGTCAGCTGGTACAGGTCAGTGCTCTTAAAGTTAACCATTATTATTGATTTATATGTTTGTTTGCTCCCTGCTGTATGCGTTCATGTTCTGAAGGAGACGTGGTTTTGATGACGCTCTGTAGGGAGAGTGGGATCTTGTGCTTTCAAAGCTGGCTTCCTGTTGCTACTAGCTTCTCCAATAATTGCCAACCCTACCTTTAAAGGGTTAGTTCACCCAAAAATGAAAATTCTGTCAGTATTTACTAACCCTCATGTTGTTCCAACCCCGTAAGACCTTTGTTCATCTTCGGAACACAAATTAAGATATTTTTGATGAAATCTGAGAGCTGGATCACTCCTCCATAGGCTTCAAAAGGATTAAAACTTGCCGGCCTCGAAAAGTTATTAAAGACATCGTTAAAATAGTCCAAGTGACTACAGTGGCTCAATCTTAAGTTTATCAAGCGACAAAAATACTTTTTGTGCGCAAAAACAGACAAAAATAACGACTTTATTTCAACTATTCATTTCCTTCTCTGTTGGCCACTAGTCAGTTAACTTAGTGTAATAGCGTACTACAAATTATAAGAAAAAATAATAAAAATATAAATTAAAAGTATCACAGTTGGGTTTAGTCAGAATAGACATTTCCAGATTTACAGATTATGAACATATTTACAGTGTTTTGAATATTATAATAAATAAATCTAAATATAAGTATAAGTATCACCTGAGTTGTAGGATATTGCACTAAACAGTGGGAGTATTGCACTTAAGGCATATGCCTTGGGAGGTGTGTTAACTGTTCAGAAGGGAAATGGCCTGTGGGAAGAAACTGTTCCTGTGCCGAGATGTTCTTGTGGCCAGTGATCTGATTCGCCGTCTTGACGGTAACAGTTCAAACAGGAGGTGTCCAGGGTGAGTGGAGTCTGTGATGATTTTACCTGCTGTCTTCCTCACTCTGGAAGAGTACAGGTCCTGGAGGGATGGCAGGGGGGCACCAATGATCCTCTCCGCAGTCCGGACTGTCCGTTGTAGTCTCCTGATGTCTGATTTGGTAGCTGAACCAAACCAGACAGTGATGGAAGTGCATAAGACAGATTCAATGACGGCTGAGTAGAACTGAATCAGCAGCTCCTGTGGCAAGTTGAACTTCCTCAGCTGGCGAAGGAAGTACAGTCTCTGCTGGGCTTTTTTTACAATGGAGTCAATGTGATTGTCCCACTTCAGGTCCTGAGAGATGGTAGTGCCCAGGAACCTGAATGACTCCACTGCTTCCACAGTGCTGTTCATGATGGTGAGTGGGGGGAGTGCTGAGCTGTTTCTCCTGAAGTCCACGATCATCTCCACTGTTTTGAGCGTGTTCAGCTCAAGGTTGTTGTAACTGCACCAGACAGCCAGCTGTTCAACCTCCAGTCTGTAAGCAGACTCGTCACTGTTCCGGATGAGACCGATGACAGTGGTGTCGTCGGCAAATTTCAGGAGCTTGACAGAGGGGTCTTTAGAAGTGCAGTCATTAGTGTACAGGGAGAAGAGCAGTGGGGAGAGAACGCACCCTTGAGGGGCGCCAGTGCTGGTGGTGAGAGTCCTGGATGTGTGTTTCCCCAATCTCACTCGCTGCTGCCGGTCCGTCAGGAAGCTGGAGATCCACTGACAGATCGAGGATGGTATGGAGAGCTGGGTCAGTTTGGCTGTGAGAAGATCAGGCATGATGGTATTGAAGGCCGAACTGAAGTCCACAAAGAGGATCCTTGCATAAGTACCAGGTCTGTCGAGATGTTGCAGGATATAATGCAGTCCCATGTTGACTGCATCATCCACAGACCTGTTTGCTCTGTAAGCAAACTGAAAGGGATCCAGCAGGGGTCCAGTGATGTCCTTCAGGTGGGCCAGCACCAGTCTTTCAAACGACTTCATGACCACAGACGTGAGAGCGACAGGTCTGTAGTCATTAAGTCCAGTGATTTTGTTTTTTTTGGGGACAGGAATGATAGTGGAGCGTTTGAAGCAGCAGGGAACTTCACACTGCTCCAATGATCTGTTGAAGATCTGCGTGAAGACCGGAGCCAGTTGGTCAGCGCAGGCTTTTAAACAAGCAGATGAGATGCCGCTGGGCCTGAGGCTTTCCTAGTCTTCTGTTTTTTGAAGACTCGGCTCACGTCCTCCACACAGACCTTAAGCTCAGGTTGGATGGCAGGAGGGGGGAGGGGTGGGAGTGCAGGAGGTGATGGTGAATGTGTGAAGTGCAGGTCAGAGCCGGTGTGTGGTGTGAATGAGGGCTTTTCAAACCTGCAATAAAATGAATTTAAATCGTCAGCCAGGTGTTGATTGTCCACAGATCGGGGGGATGATGACTTGTAGTTGGTGATGTTCCTCAGGCCATTCCAGACTGATAATGGGTCGTTGGATGAAAACTGGTTTTTCAGAGTAGTTCCTTTTAGCAACTCTGATCTCCTTTGTCAGTCTGTTTCTGGCCTGGTTATACAAGATTTTATCCCCACTTCTGTAAGCATCCTCTTTGGCATGACGAAGGTGTTTGAGTTTCCCAGTAAACCATGGTTTATCATTAGTGAATGATAAGAATGTCCTGGTAGGAATGCATGTATCCTCACAGAAACTTATATATGATGTTACAGTATCTGTGAGCTCATCCAGATCGGTGGTAGCAGCTTCAAAAACAGTCCAATCAGTGCAATCAAAGCAGGCCTGTAGATTCTGCTCTGCTTCATTAGTCCATTTTTTAACAGTCCTTAACACAGGTTTAGCTGATTTCAGTTTCTGCCTGTAGGTCGGAATAAGATGAACCAAACAGTGATCAGAGAGCCCTAAAGCTGCTTGTGAAACGGAGTGATACGCATTCCTCATTGTGGTGTAACAGTGGTCCAGTATATTACTGTCTCTGGTGGGACATGTAACGTGCTGTCTGTATTTTGGTAGTTCACGGGAAAGATTTGCTTTGTTAAAATCCCCAATAATTATTAGAAGAGAGTCCGGGTGCCTTTGTTCCGTTTCAGATATTTGTTCAGCCAGCTGTTGTAGCGCCGCGCTCACGCATGCGTCTAGAGGGATGTAAACATTCACGAGAATGAAAGAGGAAAACTCCCGTGGCGAGTAGAAAGGTTTGCAATTAATGAAATGGGTCTCTAAGTTAGGAGAACATATCTTGTTCAGTGTTGTTATATCTGAACACCAATTTTCGTTAATGTAGAAACACAATCCACCACCTCTCGTTTTCCCCGTTAGCTCCGCGATGCGATCCGCTCGGAACAGCTGGAAGCCCGGCAGATGTATTGCGTTGTCCGGTATGGCTTCACTCAGCCAGGTTTCAGTGAAGCACAGAGCAGCAGAGTTAGAAAAATCCTTGTTAATCCTTGTGAGGAGAAGTAGTTCGTCCATTTTGTTAGGAAGGGATCGGAGGTTCGCAAGATGAATGCTAGGGAGTGCAGTGCGCATGCCGCGCTCGCGGAGTTTAACCGGCGCGCCTGCACGCTTCCCGCTTTTGCGTCTGACCGCGCGTTTGAACAACAACGCTGCCCCTCCGACGAGAATGTCCAGCAAGACGTCCGAATAATCAAAAACTGTAGAAAAGTTATCTGGTGTGTGTTTCCTAATGTCCAGTAGTTCATCTTTGGTGAAACTGATAGGAAAATAATGACTAAACACAGGACAAACGAACAAAAACAACACAATAGCTGGAGAGCTCCACACCAAGGCAGCCATCTGCGGCGCCATCTGTGCAAAACCTATGGAGGAGTGATCCAGCTCTCAGATTTCATCAAAAATATCTTAATTCGTGTTCTGAAGATGAACGAAGGTCTTACGGGGTTGGAACAACATGAGGGTGAGTAAATACTGACAGAATTTTCATTTTTAGGTGAACTATCCCTTTAAGTTGGCAAAAACTATATTCAAGAATATGTAAAAAATATATATAATTACAAATCACTCGTGAACACAACCCAAATCAGAATCCAAGCTGTAGTCAATCAGGCATTAGTCACAAATAAACATGTATTAACAGAGACGAGTATCACAGTCACATTCACAATCTCAGACAAAATCTCTCTTGTACGACACTCAAGACCTGTACCTGTATACTCACCTGTTTGGACCATCCCTGGAAGTGTGTGCTCTCCACGGTCACCATCCACAAATACACAATCTCCAACGTCACCTGCAACACAGTAAAACTCTGGTTATTGATTTGCATCCAAGAAATATAATTTCCTTACTTGCTTAGTCATTACCTGCACTTCTAATAAATAAACCTGTTGTTATTTCTCATTGCTTTCCCAAGCCTTCTTTTTCCTAACATAAATTTTGAGTCCCTGCCCCTTTAATAGGTACAGCGAAAGTGCCCTCTTGCTGCGCAGCAATACAGACTTCCAAACAGACTTCAGCAAATGTCCTCTAAATTAATCACGGCCGGATGATCTCTCGAGCAGTTCTCAGAGAATCTCCCCCAAGGCAAGGCCGGAGGGTCTCAGACAAATTTCATTGAGAATCCCACCGGAAAACACAAATACAACAGTTTTTATAGAATAAGGAGGTATTGCAAAAATGACATGACACGTTACAAAATTTTCCCACAATTTGATTGGTCATTCATATGCAAACCCTTCTGTTACCAGGTAGAACCAAACTCTGTTTTTGGTTTCAAGTTCAAGACATCTGTCTAGTTTAATTTCCCCTATTTGTTAATTATACACTCACACAACCAAAGTCAAAGGGGTATGGCAACACAACATACAACATTCATAAACACAGGATAGTATATTGTGTTTAAAGTGTTAGCATGTTAGGCCTAAAAAGAGAAATATGGTTAGATGTTAGAAACGTGGTTAGTTTAATGTTTAATATATATATATATATATATATATATATATATATATATATATATATATACACATGGTGATTGTATTCATCACTCCATCTCCTCTCCACCAATAAGCTGGTGTGTGGTGGGCGTTCTGGCATCATATCATCGAGGTGGATGCTAAACATTGGAGGTGGTTGAGGTGATTTCCCCCCTTGTAAAGCACTTTGAAAACCCAGAAAACCTTTAAAACCAAAGATGTTCATCAGTGATTGTATATCTAGAGCAGGGACACATTTGTGTGCATTTTGTTTTTGTAATTTCACCAGAATGAAGAGTCTGCTACACAACTAGACGTTTACTTTGTACTAGATACATCTGTACCACATGATGTAAAGTGGTGGGGACATGTCCCTCCAGCAAATTACACCTATTGCTTGGCTGTCAATGTTGTGTATGTTATCATGTTTGACCTGTGAATCAGATTTGACAGTTTTTTATGCATTCAGTATTTTTATTTTTATTTTACTTTAAAGCTGTTTTATGAGGGAATCAACTGCTAGGTTCATTACAAGCAGCACAGGAAAAAACACTTCACCTGCAAACTATACACAAATACACTGAATGCCCCCTCTCACCTAAAAGATCATTGTGCAGATCAAAGCATATCTCTGAAGAACCACCGACCACAGCAGTTTCAGTTTGACTAAGATGAGCTGCTAGTACAACAACATGAGTTTGCAGATGGTTTTAATTTTTAAAACCATACACAATCATTTATAATTGATTTAATTTTGATTGATTTGAATGAAAGTGAATTATAAAACCATTTACATCTCTAATCAAAAAGTTCTAATTCAGCATGAAGTTTAGGAAGATGTACACAATATTCCAATTTTCTTCTCATTTTACCTAATGAGCTTGGAGGTTTGCTCACCTACACGCAGATCCACAACCACAACCACATCTCTGCAGGTTTCAGTTTGACTAAGATGAGCTGCTGGTGTCACAATGTAAGAATGTTTCAAGGGTTTATTTTGTTCTGTTTGTGCTGGTGCCGTCTGACTGGTAAGTTATAAATGTACATATTTTTTGCTAAATATCAGTAACATTCTTCACAGATGATAAAAGCCATGGAAGTCAAGTTGCTACATTGAATGTAACTTCAACCAATGGAGACTCAAAGCGAGACCTCCATTAAGCCACATTTTTGTGGGTTTTAAATTGTTAATTTCAAGGATTACAAGTGCAAATCATCTCTAAACATTTTTTTTTTAATTCAGAAGTAACATCATCATCATCATAATAATAATAATAATAATAATAATAATAATAATAATAAATAATAATAATAATAATAATAATAATAATAATAATAATTAGATAAAAAGTGTAGGAACCCTGTTTTATCTATACATGTCCCATATACCAAAATGTGGTAGGTATTGACAATTTCCAGAAAAAACAAACTTTCCATGTTGTAATTACACCATTAAAATTATGTTCATATATCTCACCTTTCATTAGTAAGTTATTTACAAACTACAGCTGATTTCTGACTTTGTAAACCATCAGGAGCCTTAATCTGTATAAATCTGTTTGTTCATCAGGTGTGTTTGGTGATTCAGTGTCAGTGATGGAGGGAGATTCTGTCACTCTAAACTCCGATACTCAAATACGTGAAGACGACTACATAATGTGGAAATTTACAGCTGAAAAGGCTCTCATAGCTAAAATGAAGAAAAAAAAGCAAATCTTTGCTATATATGATGATGTTCCTGATGGGAGATTCAGAGACAGACTGAAGCTGGATCATCAAACTGGATCTCTGACCATCACAAACACCACAACTGAACATACTGGAATTTATATACTAGAGATAAGTGGACTGAAACTGACATCAGAAATATTCAATGTTTCTGTCTATGGTGAGTAGAGATCATTTGTCCTACCCTATGCAATGGCGGACTATTTGTGGGTCCTCATGCCAAATGTCTTATATTACCAGTAAAGAGTGGTCTACATTATTTTAAATATATCTAATCAGTGACAGAGTGCAAGCATGTTCGTCTAAAAATAATTCTGTATTTTCAGCTTCAAAATCATGAATATTTGTATTTCTGGTGTCACCATTATCCCGTCCAAGTCCAAGCCTATTAATTTACACCCAAAATGTAATATCAAATTTAACATTTTATTCAACAGTACATTTTTTGTTAACCTTTTATCATATGTCTTGGAGTATCACAATAATATTTTATTGTGAGTTCAGTATCGTGATATGTATCAAATTGGAACATGAGGGTATCATTACACCCCTACAAATAACCCATAGTCAATGCCGGGCATTGCAAACTGTAGAGTGAATGAACACCGGTCGGCACTGCAGCGCTTTTGGTAGCTGGTTAATATACTCAACCAAACTTGTCCTATATGATATTAAATCAGATAGACAAAATAAAAGTAATCTTACAATTTACCCCTGCACTAAAGGGCACGAATGCGCTCGTGAACTTGACCGTGCTAGTCTGCTATCTCATTGTGAGTTCCCTTTACAGCACGCTGATACACAGGAAACTAAAACACAAAGAATTTACAAACATTCTAATCTATTACAACAGTGTTTCTCAACCTCTCCTGCAGGGACCCCCTGACAGGACATGTTTTTGTTTTAACCCTGAAATGGCACACCTGATTCAATTAATTAAAGGCTCAAAGGCTTAATGTGTAGCTGACTAATTGAATCAGGTGTGCCATTTCAGGGTTAAAACAAAAACATGTCCTGTCAGGGGGGTCCCTGCAGGAGAGGTTGAGAAACACTGTATTACAATCACTTTCTCATTATAATGCTATGTATAGGACAGACTGGTGATGCACATCTTGCACTTAACTGTATTTCATGATCAAAGTGATTCCAGGCATCACTGCTTTTCAAATCCAGATTCATTTGATTTCGCTGGTCTGGAAGGCGTGCTAACCTCTGGTACCATCCAAAATTCCGCAATAACCAATAGACAAATACATTTTTTTAAAGTCAGGGCGATCATCGTTTTCATGATCGCTGTCACGTTTGAATACTCGAGTACTCGTGCCCATCCCTATAGATTAATTAATATTTTTATTATTATTAATAATTTTTATTCTTTTATGTTTTCCAGCTCGTCTGCCTGTTCCTGTCATCATCAGTAACTCTTCACAATGTTCGTCATCATCATCATCATGTTCACTGGTGTGTTCAGTGTTGAATGTGAGTGATGTGACTCTCTCCTGGTATGCAGGAATCAGTGTATTGTCCAGCATCAGTGTGTGTGATCTCAGCATCAGTCTCTCTCTACCTCTGGAGGTGGAATATCAGGATAAAAACACCTACAGCTGTGTGCTGAACAATCCCATCAGCAACCAGACCACACATCTGGACATCAACACACTCTGTCACACATGTGCAGGTACCACAGCACTGACGATATATGTGTTTATTTACTGACCTGATCTCTGTCTTCTGTTGTAGATCAGATTGATGCATTCACTTCTTTCTTTATCATTACAGCACCGGACACACAGTCTAATTCAGTTCCTCCAGTTTCAGTGTTTCTGATAGTGTTGATCTCTGCGGCTGCTGGATCTCTGATGATTGTGGTTGCAGTCGTTGTGATCTGCTTCTGCAGGAAATGCAGAAAAACAGGTCAGGAGAGCAAGCAATTAATCCAGAGCTCGAAATATTTATCTTTTTTTATATATTATAAATTTCAACATAGGATTAAAAAACTTTGTTTTAACACGTCTGTGATTATTATTAATGCAGTTCAATCCTGTGAGGAAGACAGAAATAATGAGGCATCCCGTCAACAAAAAACACGAAAAATGGTAAGATCATTGATGACAGTGTTGCAAGAAGTTTTTGCAGTCAGTCAGTATGATTTAAGCTTTTGTAAGTAATATTAATCAAATAGCTAAAAAAAAAAAAACACTAAGTGTATTGTTCGTACCTCAGTGTAAAAACTAACATATACAGTATTTCCATTTTGATTAGTTAATCCAAACATAAATATACTATTTACTCACCGTACTGTTACAAACCTGCATGTCACTGTCAGTCTCTAACTTTCTGCTTATGTAAGTTTATCTCCTGTTGTGTTTCTCCGAAGAAAGTAAGTTTATCTTCACCGCGAGTTAGGTTATAACGGTAGACTTCTGTGTTCAGGGAGAAAGTGATGCCTTAAGATGCTCGTCCTTCTTTAATCGCAATCTTTTATTTATTACTAACAGTTTTCTAACCTCTGACATATGCTTTGAAAGTGCACAAGAACAACATGGGTGAGTTGACATTTGACCCGGTGTTATGGTTTAACACGGCCATTCCCAAACTGTGGTCCGCGGACCACTAGTGGTCCGTGAGGGTACTGCAGGTGGTCCGTGCAAGGCAAAATAAAATATAAAATAATATTTTTTTACCTTCATTTTACCAGGAAATTCCCATAAAAAAATAAAAAAAGTAAAAAGAATATGTAGGCCTATACTGATATAAAATTTAAATTAAATTGTCAAGTTATTGTGCGATTACTAAAATAGGCTAGTGGCGCTCGGCCGTGACGTTCAAGTTCAGTGCCGTTAGAACCACAACATGGATCGGTGGATAGTAGCCTACCTTTATAGGCAGTTTATATGAAACAAAATGTTTATAAATGGAATGAATAAGGCCTGTTATTATTTTTATTTCCAGTTAGTTTCTTGATCTCGCGTTTCTGAAATGTTTTGCGGATGTGCTGTTAAGTGGACAAACTCAAGCCTACTTTTTGAGAACTTGTAAAACTCTGAAGATTAATAATCCCCTAAAATAGACAAAGGTTTTGAAATGTTGACTATATCCAAGTGTTCGTATTACTGTATAGATTTCATACTCCATTGCTATGGAAATAAGCCTGTTGTTCAAATGAACCTGATTATGCCCTCGGGCGCTTGAGTAAATAAATAAATTAAATATGTGGCAGCCGTTGTGTGCAGTAAACTTTCTTTTAACAAGCCTGTTGTGCTGATGTGATGACCAGTTATAGTTTTAGTGCTAGTAAGCCTATTTAGTGGTGCGGATTAATTCAGGTAGGACTGTGTGTAGACATATTTTATTATGTGTATTATGAGGTGGTCCGTGAAAATTCTAGATTACAAATAGTGGTCCACACACACAAACAAGTTTGAAAACCCCTGGTTTAACGCATGGGTTTAACTGGTGTATGTGTTAAGTTGTGACTCCAGAAGTGAACGGTCGGCCGCAGATTCGTCAATTATGAAAAACGTCTTGGGTTACGACTGTAACCCTTGTTTCCTGAGAAGGGAACGAGACACTGCGTTGACTACGACACTTTGGGGAACGCCCTTAGCATAACGCATCTGAAATACGAATGAAACTAATCCAATCCTAATTGGATCTGCGTCATGATGTAACATGTGACAGCATACATGGAAGCTCCAAAGGGACGCCGGCACACAACAGAGTTAGCTTCTGTGATGAAGCAAGTCGCTCCCAGGCAGGGGAAGGCGTGGCAGAGGGATGCAGTGTCTCGTTCCCTTCTCAGGGTTACAGTCGTAACCCGAGACGTTCCCTTTCGAGGGAACTCAAACTGCGTTGACTATGACACTTTGGGGAACGAGTACCCACTAAGCCACAACGAGCCCTGCCTGTCCCAGTGTGAAGCTGCGCACAGGCACACTTAGGACGAGAGCACTAGAGTGTCTTGCGTAGATGGAATATCTAGGCTATAAAATCTGTTAAAAGTATGAGGGGTGGATAGTGTGCGATGCAGCACCCATCCTTCTGCATCGCACACTATTTGGATCGGGCCCCCTGAAAGGAGGGCTCTGGAGGATGCCATGCCTCTGGTTGAATGAGCCCTTGCGTGAGGCCAAAGGTGAAGGCAAGCTGCGCACCTGATAGGCCATAGAGGTAGCCTGAATGATCCAGTTACTGATGGTCTGTTTGGATGCGGGAAGCACCTTCTTGGGTGACCCGAAGCACACAAGCAACTGGTCTGACTTCTGCCATGAAAAAGATCTCTGGACATAAATCTTGAGAGCTCTGACAGGGCAGAGCAAATTAAGTCTTTCTTCATCTGCCGTCACGTGAGGTGGAGGTTGAAAAGCCTGCTGAACCATAGGCCGTGCCACATTAGAAGACAATTGTGGCGAGCAATTTAGGCACATAGCCCGGCCTGGGATGCAAGATAGCCTTATGTTGCCTGGAGCAAACTCCAGGCACCCATGAGATATAGAGAGCGCCTGAAGATCTCCTACTCTCCTCAGAGAAGTATTGACTGATAAAAAAACAACCTTGAGGCAAAGGTTCTTGGCCTCATCTGACTCCAGAGGTTTGAAGGGGGCCTCAACCAGCCCTTCGAGAACCACTGCCAGGTCCCATGTGGAAACTCTGGCAGGTCTCATCCTCCGAGCCCCACGGAGGAAACGTACGACCAGCTGATGTCTCCCCATGGGCAAATCACCCAGAGGAGCGTGGATAGCTCTGCTATTTTCGTCTAGTTCTCGATACCCTGAAGCGGAGTTCCGCTTTGAGAGGAGAAACCCTCTCAAATTAGCTTCGGTTAAACAGGCGTATAATAATTTGGGTAAATGTGTAAGCTAGATTTATTTTTTCACATTTTCATGGATGCCACAATGATTTCCCTCGTGTGGTAATATTTTTCCTTGTAATAATGTATGGTTTGCAAAAATGAAAACTGCTGCGTCTGTGTAGATGTGTAGATGAGAGAATCAAAGTGTATGCGTGTTGTGCACACCTAAAGCACAATCAATGTCGTACTGGAATTGGAATGGATCTCTCGGCCCACTCGGAAAATGAATAGTTGAATAAAGTCGTTATTTTCTTTTTTTTGTTCTTTTTTTTTGTGGAAGTTCTTCATAAACTTAAGGTTGACTCACTGTAGTCACTTGGACTATTTTAAACATTGTCTTTACTAACTTTCTGGGTCGGCAAGATGCAACTACCTAGAAGCCTATGGAGGAGTGAGACAGTTCTCAGATTTAATAAAAAAATAACCTAATTTGTGTTAACATGGAAGGAACGCCAACTAGAAAATATAAACTATCATCCAGATAGAAATGTACTATACATTACATAGAGACGACAGCAATTATTGAACAATACATACAATCAACAACACTTTTCAAATCTTGAAACTATGACCAGTCAAAGAAGTTATTTTACAGAAACAGGGCCTTATAGACCAATTTTCAGTTGGTAAACATGGTGACGTTTTTTGTGGGCGGAGCTTAGGTGGTGGCAGAACGATCCCTCTGGCTGCTTCCCTAACGTTAGTATGCAAGTTTTGTTATCTTGTTTTTTTAACAATGACTGGAGAAAATCCGATTTTATCTTAATGTGCAAGGTCACTCACTGTCCAGGACCACGATTGTTATTTGCAAAAGTTAATTTTAACGGACGGAACCAGATTGGCTGACCCGTAGCCGTTACACGCTCACTCAATGGACGATCTGACAGGATTAACGTTCCCTATCGGTCAGTCACTACAACGTAGGTCATGACTGACCAATAGGAATCTCGCTAGAGAGGCCAATCTACTTCGCGTGAAACTAAAACAAGCCAATACACATTGGCGTGCAATCATTTGCATCAGCTGCGCGCCCTCGTTAGCGCGGGTATAAACGAGCAGCTGGTGCGATTGCACACTAGCTTTTTGCTTCGGAGCCAAACACTTCGATGCCTCTGCTTCAGTTGAAGTCTACTGTTACGAGCCTCTCTGAACCTCTCGTTCCCGGTGCGGGCGTGACAACACGACAGCGCGAGCAGTCTCTCTCTCTCTCTCTCTCTCTTTCTTTTTCTTGTTTTTTGTTTAAACTGAGCAAAAAGAAAGAGCTGTTTTAACAGCTGGTAAGGTGCGCTTCGAGCGCTCAAAAGCTGTTATAACAGCTGGTAAGGTGCGCCTCAGAGCGCTCAAAGGCTGTTATAACAGCTGGTAAGACCAACGAGAGATTCAGCGCACAGACGGGTGCACATTCCCATCTGTGATCGCTGTGACTGTTCCCCTGTGTGTTTCAGCACCAGTGAGAGTAGTTCCTAAAAGAGCTTACACAGATAGTTCGCGTCTTTTTCAAGATGACGTTCTATCTGTGTGTTTCTGGATGCGGTCGTTACCTGGGGTCGCGGGATGGTCACGATCGCTGCCTTGTGTGTCTGGGCCTCGAACACGCACAGGCAGCGTTCGTGGATGAGTCATGTACCCATTGTGGGAAGATGACCATCTCGGAGCTGAGGTCGAGACTCTTGTTCCTGCAAAGGGGCGGAGTCCCCGTGCCTGCACCTCGTTCCAACCCCCCTTCACGGGTTGCTACGGGCAGTGACACGGGTGACCTGAGGATTACAGTGAGCGCGCTTCCTTCGGGGAACCAACCCCCTAGGAACCCTCACTCCTCTCATGCTCCGCAACCAGTTGAGCTGCCAACGGAACGTTCTGGACCATCCTCGAGATGTGTACCAGTCGTTTCGTTCGGCGCTCCCTGCGACGACCAGATGTCGATCGCTGCATCGGAGGGTGGGTCAGACCTCTCCGCGGACGACGGCTCAGAGCCGCTGCCTCCTTCGGGTGTGCCAGCAGTGCCCGAGTCGGACCCGGAGATGATGGCCATGCTTTCCCGGGCCGCCAACAGGATCGGGCTCGTGTGGAACCCTCCACCGTGTCCCGAGCCCTCGAGGTTGGACGATTGGTATCTCGGGGTGGTGCGCGCTGGTTCTCAGCAACCCACCCCAGTGCCTTTCTTCCCGGAGGTGCATGAGGAGCTCACAGGGACGTGGACGGCACCTTTTACTGCCAGAAACCGTCTCGGTGGCTCCTCCTCCCTCACCACCCTTGATGGCGGGGCAGCTAAGGGATACACGCGTATCCCGCCAGTGGAACGGGCCGTTGCTATGCAACTGTGCCCTAACTCCACTTGGCGTGGAGAACCGTGTCTTCCTTCCCGGGCCTGTAAGTACTCGTCGGACCTGACCGGCAAAGCTTACAAGGCCTGTGAGGAAGCTGCCTCTGCCATGCACGCTATGGCGTTGTTGCAGGTTCATCAGGCCAAGGCACTGAAGGACCTGCACGAGGGTGGTCATGATCCACAAGTTCTCCAAGAACTTCGTGCCGCAACTGACCTCGCGCTTCGTGCGACGAAGGTCACTGCGCGGTCAGTGGGTCGTGCGATGTCCACACTTGTGGTCCAGGAATGCCATCTCTGGCTGTGTCTGGCTGACATGCGGGAGACCGACAAGATCAGGTTCCTTAACTCCCCCGTGTCCCAGACCGGCCTCTTCGGCGACGCGGTCGAGAACTTCGCCCAGCAGTTCTCGGCTGTACAGAAGCAGACTGAGGCCATCAGACACATCCTGCCGCGGCGGTCAGCTGCTGCCTCCACCCCACCGCCCGCGGCTCCTCGGTCTGCTCGTCGCCGTGGGCGTCCTCCTGCGTCTGCCCCTGCTCCCGCGCCGCAGCAGCAGCCTCCATCTAAACGGCGCCGTGGAGCCAGTCGCAGGCAGGGCGCCCCGCCCGTCCAGGCCCCCGCCAAGAGGGGCGGCAAAGCCAAGGGTAAGCGGCCCTAGGACGGGCGACCCGGAGATGGAAGGGACTGCTCTCCAGGAGACGATGACTGCATCGCTCCCTCCCCCGGAAGAGGGCCGGGTGGTAAATCCTTTGTTTCATTTTGTTTGTGTTCCGCCGCTGGCCTTAAAACCAGCGGTACCCAAATTCTCAATAAAAGAGCAGTTTCTATCATCTCTGGGTCCGAAGAAGACCCGGAGAGCAGTGGGGGGTTGGAATCCTCACCACTCTCATCCGCCTCTTCTTTCGCCAGCCGGCAGCTGTGTACGGTCCGAGAACGCCACCGAGCCGCCTCCCGCACCTCCTGCCCCGTGGAATCAGGTAAGTGCTGCACAGCACACTCAGACCCCGCTACGGGCCGCCTCCCAGAGAGAGTCCCCCTGTGTTCCACCTCGCTGCCCCACTCCGGGTACGCCTACGGTCCCTTTGGTCCCGCTTGTACGGTCTCTGCGAGCCTGGTTAGCGCTCCCCAGTCCGTCTCGCTGGCTCATTCGAACCATCAGGCTCGGCTATGCGATTCAGTTCGCCCGGCGTCCCCCCAAGTTTCGGGCCATCCACTCCACTACAGTGAGAGCAGCCGATGCCCATGTCTTGCGTGCGGAGATCGCAGTCCTACTGGCGAAGGATGCGATAGAGCCAGTCCCTCCAGCCGATATGAGGTCAGGGCACTACAGTCCCTACTTCATTGTACCCAAGAAAGGTGGTGGGTTACGACCGATCTTGGATCTGCGAGTTTTGAATCGGAGCCTCCACAAGCTACCGTTCAAAATGCTCACGCAGAGACGCATTTTCGAATGCATCCGTCCCCAAGATTGGTTTGCAGCGATCGACCTGAAGGACGCGTACTTTCATGTCTCGATTCTTCCTCGACACAGGCCATTCCTGCGCTTTGCGTTCGAGGGTCGAGCATATCAGTACAAGGTCCTACCCTTCGGGCTGTCCCTGTCCCCCCGTGTCTTCACGAAAGTCACGGAGGGGGCCCTTGTTCCCATGAGAGAACAGGGCGTTCGCATCCTCAACTATCTCGACGACTGGCTCATACTAGCACACTCTCGAGATCAGCTATGCGAACACAGGGACCTAGTGCTCAGGCACCTCAGCCAGTTGGGTCTTCAGGTCAACTGGGAAAAGAGCAAACTCTCCCCTGTGCAGAGGATCTCTTATCTCGGTATGGAGTTGGATTCGGTCACCCAGACAGCGCGCCTCACAGAGCAGCGTGCTCAGTCGGTGCTGAACTGCTTGAACACGTTCAAAGGCAGGACAGCGGTCCCACTGAAATTCTTTCAGAGGCTCCTGGGGCATATGGCAGCGGCAGCAGCGGTAACCCCGCTCGGCCTACTTCATATGAGACCGCTTCAGCACTGGCTTCACGGCCGAGTCCCGAGATGGGCGTGGCATCACGGCACTCACCGGGTGGCAATCACACCGGCGTGCCGCCAGACCTTCAGCCCGTGGTCAGACCCCTTGTTCCTGCGGGCAGGAGTCCCCTTGGAACAGGTGTCCAGGCATGCTGTGGTATTCACAGATGCCTCTGCCACCGGCTGGGGTGCCACGTACAACGGGCATGCAGTGTCAGGGGTGTGGACGGACCCCCAACTGCATTGGCACATCAATTGCCTCGAGTTGCTGGCAGTACATCTCGCTCTGAGCCGCTTGAAAAGGCCGCTACAGGGCAGGGACGTGCTGGTCCGTACGGACAACACGGCGACCGTTGCGTACATCAACCGACAAGGTGGTCTACGCTCCCGTCGCATGTCGCAACTCGCCCGCCATCTCCTCCTCTGGAGTCAGAAGCATCTGAGGTCGCTTCGAGCCATGTATGTCCCCGGCGTGCTCAACCGTGTGGCCGACGAGCTATCACGAGCTGTGCTTCCGGGAGAATGGCGACTCCACCCCCAGGCTCAGGTAGACCTGTTTGCCTCCTCAGAGACCTCCCACTGCCAGCTGTTTTACTCCCTGACCGAGGGAACACTCGGCACGGACGCACTGGCTCACAGCTGGCCCCGGGGCCTTCGCAAATATGCGTTTCCCCCAGTGAGCCTACTTGCGCAGACACTGTGCAAAGTCAGGGAGGACGAGGAGCAGGTCCTTCTGGTGGCTCCCTATTGGCCCACCCGGACTTGGTTCCCAGAACTCATACTCCTCGTGACAGTCCCTCCCTGGCCCATTCCTCTGAGGAAGGACCTCTGGAAACTCCATGTCTGGTCCCTAGACGGGACGCGGAGGTTTTAGGTGACTTACCCCTTGAGGTACTTAACACCATCACTTCAGCACGGGCGCCGTCCACGAGACGTGTTTACGCCCTGAAGTGGAACCTGTTCGTCGAGTGGTGTTCTTCTCGTCGAGAAGACCCCCGAAGATGTTCGATAGGGTCTGTGCTTTCCTTCTTGCAGCAGGGGTTGGAGCGTAGACTGTGTCCCTCCACCCTCAAAGTACATGCTGCCGCTATTTCAGCTTATCACGACCACATAGATGGCAAAACAGTTGGGAAGCACGACCTGGTCGTCAGGTTTCTTAGGGGGGCGAGACGATTAAATCCTCCTCGACCCCCCTCCATACCCTCTTGGGATCTTTCCCTGGTGCTTCGAGCACTTCAGGATGTTCCCTTTGAGCCTCTGCAGTCAGTAGACTTAAAGCTTCTTTCCATGAAGACTTTGCTGCTGGTTGCACTGGCCTCTGTCAAGAGGGTAGGAGACCTGCATGCATTTTCGGTCGACGAATCGTGCCTAGAGTTCGGGCCGGGTGACAGCCATGTGGTACTAAGACCCCGGCCTGGCTATGTGCCCAAGGTTCCTACCACTCCCTTCAAAGACCAGGTAGTGAACCTGCAAGCGCTGCCTTTGGAGGAGGCAGACCCAGCCCTGGCTTTGCTCTGTCCCGTTCGCGCTCTGCGTATGTACGTGGACAGAACTCAAAGCGTCAGGACCTCAGACCAGCTCTTTGTCTGTTACGGAGGCCAGCAGAAGGGAAAGGCTGTCTCCAAGCAGAGGATGGCCCACTGGATAGTGGATGCCATCGCCTTGGCTTACCAAGCACAAGGCGTGCCCTGCCCGCTCAGGTTGCATGCACACTCCACGAGAGGCGTTGCATCCTCCTGGGCGCTGGCACGTGGCTCCTCGCTAACAGATATCTGTAGAGCTGCGGGCTGGGCGACACCTAACACGTTCGCTAGATACTATAGCCTACGTGTAGAGCCGGTCTCCTCCCGTGTTCTCACCCTAGACGGGTAGAAGCACTGAGAGGCCTGGCTCCGTCGGCTTGCTGCACCCTACTGTGCACCCTTATTGCTCCAGAGTAAAACCTGTCGAGTCCTCCAAACCCCTCGGCCCGGACTTGGCGGAGCGTCCGGCGCCAGGCCCTTATCCGCTGAATCCTTGAGAACCGGATCTGGGCTGGGTTCCATATGTGTGACCCTACGGGGATCCCATATGTGTATACTTCCACGGACACTCCTATCGGAAGCCCGTGTCTTTCCCTTGGGCTAAGTCACCCATTATTTCGTATGCAGTACAACCTCGGGTTAGTCCATACGTATTTTCCACATAACTCTTTGAAGAAGTGGCTTCCGCAGCGTTCTCCTTCCTAAACGGGGAGGGCATGCTTTCCCAGTGTTATCCAATATCTCACTGTATGGGTTATCACGGAACAACAGTGTCAGACTCACTCTGTGTAGGCCTCCTCCTATCGTCCTTCCAGGCAAGGAGGTGTAGAGGCTCGCACAGGGGCGCTGGATGGGGTGCAGCGGCTGTGGCGCTTTGGTAGGGATTCCTATTGGTCAGTCATGACCTACGTTGTAGTGACTGACCGATAGGGAACGTCTCGGTTACATATGGTAACCCTCGTTCCCTGAGGGAGGGAACGGAGACGTAGGTCCCGTCGCCACATCCGCTGCCGCCCGCCGGGGCGGCCAGCTTTCTCAGGCTTGGCTCCTCAGCAAAAAACTAGTGTGCAATCGCACCAGCTGCTCGTTTATACCCGCGCTAACGAGGGCGCGCAGCTGATGCAAATGATTGCACGCCAATGTGTATTGGCTTGTTTTAGTTTCACGCGAAGTAGATTGGCCTCTCTAGCGAGATTCCTATTGGTCAGTCATGACCTACGTCTCCGTTCCCTCCCTCAGGGAACGAGGGTTACCATATGTAACCGAGACGTTACCTCGGTTGAGTGGCCTGACTTCTACACCTACCTTATAGAGAAACCGAGTGTAAACAGAAACTGAGGGCATATACATCTTTAGATGACTATAACTATGTGATGAATGGTCACGTACAATACTTGTGTGGTACGATCCGCAGTTCTGCCTAGCCAGCGCCAAGAAGACGACAATGTAAAGAGTAACATTACGGTGCAATTTTAATGACGTGAATATTTTCTAGAAATAAAAATTCCAGATACAGCTGATTTATTTTTCATTGATTCTTGCACCCAACAACACAACAAGATGACATTTAATAATAATAATAACAATTTAAGCTCCTTATTATGTAGCTGAATCTGTGCTGGTTTGTATTGTCCGCCTGCAGTTTTCCCTTCGTTTTGCCTCCAGCTAGCGCCGTGACGTAACTGTGACGTAGGCTCGAAATTGGTCTATAAGGTATTTGAATTTGATGCCAAATTTTGTTAATTTTGTTTGTTTGTTTTTAAATATGACTGCATTTTGCCTTGCAGAAATCAAAGGAGGAGGCTGTGTATGGAAATGTCCCCAAAAGAACGATGATCAATAACTGTATCTACTGGAATAAATGTTAGAGCTCATACAACCTTGACTCACATATCTTAGTTCACATTATTCTCTGCTAATATGTTTTAACTTCATGGTTTCATGCTTTTTTCACTCTCATGTGTTGTTATTGTTATATGTCTGAAATTGTGTTGTTCTGAATTAGTATAATGGTTCAAAAATAGCATTGCATTCAGAAACTCAACTAAAAGTCTGAAGTGAATTTCCATACACATGAAGCTTCGAAACCTTTGCCATTGATTTGTTTCGAACCAGTGATTCGGGGCATGTTTGAAACTGCCACAGTAATGTGATTTCAGTAGAGTTTTATGCACATCATAACTGTTTCGAAATGTCAATGGTTCACCACTAAGGGGCGATGATCTCTGGGAAACATGAACCTGACCTCGGATACATTTTTATACATTTGTAGGTATTTAATGACGCATTTGTATAATTAAAAAGTAAGAGTTACAGTTAATAGTCTCTTATTGGTCTGACTGCAAAACAAACAAAAACTTGTTTACTATTTACTTGTTTACTAACTTAAATAATATTAAATTGTATAAGATGATTTGTTAATTGTATTTAATAAATTACACCTTCAATAAAACATTTGTTACTGGTTTGTGTTGGACTGAGTTTTTGTTGCATTTACACTGTTCTGACCAGCAGGGGTCAACAGGGTGTGACAATTTGAGCGCTTCGAAAGAGTGAATATTATTTTCAAAACAACTGGTTCAATTGATTCAGAGTTTCGAAAAGTTTTGTTTCTCCCAACACTATAATGAAGTAAACAAAGACACTTCGCTGATCACTGGGCTGCCTCCTGATGCCTGTTTATAACAAACTCAATTATTGTATTAAAAATAGCCTACAATATTTTTTTTGGCACACAAAATTTTGAAATCAGGCGTTTTGTCCTGCTCATGTTACTTCAGTTATAGTAAATCACACCAGCATAACAACAATACACACATCCCTGCTACAGAACCTAAATACCGACTTGAATATGTATTATATTGATAAATCCATGAATGATCTAAACTTAGCTTTGTCTCTTGCTTTCTGATCTTTTTTGGATTCCTCAGTCACCCTCTCAGATTGAGTTATATCTTTTTGTATGGGAGGATCCTGAAATCTCAAAAACTGCTTGGCAAACTCATAATGAAATAATATATTTTGAATCAGCAACAAAATCTGAAATGAACTGTCACATAAATGTTGTTTCTTCTGCTCAAATAGCTTATTTAAAAAAAAAAAAAAAAACATATTTCAGGCTAGACCAGCCCATGTATTTAATAATGAATGAATTTTGTAAATTCACTTAAATAAGAAAATGATTCATAAAACAAATATCATTTGACCCTTATATGTTTACACTCTTTACTGACACAGATGTAACATCTGGACCAATCAGACACACAAATTACTCATTATATTTAATGAATAATCCAGCACACTCACTCTCCCAACAAAGGTCTATGAAACTGTAAGAATTGAGAAATTAGAAAATGCCGGACAGTCTGGTTGAAGACAGGACCTTGCTGGAAATTAATGATTATTAATATTTCATGGAGCTAATTTGCTACACAGACGAAAATGAAAAGACTAGCCTATCAGTCAAAAAGCTCAGCTTTAGGGAGGAAGAGATACGGAGACTTAAAGAATAATAGTAATAGTCGTTTATTTATGGATTAATCCAAATTCATTAAAAATCTATTTGCTTGGGGGATAATATCCAAATTTTGGTATCAGAAATCTGCTTGTTCATGAAGAAATATCTGAACAAATTTATCCAGTTTACCATTTCACAGCTTGTAAGAACAATGTTTCACACCTACTTAATAAATAAAATTGAGTTTGTTCCAGTTTTTTATTATTTGTAATGTTGAAACGTTAAAGAAAAATGCAGAAAGCTAAACAGGAAAATAAATGATTTATGCTTCTAAAAATAGAATAGCAGTGTTACTAATAGTCCCTTTCAAAACTTTCCCCTTTTGTTATAAAATCTGAAATTACAGGAGTGATACAAAATTTATTATCAGGAAAAATGAAATAATATTTATGCATTAAAGGAACAACTCCGGCCCACCTTGCATCTCAAAGCTTTAACTGATGGGCCTGATTTGGTTGCTAGTATACGGGACTTTTGTGTTGATGACAAAACAAAACAATTTTCTGTCGTTTACTTGCTTATTAAATATCCCACATCCAATTGAATTAAAAGACAGCGTGTTGCTGTTGCTTTTAACCTTCACCACAACACCGCTCAGAAAGGTTTATTGAGAATGAACCCGGCAAAGTGATACGTTTAACCGTAAGTGTTTTGCATGAGCAGGTGGTGTTTTTCCATATGAAAGCTTCTTTATGAAAAAGAGGCCATTGTTCTAATGTAACGAAATGATATCTGCTTTAAGTTTGATTGCTCGTTTAAACCATATAATCATAATGACAACTAGTGGGATGCATCACATTTCCACAGAAGAAAGCAGACCACAGCATCGCCAAACAAGTTATTGTTCCTACTAAAAAAAGGATAATTTAATGTGGGCTCTTCATCAAATAGTGTGCTTTTTCAGAATTGCTCTAATTACTATTTTGATGACAGTCATTTCTGATGTTCACATAAACCTGTAAAACTGTTGCTGTGAGCTATGTACATTTTAATTGGCTAAAGATAGGCGCTGGTATTTAATGACATAAAACAGAGTACGTGTCAAAACCAGGAACTCACATTCTCTTTCAGTCAGTCACTACGAGATACCTCAGTGACTGACGAAATGGTGCTTTGCTCAAAAATGCTCAACCTGGCTGATATGCGGGAGGCTGACAGAACTCGTTTTCTCAAATCCCACATTTCCCAGGCTGGGCTATTCGGTGGTGCGGTCGAGGACTTTGCCCAGCAGATCTCGGCTGCCCAGAAGCAGACTGAGGCCATAAAGCATATCCTGCCCCGATGGCCAGTTGCTGCCTCCACCCAGCCGTCGGTGCAGCCCCATCAGTCTGCTTCCTAACCCTAACCCTAACCCTAACCCTAACCCTGCTTCATACTTGACCAGAAGATGTTCAAATAAATTAGACAAGCAAGTTGTAGGTTGAGGTTGTAGGTTGTGAGCTGAGGTAAATTAAAGCAATTCTCGCGTATCCTTGCTAGATGAAGAATGAGACAATGTGTTAATTGTTACAAGGATTTCATAACTTGTAGGATTTCAAATCCTACAATTATTTTTTTTCAGTGTATATTGTTTGAGTAAGATTTACTAACAAAGAGTGAGTGAACTGTATTGAGTATTGCAAAATAAACTTCAAATGAGTAAGTATAAATTACTCCACAAACTCTAACTGGCCTAAATTTTAAGTTAAATTTACTTATGGTCTTTGTTAATTTTACCTAACTTAGTTAAATGTCCATACATGTCACATTTACTTAAAAAATAGGAGTGAAAAACGTGCAAAAATAAAAAATAAGTACATTTTACTTTTTTTTAATATTTTTTTTTTTTAGTTAAAGTCCCTGTAAAGGCAATTCTAAAAAAATATTCTAAACACATTATTAATGTTAGAAATGTATTGCTAAAACATATTACAAAGACTGTGAATTGTGAAGGCGGGGCTAAAACGGGGGCTCGATGACGCACTGGAGCCCCTGAGCTCCTGGACACGCCCCTACTTGATGATGCACTGGAGCCCCTGAGGCTGGCCCCTCCCCAAACAATATAAATAGAGCACATTCACATCAGTTTGCCGCTCAATCGTGAGTTACTGTCAGTACTATTAGTTACTACAGCCTACAGTTTGCAAGCTAGCTATGCCTTCATCACGGAAATGCGTACCTGGATGGGATCACGTACAAAACAGATCGGTGTCCTTATTTAGATTTCCGAACAACGATCACATCAAGAAGAGGTGGATTAATTGTGTGAAGAGCCACCTTGATGGAGAGCCAGGGTTGGACTGGGACAAAAAAAAAAAAATCGGCCCTGGCATTTTGGCCCAGACTGGCCCAATATATGATCATAAACACCAACGATATCTGCACGTCCTTAAATATATGCATACCAACTCCTATTCCTTAAAACCACTAATGCCATGTTATAAGTGAGTATAGGAACGAGTGAGAGTAAACAGATGAAATAAGTAAAACTATAAGTGAACTATACTCCACAGTGATGAAAACAAGCTATAAGCTGCATTGGCATAGCAATACCAGTGTTTTTCAAAGGATTTTTGGTACAACTGTGATGGGTGGAACTTGGTCCTTCTAGGGGTGTTTGGGGGCATTAGGATTTTAATGTTAAATTCATCAATCTGGTGCAGTTTGAGAGTTCAAAATTAAAAGCTCCAACCCATATTCAGTGTGCAAACTAAAAGAAAAATTCAAACCTCTTTTGGTTACAGTGTCCGTCAACATTACACTACTACATAATAGTTAATAATAATAATATTAATCCAATGACAGTAATAGCCATATTTGTAAGACAAATGCACTAAAAAAATAAAGGAAACTTTTGTACCAATTTCTATACTTGAAAAAGATAAGCACATGATCTTTTATTTTGACGGAAACTGCATCAAGCTTTTATATCCAGGAGAGCTGAGGATCACTGCCAAAACCTGCCTCTGTAGTGATCATCTTACACGGGATAGTTTTATCAACTTTCATCGAAGACAACTGGGATTCTGCTGTTACTGGTGAATGGCTTATAAATAAAAAAATAAATGTATTAATGGGGCCGAACCGCCTAGGCGTTCATCATCCCGTCGCGCCCACAACTGGTGCCGTCATTGGCAGTGCGTGCCCACCAATGAGTGTAAGCTGCCTTGTGTGCTTATGTTATAATTATAGTAGGTAGTCCAGGCTCAAACATATGGCTGTGTAAAACCAATTAAGCTGCTAGCATCCAGCTTTTTTCAAATATTGCCAGTGGGTGGAGTCAGGCTCTGACCAGGGGTTTAGTTACCCTTTAATATGCCATAAATGGTAACGTTTGTTCTTTGCACAGGACACCGGTTGTTACTTCCTGATATTATGTGTATAAATATTACCCCTCTACACTCAATAGATGTGAGAATATAACTGTATTGCAAAAAAAATCTGCTAAAGGCAACTGTTTGAAAACTAAGGTGAGTTTTTGGAACAGAAACCTTCTGAATAAATGTTCTACCTGAAGTATTTTTGAGCTTTGTCTTTAAATGCATTGAGAATCGCAGTGTGCAGCATATGAGTGCATGCAGACATTTAACTTTTCCTGCTTATTCATTTCAGGTTCATCATGGCAATGCTGAAAAGTTGTCTGCTTCTTTTCATTGTCTTCTCCATGGTGAATGCAGAAGGTAACCAAGACATTTATTTTGTAAAAACCTAAACATTTTGGAAATATGAAATATTCTATTGATTAATAATTCCATGATTATTAAGGAGTTTACAGTGTATAAAGTACACATATTTTCAGCACATAATCACACAAACATAAAATAAGCTACATAAATAAAAAATAAAAAAATAATTATTTGCAGTGACTGTTACAAGAGATGTTAATGGACTGGATGTTGATGTAGCCAGTGAATGCCCCGCTACATGGATAAAATCAGGACTCCGATGCTACAAGTTCTTTTCTCATCCAGCTAAATGGATCAAAGCACAGGTAATGTGTACAACAAGATTTGGTCAAACTTAATATTAGGTGTCTTTAACTACATCTTAAAAGACATATGTAAAGATATGCATGTACAATAAGTGTATTGTATCAAATTATTAATTTAAACTGATACAAATTATTCTCTGGTGAAGTAAATACTACAGAAAAAACAGATGTAATTACTACATGAAAAAGCGAGTTCAGGCAAGAATTAAAAAAACAAATTAAAGTCTATATAAGTACTTAATTTTATATCATTGATAGCAACGGTTTAATTTACACATGCTTGAATTAAGTAAAACCTACTCAACTTTTATAACACTGGTGTTACCATCATGCACTGGGGCATGAATAATTAATAAGCTTTATTTTTCACTGTTTTCCAGCAGCATTTGCTCCATTTTATCATTGCTTTTGTTGTTAGGTTTAAAACTTGACGTTTTGTGACATCTGGATAAATTTTCCACGCAAAATAACAGTCATACTCAAAAACGATCTATCGAATGTTACCGTCATTGTGTACCAAGTATTGAGGTCTCTGTGTTCATGTAGTTTGTTACTTTTATTTACTTAGATAAAGTATGGAATTTATACAATATTTATTGTATTATTTATTTAGATATTTCTAAGTAAAGCATACACTTTAAATGTGTGGTTTAATTCAGTGTTATTTTGTTGAGTAAAAAGTTAATTTAGTTAAATTTACTGAAGTTAGTTAAGTAGATGTTTCTTTATTCTATATGTGAAATTAAATAAATTAAATATTATTATGTAATATTTACTTAATTACTTCAATTAAATGTCAAATGAATGTGAAGTTCAATAGTAAGTAGATTTTACCTGATAACAGGCAAGTTGTACAGAGCAGTAGCAGTAAAATTTACTTAACTTTACTTGTGGAAATTGTTACGAGGATTTTAACAATAGATCAATTAGAACAGACTTTGTTTGCAAATGTCTAAAATGTTGTCAGTTTTGCTTTATGCTACATAACATTTGATTTTGTATAATGACAATAAAAAAAATTGTCTCTTTAGAGAAACTGTCAAAGTCATGGAGCGACCCTCGCATCTGTCCGTAAAAAACGGAAAATGATTTCCTGCTGAGTCTGTTGCCTCCTTCCACTACTGCTTGGATTGGTGCTCATGATGCTATAGTAAGTTAAAATGTGTGTCCTACACTCTAAAAGAACACTGGGTTAAAAACAACCCAAGGCTGGGTAAATAAAGGACAGAACTCATGCTGGGTTCATTTTACAGCTAATTGGGTTGTTTATTTAACCCAGCATAATGGGTTGATTAAGCCATCAGAGTTGATTCTTTTTTATTATTATTTCTTTCCTTCATACATGAATGAATGTCTACGGATTAACTTAAATCCTATAAACGTTTTTAAAACACTCAATACATGGCTTGCATGATAATTTCCTTCATTTTCAAGCATATTTTACAGTATAGTGTATTTTATATAATTTTTTATAAATATTGACAACATTTAAGCTTGTTTAAGAAACATTAGTAAAAATTAAACATTTATAAGTAATTCAAGTGTAATCGACAAGTCTCTGTTTTCCTGTTTCCACCGTAAACGGCGCTGGATCTCGAACAGGTGTTGTGCCGAATTTCAACCCCGCCAAATTATTTCCCCGCTAGCATTGGTTGGTTTAGGATTAGTTTTGGGGGAGGGGTGGGGTTAGGATTAGGCAATCAGGTACTGACTTCAACGAGGGCGGTGATAATTTGGCAAGGGGTCGAAATTTGTGTCATGTTCAGCAGGAGAAATTTAGACCGCCGCCCTGCGTTTCACTCCTAGCCGAAATATGCTTTGACTGACTACATAACGTCCATAAACAATCAGTGCACAGTTCTGAGAACATATTTTAATATCATACGTATTTATGTTCTGTATATTTTTGAATAAAATTTTATGCAAGGCATCAGATGTTTCCATTCGGTGAAAAGACCGACGCGAATCATGCGACACTAGTGTAAAAGGTGACTCACATTGTGCCTCTGTATGTTGCTTTGCATAAAATGTAAACCACACTGTAAAAAAATGTTTGTTGACTTAACTCATTATTTTGTGTTATCTTTTTGCATGGGTTTTTTTGAGTTTAACTAACTTATTTTGAAAAGTGTACCTGACAAATTTGGAAAGGTTTACCTGACATATTATAAAGTACAATGAACTGATTTAATTTAGTTAAGTAAACTTTGAATCTAAGTTTGGCCAACTAAAGTTAAGTTTTCTAAACTACATCCAATAAGTTTGGCCAACTAAAGTTAAGTTTTCTAAACTACATCCAATAAGTTCAGCCAACTAAAGTGGTGTTTTGAAAATCAAATTTTTAGCCACCATTATAGTGATCAGTGTTTGCTTTAGTTGGGCTCGTGACCCTTAAACTGTTAACATTAGATTTTGTTTGGCAGTTGTATCTGAGTTATAATTGCCAGATGATCAAAGAGAAAAGGTGATTCCGATAGTGTTGGTTATGTTTTAACATACTCATTACTTGAGAGTTTTTTAGTGATTCTATAGCAAACGATATTCACACTTTTTTAATATAGTCCAAAATATTTCTTAAAAGTTTTTCTGATCAAAACACTCTGAAAAATGATTTTATTTAGACACACTGACATCAATAATCAGCCTGTGAATCTCAACAATGGTGACAATTATAAAGCATGTTGCAGTGCAATCTGGGTGCCACCAATCAAAACTCATTCATGGCTCCCACCATGCATTGCGGTATGAATAAATTATGATCTGAAATGTTTTAGTAATATCCTTTTCCTAATTGAATATTCTGTTTGTCACCATTGTTGAGATTCATACACTGATTCTTTATGTCTGTGCCTACAAAAAATATATATATTTTTTTTATCAGAACAACTGTTAAGAAATCCTTTGGATTATTTAGACATTTCTAGATATTGTACTGTAGAATCACTGTGATGTTGTAATCAACATGATACATTTAAAGTCAGAGATAAGGCTTTAAATGAGCTTTGTGATGCAAGTCAAGTGATGATTATGTCAAAACATAACCAACACCGTCAGATCACCTTTTCTCTTTGATCATCTGGCAGTTATAACTCAAATACAACAGCCGAAACAAAATATAATGTTAACAGTTTAAGGGTCACAAGACCAACTAAAGCAAACATTAATCACCATAATGGTGGCTTAAAAAATTAGATTTTATCCTTTGTTGATTCTGCTTGTTAACATCAGTTGTCTTCAATAATGGTCAATCATCACTCAATGAATCACTTAATTAGCTCTTTAACTTTAACACTCCCAACTTTAACAAGCCATATAAACTCCCAGGAGAGTTAATTTAACACTGGAGTTTTTGCTGTGAATAATTCTGAAAAAAAATGCTTTTACTAATGTTCATTTGCACTTATGAATTTAATGTATGATTTATTATTATATTATTTGTTAACAGAAGACTATGAAACGCTTATTACGAACTAAGAACTCGCAACAATCACTTTCACTATATAAAATGTCACACTTACTCTGTATCAGTCTATTTCTTCTGAAGACACGATAGATAGATAAATTAAGTTTAGTTTACTATCAAAGCATTAGAGTATAATTGAAGTAAAACCTGCAGAAAATGTAGTGCAGTTGTTTCAACTTACATTTATAAGTTAAAATAACAAGTATACTTGTTCATTCAACTGAAAATCTAGTGCAGTTGTTTAAACATACATTTTTGAGTTAAAATAACAATTTTACTTGTTCATTCAACTTTCAGTCTAGTTGAGGACAAGAAAACTTGAAATTTCTTGTTGTCTGGACAATCTAGTTATCTCTATTCAAAAAAATAAGTTGAAATAACTAAATTGCTAAAATATTTTTTACAGTGCATATACAGCACAACAACGAATTTAAAGATAAAATTAAATGTACACAAACATGTATTTTACAGAAGACGTAGGCCTACACCATTTTGATGGTGCTGCGCTCTCTTCTGAAGAGACCTGTGGCAAAAGCCTGCGATAAATAACACGCCCTGGTTTGTTACGTCTGACCCAAGCTCAGACTGAAAAAAAACAACAACATTTTTTGTAAAGAGAGTGTAAAGAGACCTATTTGTTTGTCTAAACTAAAAGTTCTGCTTTAAACAGTAAAGGCAAAGTTTCTAATGAAGATGGTTTTACTTCAAATCTGAACTTCATTGGCTTCTTCCTGAAGTCTGACAACAGTAATGCACTCTTTGTATTCACTCTCTTCACTCTTTAGGAAGGACATTGGATGTGGAGTGACGGAACTGTGTTTTTGTATTCCCACTGGTGCGCTGGAGAACCCAACTCAAATCCACATGGTTATCAGAACTGTTTGGAGTTCAACCATTCCTGTAAGAATGCAGTCTGTTTTTTAATACTTTCAATTATAATTTACAATCCTACAATTTTACATCATACAGTAGCATGAAATCACTCAATTTGGATTTCACAAAGTGCCTTAAATTAAATATTCCATTTCATTTTGATTCTAACACCACTATAATGATCAGAATAACTTATTTCATTATTTCACCTTACAGCTAAACGTTGCTGGAACGATACGCGTTGTACACACTCACTGCCCTATATTTGTGCTAAGGAACTGCGAGACCGTCATGCTGCTCCACAGTTACTTTGATTTAATCACATTTACTAAATTTTTCTGACATTATATTGTCAAAAAATGTTATTCTGAAATCAAATCTCTTCTAAACTTTAATCTCTTTTCAGTATCTTCTCTGAAACACTCCTCAAATTAATAAAAGCATTGAAAAAGCAAATTGTGCATTGTGGTTAATGTATGCAAAAATATAAGTATATATGGCATTAAATGATGTCATCATCAGGGGCGGGGTTTATGCATGCTGTAATGCACACATGCTTCATCATCGGCAAAGAAGACATTTGCATGTTATAAGCAAATATAGAACTCATCCAGGGTCCTTTTTGTTTTCTGTCTTATAAAATATCGCATTATTTTGGTGTGACACCTCTGCAAACAAATCAGAGATTGAGTGAACTGTTTGAACGAATCAAACTGAATCAAAAACCATTTCAGAACATTTTCTAAACCTGTTTAATTAGACCAATAGTGATTCGCTCACTATTCTGGCATTGCTAGTTCTGATTCTGGACAGCTGATAGAAAACACAAAGGAATATGCTCGGGTCGAAAGTAATCTACAATATCAGAAAATGATTTATCAGCAATATTTTACTGGAGCACAGTGTGTATTTCAAAAAGGGTCCAGTGACGCCCACAGATCTATATGGTGTAAGACTAAAAATACTGGTTGAGGCCTGCATGAGACAAAAGGGCCCTGCTGGCTAATTAACATTTGACCTCCCCATACAGCCTTTCTCCCTCTCCGAAACAACTAAGAACTCACACAAGAACATGGTTTAATGTGAATTTTGATCATTGACTGGTGTCATTTGAAATGTCTCAAAGTGAGTGGTACAGATATCTCATATCCAGATAGATAAAATAAAAGGAAATAAGGTTTATAGAAGTTTAGAGAAAACTGGTTCAGAGATAAGGCCCTTTTGTTGGATAGAAGCCATTTGAGGATGGTCTCCCCCATCCCCCATGCCACCTTGTCAAAGAGGATAAAGGAAGGTGTGCTCCCTCTCTCTGGCTCTCTTCTTTGCTGGGCATGAATTCAATCCCAGGTACAAGCTGGGTAAGATTATTTGGTGTAATCACTGTATAACCATGTTCTAGATATTTGAATTGATTGTGGAAATGATCTCTGATATCTGAAATATTAAATTGTTACATGTGATTATTCTAACTGATTTTTACATGGTTCATTTAATGGTTAAAAGGAATAGTCAAACATTCGCTCACTTTTAGTGAGGCACAGATATTATTAAAACCTTTCATTTATGGAGTCAGATGAAATAACAAGTAAATATATATGTATTGTAAATTTAACCAACCAATACTTTGCATGAGTGAGGACAGACAGCCCGTTCTCATCCTTTGGCGTCATACATGTGACGCTTTGGACATTTCGTTGAAATCTTACGCACATGGCATCCTTTAGCATCAATATGAGACGCAGAACCCAAGGCGTCATACAGGTGACGCTCGTCTAAATCCAACGCACATGGCATCGTTTAGCGTGAATATGTGACGCAGATCCCAAGGCGTCATAACCGTACCCTACCCCATACCTAAACCTACCCATAACAGTGCGTGTTATATTGACGCTAAAGGATGCCATGTGCGTAAGATTTGGACGAAATGTCATATGGCGTCACCTATATGACGCCAAAGGATGAGAATGCGTTGGGACAGAACATGATAACCTTGATAACCTTCCCCGTGTATTGGCGAACCACCATTGGACCAATATATCGGGCCTTACAATGGTATCGCAAAATTTTAAAACAATGAAAATCATTTTAATTCAGCGATCTGCATCAAAGGCAAAACATTGGTTTTGGTTTAGGCCTATTTTTAGATTAAACTAGTTTTAATAACATACTTAATTTTATTTGTAAATTGGTCTCAGTTAATTTTACACTTGCACAGTTATTTTTCACCAATTTATTATCTTCGAAATGTGGGTGATTTCAGTGAGCAAACATGCAGTGATCCTGCAGTTAAGCAGTGTGACACTCTCAGGGTCATATTCTTAAAGGTCATATCATTTTTCTGCCAGTGTCTGGGTAATTTTAAGAATAAATGCAATGAATGACTTACAATTTATGATTTATGTTTGATTTTGTTTTTTTTTTTTAGATTAATTGATATCCATAATTAGCAAATATGTAGTTAGTGCAGTGTCCAGGAGGATTCGAGTAGGCTACCTGTTTATTAGGCTATAGGGTTGTTTACTAGTCAAAGTGCCCACATCTCTGTGCTTGTCTCAGTCTCTGTGATCTTCTGGTTTGATGTCTCTGTTTCCTCCTTCAATGTGTGTCTGAGGGACTTTTCGCCTGATTCATCATCTTCATTCATGTGAAAATCTGCTCACTTTCAATTACAGCACGTCTCAACAACACACATTATTTTAGGAATCATTCTTGAACGGAGCAAAGGACTGAAACTGTTTACTCGCAGATTTTCTGACATGAAGTCAGATTTACAGCTCATGCGGAAGACGGTATTAACTTTGATGCTGCCAAGATGACGTCACGTGAACACGGCTTCATCCAGGGAGATGTACTCAAGAACATTCATTTGTAATCAAATAAAGAAAATTATTCGAAGTTCTTTGTGTTGACAATAATTTCATAGCTGCCATGTTCCTAATCGTAAATAATATCCTTCATCAAACCTAGATGTGTTCCCATCTAATGCTTCTGTATTGTAAACAACCTCCTTAACTGCATTTCTACAATCCTGCCAGTTAAACGCTGAGATATAGTTTCCGTTTCTTTTTACTTCAACATGCGTTAATACTCAAAGAAAGCAGATATTTAAACACTCAAACAAATAACTGTAACAACACTTGACCACTAGAGGGATTAATCACATTCCCACCCAGAATAAATGTGGTAGCTATGTTTGCTTTGTCAAGCGTCAAAGCCTATACTGTTTTTATAAAGGATATTAATAATGGCCATGGCATGGAGAGATTGAACATGGTAATTATATTTCTCCACAAAATAGTACAGTTATTGTTCCTATTATACAATTATAATTTGAGATCTTCAAAGAGTGTAAAAGAAAATTATAAACAATGTCACTCATGTCTTAATCTATTAAATTTCACTATAATAACTGTTGTGGTTTCCCATGATCTTTATTATTATTATTATTATTATTTGTAAGAACAACATCCCACACAATGTGCCCTTATTATCACCTTATATTTCAGATAAGAGCAGGCATGGCCATTTGTACTTTTAATGTGTCTGGCTTCCAGTGTCATATGCCTCCTGACCATTTTACCATATTGCATATCCTACCATATTATTTTAATGGTTTGTCTTAGTAATTATAAACATGCTGGTTTGTAGCAAACAGTTTAAAGCTACACTGTGTAATTTTTTAAGTTGATTCCTAGCAAAAAACACTTTGTTCTTTCAAAATGATATGTGCTCATTAATGTATAATTACTTCTACCAACTAATCAAGTATTCTCGTAAGTGTAGAATCTGCCATTTAGAATACATACGAGCGAGTCGCTCGAATGGCGGCAGGCAGCCATGTTGCGCCTCCATCTTGAAAATACATTAGCCAAAAAGGGACATACCTGGAAATTCAAGCTTCGCCTTTCGCGTTTTTACACTCAGTGGCACCGTGACGAATGCAAAAGGGGAGATTACTCGCGACTGCCGGCAGATTTGAAATAATACGGCCACCGTAGGAGTTAAAACGCCCTCTGAATGGGAGGGGCTAGAAAGTCATAATAGCTGCTAATAAATAGGAAGTCTCGCACATTCTGCGTTCAGCTTACTTCTGCGTGGAGGAGTACTCCACACACACTGTGGAGGGGTTTGACAAATGAAAGTATTTTGGCTCTGACATGACAAACATTTATGGCGCTTTTCCACTGCATGGTACGGTACGGTACGGTTCGGTTCGGTACGGCACGCTTTGGCGCTTTTCCACTGCATGGTACGGTACGGTACAGCTCGCTTCGGCTCGCTTTAAATGGTACCACCTCTGTTGAGGTTCCAAGCGTACCGTACCGATACTAAAATGTGACGTGGAAGCACTGTAGATCACTGATTGGTCAGACAGACAGAATCGTCACTACCAGCGTCATTGTATTTGCGAGACATCAAACCCGCTAGATTTAAATAGCCAGTAACAGCCACCGCTGTAGCACCTGTTTTAAAACTACTTGCTTGACTTGCTTGAAGAAAAAAAACTTCCAAAAAAAAAAATGGCTGAATCGTGGTCAGTGGACGAGAAGCGCAGACGTTCCTCTTGTTGGTTGCCGAGGAGCGGATAAACTATAACGATCAGTTATAATCCCACCCACTTTGAAGCGGTACTAACTGCAGTGGAAAAGCAACCGAGCTAAAGCGAACCGAGCCGTGCCGCGCCGAGCCGAGTCGTACCATGCAGTGGAAAAGCGAAGCGAGCCGAACCGTGCCGCACCGAGCCGAACCGTACTGAGCCGTACCATGCAGTGGAAAAGCGCCATTACATGGCAGAAACAGGCATAACGATACACTTCTAAATGAGCAGTCCAGAGTGATTTTGCCAGCCCTTTTACTCACTCTGGATGAGTTCAGTTCTTGGAGAGTGTGGAGAGGTGTACCAGTGATTCTCTCAGCAGTCCGGACTATCCGCTGTGGTCTTCTGAGGTCTGACTGGTAGCTGAGCAGAACCAGACTGTGACAGAAGTGCACACACTCAATGACGTCAAGGCGGCATACACTGTGTGATTTTCGACCGATTTTGAGCCGAATTCTGACTCGTGCGACTCTTTTTCGGGTCGGGCCGATGCTAAATTGTGAACGGATAATAAATATCTCAAACGGTTTTGCTATGACGAGGGATTAAAGTAATGTCAAAAAAGGAAACACTAAAAGCTTCATCTCTTCCAAAAATGGAATTATACACCATTTATTTCTATATAAAACTATACAAATATCAGAACTAAACCCATTTTATTCTTTTTATTTATTTATTTAAGAATTATGTTTAAGTTTAAGTTTAAAAACAGCCAGAATGGTTGTTTAGTCCAAAAAATAAATGAATCATGTCATTTATAGTGCTATACTGCCCTCTTGTGTTCAAAATCAGGTATGCCTATTTTATTTATATATAAATATATTAGGGATATGAATGTGGGAATATTTCCCCACCGGTTAATCTACGTGTGACACCGCTGGGGGCTTTTAAATCGCTAACTTAAAAGCAAAAGTAAAATACAGACGTCCGCACAGACATTGATAATAGTGCGGAGTAGAGCAAGCGTTTTCAATTCCTATGGAAGTAAGCGGGGCCGGATATAGGCATGGGCAAGGAGGGGCAATGCCCCCCCAAATGCCGTGACTGCCCCCCCCAAACGTGATGGCATGCAAAGATCCCAAATTTAAAAAATATTTCAAGAAAAATGGTCAGAGTGAGCGCTCTCTGCTCTCTATCCCTCATTCAAAGTCGCTACTGATTGGTAGATGCATAGGGAGGGCGTGGCCGCTTCACCGGCTTGTGGTGAACCTGCTGAGCTTCACACGTCTCAGTCAGTCACTGCAGAGCGGAGCACGCAGACACACTGTCATCAGCTGAGCTCAGCCCCTGTTTTGAGTTTCCTTCGCCGTCAGTCACTGAAATTATTTGGTTACTCTTTCTGTAAGCGTGTTCTCATTCCCTCCATATCTCTCTATCACTTTCTCTTGTAATTTGCACCGAGTGACGAGTCGAGTATGCGCCGATTTCTGGTTGCTAAAGCTAGCACTGGCAGCAGCAACGAGGCTGCTAGGGCATTAGCTGCAGCAGAGACCGAATCCCCCGTCGTTCCCAGCCCATCCGTGGCTGTTGCGGATGAATACAACATAGGCTTAAACACTGAAGCACCGTCACAACCCATAGCTCTGGTTTTCTCCAAACGTAATTTTGGCAAGAGCTCCCGCTCATTCTGCCCAGGTTGGTATCGTGGGAGACCATGGCTCGAATATTCAGCAAAGCTTGATGCGTGCTTTTGTTTCCCGTGTCAGAAATTTGGGGGGAACAATGATAGGGATTTGGTTTTCACAAAACAAGGATTTACTAATTGGAAAACTGCATTGGAAAAGGACAAGGGACTCTCAAAGCACGCATCAAGTCAATGCCACATAAAAAATGCAAAAGCCTGGTCTGAAATGTCCCAAAGAGAGGCCACAGGGGAGACCATATGTAATTTAATAGGGCCCACACAAATGGAAAAAAATAGGTATTATATTAAAACAATTGGAGAAGTAGTTCAGTTCCTAGCAGTAAATGAACTTCCACTTCGTGGCAGTGTGGAAAGTTCAAATGATGATGATTTCTCTGCAGGACTGTTCTTAAAAATGGTTGACTACACACTGGCAAAGGACCTCAAATTTAATGAAATTAACAAATACATCCCACCAAATGCAAAATACACCTCTCACAACATACAAAATTAAATTATTGAAACACTGGCCAAAATGGTATTAAATCAGATAAAAGGTAATTATGACAAAGCAGATTATGCTGGGTTTTGCATCAAAAGTGACGGAACGAGGGACAGATGTAATGTGGAGAATCTGTCAATCATGGTTAGATTTGTCTGTAAAGGCATTCCAGAGGAACACCTGATTGGCCTGCTTGACCTCAGTCAGTTAAATGCTGAATTTATTACCACACAAATTCTTGAGCATCTTTCTGACTCAGGCTATAGTGCAGCTGAAATTATCAGTCAGTGCTATGATGGAGCTTCTGTCATGAGTAGGGTCAGGGCAGGGGTGGGGTTCAGGCCTTATTGCAAAAGGATATAAGGAAGATTATTCCTTATATCCACTGCTATAACCACCAGCTGCACTTGGCCGTGGTCCATGCAATGCAAGGAGAGCCGTGTGCAAAAATCTTTTTTGATCTATCAGGATCACTGCACTCTTTTTTTCACCGTCATTATGTGTCACAGAACTATAATGTTCCCTCCCTTAAATGACTGTTGGAGATCAGGTGGACAAGCCACCATGATGTGACCAAGTGTCTTGTGGAGAATCAGGATGCTATTCTGAGTATCCTGTCAGAGGTTACAGAGGACAGAGCCGCTGCTGTTGATATCTGTACAGAGGCATCAGGGCTGTTGATGATGTTAAGGATGCATCATTTCTTTGAAATAGGAAAATTCCTCCTTAAAGTTCTGGGTTCCTTGAAGTCTGCAAATGCTATGCTGCAGGCTCATTCTGTTGACCTGTGCTGTGCTTCAGAAGTAGTCAGTGCATCTCTGCAGACTCTGAAGCAGATGAGAGATGAGGAGATTGAGACATTAACCAGCATGCCTGCACCAGCTGCTAAAAGAAAAAGAACAATGAGCTCACTGCTCGTAGGTAGCATTGTTATGTCCACTGTAGGCCATGCAGAAGACTCCATGACTCCTAGCCAGGCTCTGAGAAGAGAGCTCTTCTCAACATTTTGGACATCGCCATTGTAGAGATGGAGACAAGATTCTCCAAAAGCAATCTAGATCTCATGAAAGAAGTTAATTGCCTTCAACCACAATCTCCCTCTTTTCTGGATGTTGCCATGTTAAGTCCTCTGCAAAAAATGGCAAAAAGTGACAGTGACAAACTTTCCAATGAGATTCTTGTCGCAAAAATAATGTTGGAAAAAGAATTCAAAAAGACTAATGATGATGAGAACGTAGAGTTTGTAGACCTCTCCACCATTTGCACATATCTACACGGGTATAAGAATGCCTTTCCTCAGCTCCATCGCATGTATGTGACCTCACTTGTGATTGGAATATCATCTGCATCATGCGAGAGCTCTTTCTCCACTTTGTCTCGTGTTCTTACCCCCTTCCGCCGCACTATGCTACATGAGAGAAAAAGAAATTTAGTTATTCTGGCTCACGAGAAGGCCATAACAACAGGTCTAGATATGGACGCATTTGTTAGGACTTTTGCACAGAAAAGCAGACGACTGATGCTATAATGACTGATATAAGCCATGCTGTGTACAGAGCTAAAGAAATGAAAAAAAAAAAAAAAAAAAGAAATAAAAAAGATTGAAATAAAAAACGAAAGGACAGACAGACAGACAAGACAGACAGACAGGAAGACAAACAGACAGACAGACAGACAGATAAAAAAAAAGTAAAAAAAAAAAAAAAAAAAAAAGATAAATGCAGCCTCAACAGGGCACAAGCCAGTGTCCTATTTGTGCCGGTCCCAAGCCCGGGTAAATGCAGAGGGTAGTGTCAGGAAGGGCATCCAACATAAAACCTAAGACAAATCAAATGGATCAAAGGAGCTGATAGATTAGAGCTGGGCGATATAGGATTTTTTCATTTCACAATATATTTTTTCATTTCTGGCCATATCGATATATATCACAATATAAATCAAATCACTATATTTGTCAAATTTAAATGTTCCGTTAAATGACTTGCCCCCCCTGATATTCTACCTGCACCCCCTAGTGGGGCTGGCTGAATCCGGCCCTGGAAGTAAGAATGAACTAAAAAACGTTCACTCTTCTCTGCTCGTTCCTCGCCATGGGCGCGCACAGTTATGAATGCCTGTGCAGCCGTGAGCATTTTAGTTTTATTTAAAAATTAGCGCCATTTTGGGGGGCGGATTGCTTGAATTTATTTTAAAAAAGCACAATGTTGTGTTTTATTGCGACTGTACACAAAGATAAGTTAACACTTTGCAGTTTGAATGATGTCCTGTATGAACAAAATGACTGAGTATGTTTTTATGTGTCCACTGTTCAATTGCGCCCATGCCACACACACACACACACACACACACACACACACACACACACACACACACACACACACACACACACACACACACACACACTCCAGCTTTGCAATCTTGACATCGCAGCCTGTTCAGTATAGCCTTAATAAAATATAATAATAAAATAGTCAACCTAACATATAAAAATTACACTGCTCTGTTTAAATAGTCAGTAGGACAATTCGTACTATTCAGCGTAAGCACCTCTCCACAGTGATGTTTCCAATCACATTTTTGCGCATGTAAAGATAATGATTTTTCTACGTAGGTATTGGAACATGAGTGAAGTACAAATCCTATAATAAAGAATAGTTTAGCATCCAAATACATTGCGAATGTTGAAACATTTTGATTCGAATGAGAGAGTTAGCCTAAGTGAAGTCAACGCCGCTTACTTTCACTTTTGCTTTACATTATTTAGTTTTGGCTTGTTTATAGTTAATTTTTTATTCTTGTTCTGTTCTGAATATCATTAAATTTGAAGGATTTGTTGTGAAATATTTTGAGTGTATCATACAATCAAAATAATTCTCTTGTTTTAGTGATTCCCTAGTTTTAAAAAAAAATGAAGCAAGAAATATTAAATATTAAAAATACAAAACATATTATAAAAAAATACTATATATATATGTATATATATATATATATATATATATATATATGACTTGCTAAATGTGATATATATATTGCTTTGCTTTTGTTGTTTCTTTCAATATTGAAATTGGTATAGAGAATTGTGAATTTGTCCTGGTATCTAAAATTATTATTATCATATCATATAATTTCTAGCAAATACATGCTTGATATATATCATTATCGTTAAATAAATTACTCATATAAAGTTTTGGTCATATGGCCCACTCATACTTGTGATTGTAATATTGACCAAAATAATCATGATTATGATTTATGCTCTAATCGAGCAGCCCTAGCATGTGCCTGTGCTGTCAATGCCTAAATCCACCACTGACTCATTACCATGATGACTCAATCCATTACCATAAACAAAGGCACAAACTATGAAAAACCTTTTTTCTTCCTTTCTGCCATTCACCTCTAGCTCTAATTAGCATTTTCTTTTACAAAACCTGCCATTCCATTCTATGAATATTGATAAATGTTCTCTTTGTATGTTCTGTGTTTGTGTTTTCTTTCAGAGTGTTAAACAGGAGGATGAGGTGATATACGCAGGTGTCGTCAGTAGACGTTAATTACATTCTCTGTGAGTCTTTTTTCTCATCATTGATGCTCTTATCAATAAGGTTTTCATGCACACTAGAAAGATTATTGCAACAAAGCTGTTTAAGATTTAAAATCAGTGTTCTTGCTTACATATGCTCATACTGTTTTCTGAAAGGTGCATATGTGAGAGATAACTAAAGTAACAAAGGTTTCGTTAAAGCGGGTTAATGATATCAGCCATTGTATGAAGGTTTTTTAGCTATTCAAGATCTGGATAAACTTAACACTGTGCATAATGATTTCCATGGGGCAGGGGAATCCACGACAGACCTAAACACCAGAATTCTGCGTGGCAGGATCCCAGGAGGTGTGGCCATATTCTGGCACAAGAAACTTGACCCTTTGGTCACTGTGATCAGGTTAGATGTGGACTGGTGCATAGGAATCAAGGTGATGCATAATAAGAATGTTTTAATAATCTTAAATGTATACACTCCATATGAATGTCACAAAAATGAAAATGAGTACTTGAATAAGCTTGCTTCTATAGGGTCTTACATAAGGGAAAGTGAATATACATCCATATTTGTCTTGGGGGATTTGAATGCTGATATATCAGATATAATCCACTTTTTGGTCAACACTTGACACAATTCTGCAGAGATAACAAGGTTATTTTGTCCACTAAGAAATTACTGCCAGCTGATAGCTATACACATGTGAGTGAAGCTTGGCATACTACATCCTGGTTGGACCATTGTATATCTACAGCTGATGCACATGATTGTATAAAGGAGGCTGAGATCCTATATGGTTTGGCCACAGCAGACCATATTCTTGTCTCTATGTTCATAAATATTAAGGGTCTACCTGAGCTTGTCTGTAGTGACAGCCATAAACCAGGTGACATACTGGACTGGACAAGGCTAACAGAAGACGACCTGCAATATTACAAGTTACTGACTGATGTGCACTTGAGAAATATTGAGTTACCTGTTGATGCAATTATGTGTGTGGATAGCAGCTGTAAGAATGTACGTCACAATAGTCAAGTCAAGTCAAGTCAAATATATTTATATAGCGCTTTTCACAATACAGATTGTATCAAAGCTGCTTCACAGTATCAATCAAAACAACTTAACAATGTTTGTTTATTACTGGAAAAAAGACATCCAAGTTTGGTAGAGCTGATCAATGGTATGATCGGTTAATTAATTTGAATATCCCCAACTGAGCAAGCCAAAGGCAACAGTGGCAAGGAACCGAAAAACTCCATCCAGTGACCTAATGGTGTCCTAAAACCCTATCAGATGACCCAATGGAGAAAAAAAAACCTTGGGAGAACCCAGGCTCAGTCGGGGGCCAGTTCTCCTCTGGCGTTTATGAACTAGAGGCCGAATTTACAGTAACTTGTAAGATAAAAAATTTATATGAATGCCTGGCTAAATAGATGCGTCTTCAGTCTAGTTTTAAACTGGGAGAGCGAGTCTGAGCTACGAACAATATCAGGAAGGCTATTCCAGAGCTTCGGAGCTAAATGTGAAAATGCTCTGCCTCCTTTGGTGGATCTGGATATCCTAGGAATGACCAGAAGCCTCGAATCTAGTGATCTTAAAGAGCGCGATGGATTGTAAGGCGATAGAAGATCCGTTAAATAGACTGGAGCTAAACCATTTAGAGCTTTATATGTCAAAAGCAATACCTTGTATTTAATACGGAACTTTATAGGTAACCAATGAAGTGATGATAAAATCGGTGTTATATGATCATATTTTCTTGATCTAGTAAGAACTCTAGCGGCTGCATTTTGGACTAACTGTAGCTTGTTTATTGAAGATGCAGGACAACCAGCTAATAAAGCATTACAGTAATCTAGTCTCGAGGTCATGAATGCATGAACTAACTTTTCTGCATCAGAGACTGATAGCATATTACTTAGCTTAGCAATGTTTCTAAGGTGGAAAAAGGCAGTTTTTGTAACATATGAAATATGCTTTTCAAAAGACAGGTTGCAGTCTAATGTAACACCCAGGTCTTTTACTGTAGCGGATAAAGTAACAGGGCATCCTACTATGTTAAAGTCGTGCAGTGAAAGGTTTTGTTGACGGTTTTTAGAACCGATAAGTATTACTTCTGTCTTGTCTGGATTTAATAAAAGAAAATTACGCGTCATCCAATCTTTTATATCTTTAACACAATCTGTCAATTTGGATAATTTAGCGTATTCATCTGGCCGTGATGAAATATATATTTGAGTGTCATCAGCATAACAATGGAAACTAATTCCACGTTTCCTTAGAATATTACCAAGTGGCAGCATATATATTGAGAATAATAAAAGGGCCTAACATAGATCCCTGCGGCACTCCATAGTTTGCCGAAGTTATAATCGATTATTCTCCATTTAAGTAGACGAAATGGTAGCGGTCAGATAAGTATGACCTGAACCAGCTTAATGCTTGTCCTTGAACACCAGTGTAATTTTGTAGTCGATCTAAGAGTATTGTGTGATCTATAGTATCGAACGCAGCACTAAGATCAAGTAAAACTAGTACTGAGATACAGCCTTGGTCCGAAGCTAAAAGTAAATCATTTGTGATTCTAACAAGCGCAGTTTCAGTGCTATGATGTGGCCTGAATCCAGACTGAAACTTTTCATAGATGTCGTTTTCTTGCAAGAAAAAGCCGAGTTGAGCGGACACAACTTTTTCTAATATTTTTGACATAAAAGGAAGATTCGAAATGGGTCTGTAATTTGCTAGGTTATTTGGATCTAATTGTGGTTTCTTAATAAGAGGTTTTATAACTGCCAGCTTGAACGTTCTTGGAACATGACCTAAAGATAAAGATGAGTTAATAATATTGAGAAGAGGCTCTTCCACTATAGGTAACACTTCTTTCAGTAGTTCAGTTGCTATAGGATCTAATAAACATGTTGTTGTTTTAGATGAAGTGATAAGTTTATTTAACTCTTTTTGTTCTATGGTTGTAAAGCATTGTAATTGTTCTTGCGGGGTGATAATTGCGGCCGAATTATAAGGCGCGAGCAAAGATCGAACGTTTACGATTTTGATTCTGATGCTTTCAATTTTCTCGGTGAAGAAGTTCATGAAATCATTACTACTAAACTGTAACGAGGTATTTTGTTCAGACGACGTCTGTTTATTTGTTAGTCTGGCCACGGTATTAAATAAAAACCTTGTATTATTTCGGTTGTTTTCTATTAATTTGCTGAGGTGCTCAGCCCTGGCCGTTTTAAGTGCCTTTTTATAAAGTGACATACTATCTTTCCACGCGATTCTAAAGACCTCTAAATTAGTTTTTCTCCATTTACGCTCTAAATTACGGGTTTCTCTCTTTAAAACATACGTAGTATTATTGTACCATGGTGCTATACTTTTTTCTCTGACCTTTTTTAATCTAATGGGTGCAACAATATCCAATGTTCTAGAGAGAATGGTGCTCATAGTGCTAGTTAGTTCGTCTTATTCATCTGTTTGTTTGGGTTCAGGCAGCAGCTGAGACAGATCAGATAAGCTATTTGAGAAATGATCTATGGTGGATGGACAAATTGTTCTACCTGGTCGATAACGTGGCGCAGCATGACATATTGCAGCAGTGCGTAATATGCAAGTTACCAAGTAGTGGTCAGTGACATCATCACTTTGTGGAATGATATCTATATCGGTTGGATCGGTTCCATATGATATAATTAAATCGAGTGTATGATTAAGACGATGAGTTGGTCCGGTGACGTTTTGCTTGACCCCGAAGGAGTTTAATAAATCTGTAAACGCAGCCCCTAACGCATCATTTAAATTATCTACGTGTATGTTAAAATCTCCAACAATTAATGCTTTATCGACGTTGACCAAAAGATCTGATAGAAAGTCAGCAAACTCTTTTAGGAAATTGGCGTAAGGCCCTGGAGGTCTATATACGGTAGCCAATGCTAGAGATAATAGGGATTTTTTTCTTACATCTAAGAGCGTAACATTTAGCACAAGCACTTCAAACGAATTAAACCTATGACAAGTTTTCTGAGTAACATTAAGGATATCTCTGTAGATTGTTGCGACACCGCCGCCACGACCGATCAGACGGGGCTCATGCTTATAACAGTATCCTGGCGGAGTAGACTCATTTAGACCGAAATAATCATTTGGTTTAAGCCAGGTTTCAGTAAGGCACAGAACATCGAAATTATTATCTGTGACCATTTCATTTACAATAACCGCCTTAGGTGTGAGCGATCTAATGTTTAGAAGACCTAGCTTTAGAAATTGTTTTTGTGTTTTTTGTTTTTTGCAAATAGGTCACAATAATGACCTATTTGCAATGTATGATAGAATTGTGAACTGTTTAGTTGATGGAAGTGAACCACTAAGAAGAAAAGTGGTGAAACAACATATTGTAAGACCAGGGTGGAATGACTATGTCCATGATGTTCATATGGAGGCAAGAGATGCATTTAGAAGATGGGTCTTAGCAGGCAAACCTAGGCATGGCCCAGTCTGTGAGCACAAGGTACGGGCTAATGCTAGGTTCAAATATGCTGTGCGTTTTATAAAAAGAAATGAGCAGACTATGAGGGCGAACTCTATGGCGAGAAAGTTACAAGCTAATAATGTTTATGAGTTCTGGAAGGAGGTGAAAGTGGTTAACAACAGCAAAATGCCATTGCCTTCTAGTATTAATGGCATTACTGAACACTGTAAAGAGATTGCTGTAAATTTTACAGTAACTTACTGGCAGCTGGATGCCAGTAATTTGCTGTAAAATGTTTTACAGTATTATTACTGTATTTTCACTTACAGTATACTGTACCTTTACTGTATTTTCACTTACAGTATACTTTACCTTTACTGTATTTTCACTTACAGTATACTGTACCATTTACTGTATTTTGTCTGTTACTGTATTGTCATTTACAGTATTAGTATTGAGGGTTTTTTTTTACATGTTTTCCCCACCCCAAAAAATTACAACAACTCATGAACATTTGTCCTTAAAATATTCTTTTTAATCGTTGAACATTTTGTTTTTAGAAGTACAAATTACAAATCTTGACCTCAAAAAAAGGCAAAAATCACCAAGTCCATAGAACTAATCTCCTGGGGACCATTTGTATCTGTAGCATGGCAAAAACGTACACGCACTGAAAACCAAAACAGGCCTTAAAATAATAAAATACCGTAAAAGTCAGTTTGTGTTGTTATATTTCAGTAATTTTGCCAGTCAAAGTTGACAAGCTCTCTGATGAGAAACACTGAGGGGTTCAGGCTGATGCTTTTTTTGTGTGTGGATCTTTCCAGATTGCCATCTGCTCTGTGCCTTTAGTGTTTGGTGCCATCAGAGTTGATTCTCAGAATGAACCTGCAAGCACAAAGGGGGAAAAAATACATTAATTTTGAGAACGGTGTTGTCAGAATTTGCCCTAACTCTCAAACTTGATGCTGCATGTACTTTTATGTTGATAAAAGCAAAACATCTGATTCTGAATGCACCTACAGGGATGGTACATAATTACCTCATAATCCATTACATTCAAATCATTTAAGCTTCATTCTTTCACAATACATTCCTGTGTAGCTTAAACAGTAGAGAAAGATGCAAGAATGCTGAAACAATGAGTTCCAGGGAATGGATAACTTAATAATAGGAACACGCCACCGTTTTTTGAAATAGGGGTTTTTCACCATCTCCCCTATATTTAGATAGGTGGGCAAACACATTTTTGTCTCAGTGCATGCATTGTCTTAGTCTGGCAGTGCCGCCGCTAGCTTAGCTTAGCATAATAAATGGAACCCTTTGTTGCCGGATAGCATGTTGGGAGTAAAAGTGATTAAAAAAAACTCAATTACTTCTTGTGGCCTGCGTATTCACAACGAGTACACATAGCAATGCAGATTAAGACTAGGCGATTTCCTAGGCAGAGATTGACTTGGGACGAAGCACAGGCGAAGCACTGCTACTTGGGCACAGAGATATCACGCAACACCTGAAATCCCCCAACTTCCGTCAACATACCGGCGTGAATATTAGCTGGCTATTTTTCCTACAGTAGACATAGTGAATGGCGATAAACATGGCGGATTTTGTGAGAGACGAAGAGGGTGACTTCTCAGACAGTCAAGATCCAGAACCATAACTCTACGAACCAGAGTTTTCAGAAGAGGAGCTGCGTGCTTTGGAAATAGACAGACAAAAGAAGGAGGTTGCGATTGCTCAACAGCCTGAGGACGTGAGGATGAGAGCCAACACTAACTGGTGGAGTGAGTGTGGGAATATGCCAGCCTATGCCGACTGAAATAGAGTATCTGTGGTGTGGCGAGTGGGACAAGGTACTGCCATCGATGACCAGGCTCAACGTGTCAGATCAAGATGAGGTGCCTGCAGTTGTGTCTCAGCTACCGAGGATTTCTCTGCATTGATCCATCATGCAGTCCTCGACTTTTTTGAGAAGTCATCCTCTTTGTCTCTCACAAAATCCGCCATATTCATCGCCATTCACTATGTCTTCTGTAGGAAAAATAATATTCACGCCGGTATGTTGACGGAAGTTGGGGGATTTCAGGTGTTGCGTGATATCTCTGTGCCCAAGTAGCAGTGCTTCGCCTGTGCTTCACCGCAATATAGTCCCAAGTCAATATCTGCCTAGGAAATCGCCTAGTCTTAAAGGAACACGCCTTTTTGGGACTTTAGCTTATTCACTGTATTCCCCAGAGTTAGATAAGTCCATACATACCTTTTTCATCTCCGTGCTTGCCGTAACTGTCTGACGCACCCACCGCTAGCCTAGCTTAGCACAAATACTGGAGGTAAACGGCTCCAGCTAGCATACTGCTCCCACTCACTCCACAGAAATAGCAGTACTTCGTCTTCTGAGAATATAGTTCCCAGTATTTATATGGTTAAAAGATGGCTGTGTCTCATATGACCTTGTTATTTGTACACGCTGTGACTATACAAATCACAACATGTAAATAGGAAAATGTTGGTGTTATTTTGTCACTTATTGGGATTAGTATGCTAGCTGGAGCCATTTACATCCAGTCTTTGGGCTAAGCTACTGTAGGCTAGTGGTGGGTGCGTCAGACAGAGTTACGGCACGTACGGAGATGAAAAAGTTATGTATGTATCTCATTCTGGGGGATACGGTGAATAAGCTAAAGTCCCCAAAAGTCGGGGGCAGACATGCTATCCAGACATGCTATCCGGCGGCGTTGCCAAACGCGAATAGAGCGTAAAATTCTCGTCTACCGCGTCTAGTTGGACGCTTGAACATTTTGAATCCATTCGCGAGTCCAAAGCTAAATTGACACGCGTAAAAAGCAAGTGTTTGAAGCGAAATTGACGCGCGTCCGAGGCAAAAATCCGCTTCCTGTGGGAGGGGCAAGTGCTAGACGGTTGTCTGTTTGCAAGATGGCTGATGTTGATTGACCTCTAGAGGTGCGTAATTGCGTCTTTACATTGACTTAACATTTAAATCACTCGCACCAGACGTTCTATTCGCGTTTGGTGTGAACGCACCATAAGACAATGCATGCACTGAGACAAAAATTTGTTTGCCCACTTACCTAAATATAGAGGAGACAGTGAAAAAACCCTATTTCAAAAAACGGTAGCGTGTTCCTTTAAACTTAAATACAATGTAAGTTGCTTTGGAAAAAAGTGTCTGCCAAATGCATGAATGTAAATGTAATGTAAAAAAATATATTTATTTTGGGTTACCTAATTCTGCATTCGACAAAATGGACAGTTAATGCTGAAGAAGAGTCTGTTAGCTGTTGTAACTGGATGATGATTCTTCATAGTCAGCATCCATGTTTTTGCTTAGAGAACAGACTCTCCTGAAACAGACAAAGTCACAGCAGCCTTTTAGTGTTATTATAGTTCACAGAAATAAAATACAATAACAGAACTTATTACTAACAACAACGACATGAGTGGTAAAGATAATGTAAGATATGATGTTGTATGGTGTTTATAGTTTTTTAATAAATTAAACAACATTTAAATATTAGTTAGTGTAATGTTTTGTCTGAAGTTCCCTGATTTCACCACTAGATGGCATTATTTCTACCCAGTTTATGTTTCCTTAATTAATTGGTTGTCATACTCTCACCTGTGTTGAATTACACCTAATGATAAACCCTATTTAAGGCTTCACTGCATTTTGTTTTTTGTTCAGTCCTGATGTCAGCCAAAGTGTTGTCATTTCTAAGAACTTTTGGATTTGAGATGTTGCCTTCTGTTCTGCTCTGGAAAAGTATGTTTTTGTAACCCTTTTTGTGGACTTCTGATTTTTGCCTCTCTGGACTTATGTTTGAGAAGATATTTTTTCTGTCTGGATTACCCTTTGTGTTTTGCCTCTCAAGGAGAGTTGTTTTTTGTTTTTTCCATCGGAAGTAAAGTGCCAAATATTTAACTCAGACTTTTTGACTGTCCTTTTGTCCTCTGCATTTGGGTTAAACCTCCACCAGTGGTGAAGGGGTTAGTATCAAGGACACACACACCGGAGACCCGAGTTCGATCCCCAGCTGGATCATAACAGTAGGACTGAACCATGGATATTAACCCAGCAGAGGAAGCCCAACCCCTGAGTAATGCAGAACGCATCTTAGCTGCTGTTACAAGCCAGGCAGCCACCATGGAACGACATGAACAAGTCCTTGCACAACAGGAACATGCCGTATCAAAACTTAGTCAAGCTGTTACAGAGATCCTACAGCATCTTCAAACCTTTTCAAGCCCACAGCAGGATGCTGATTCTCAACCCCCGGCACAATCAGCACTTCCCAGCACCTCTACTAGCCACTCTGAGATTCATCTGCCTCACCCTGAAAGGTATGCTGGAGGTCCTGGTGGTTGTAAAGGCTTTCTTACCCAGTGCTCATTGAACTTTGAATTGCAACCTAATAAGTTTCCAACATCACGTAGCAAGGTGGCCTATATCATTACTCTTTTATCCGGGAAAGCCCTAGCCTGGGCCACTGCACTGTGGGAGCAGTCTCCACAACCAGCGGTTTGCTCAAATTACACTCGTTTTATTGAGGAGATGAGGCGTGTGTTTGACCATCCGGTAAGGGGACGTGAGGCAGCTAGCCGTCTCCTTCAGCTATCCCAAGGTACTCAAAGCGTTGCGGAGTTAGCAGTGGAATTTCGAACTCTGTCTATGGAGAGTGGCTGGAATCAGGAGGCTTTGACTGTTGCTTTCAATAGAGCTCTTTCTGAGGAACTTAAGGATGAATTGGCGGCCCGAGACCCTGCAACAGACCTAGATTCCTTGATTGATATGGCTATTCGATTAGATAATCGTCTTCGAGAGAGGCGTAGGGAGCGTACAGAGTCTTCTAGATTTGTTCCCGTTCAACATCCTGCAGTTCTGCCTTTGCCTCCTGATCACCCTGTCCCATCTGTAACCTACACCGAGGAACCCATGCAGCTGGGCCGATCACGGCTTTCCATGTCAGAGCGAAACCGCAGATTCAAGGAAAAATGCTGCCTGTATTGTGGCGAACCTGGCCACTTTCGAATTTCCTGTCCAATTCTTTCGGGAAAAGCCAACTCTCGTCCAGTAAAGGGAGGACTGTGATGAGAGAGATTACCCCTCCCAACTCAGCATCTTCTGGGGTTCTCTTGTTTGCCCACCTTCTATGGAATGATCAGTCACATTCCCTAAAGGCCTTCGTGGATTCTGGAGCTGCTGGAAACTTTATGGATTTGGAAATTGCCAGACGTCTTCAGGTACCACTGATCAACCTGGACGACCCACTGACCATCACGGCCCTGGATGGTAGACCCCTTGGTTCTGGTCGGGTGAGTCTAAGCACTATTCCTGTACATCTCCGGGTTGGGGGTCACCAAGAATCTATACAGTTTTATGTAATAAAGTCACCAGAATTTCCTTTAATCCTTGGTTTTCCCTGGCTTGTTCTCCATAACCCCCATATAGATTGGTCCTCTGGTAACATTGTCAAATGGGGGCCTAATTGTGATAACTCGTGTCTCTCTACTTCACCTCTTGAGATTGTCTCTCCCAACTTAAGTCAGGCTACCCATGGGCTGTTAAGGACTAATCTGCAGTTATCTGAGACACCTCCAGAATTATCCAGTGTTCCTCCTGATTATGCAGACCTTCTAGACGTGTTCAGCAAGAAGGCGGCCTTGTCCTTACCTCCCCACAGACCTTATGATTGCGCAATCGACTTGCTTCCTGGAATGTGCCCTCCAAGGGGGAGACTGTTTTCCCTTTCACCACCAGAGAGGAAGGCCATGGAGGACTATATCCAGGAGGCCCTGAAATCTGGCCTGATACGTCCCTCGACTTCACCAGCAGGAGCTGGGTTCTTTGTCGCTAAGAAGGATGGGGGGCTCCGACCCTGTATTGATTACAGGAGTCTCAATAAGATCACCATAAAGAATCGTTATCCTCTTCCACTAATGTCTACTGCCTTTGAGTTGCTTCAGGGGGCAACTGTATTCACTAAACTGGACCTTCGCAATGCTTATCATCTGGTCCGTATCCGCGCTGGGGATGAATGGAAGACTGCTTTTAATACGCCCACAGGCCACTATGAGTATAAGGTCATGCCCTTCGGTTTGGTAAATGCTCCTGCAGTATTTCAAGCTTTGATTAATGATGTGTTAAGAGACATGCTGAATAGATTTGTGTTTGTATATCTGGATGATATTCTTATCTTTTCCAAGAACCTCCAGGAGCACGTTCAGCAAGTTCGTCTAGTCCTCCAGCAACTTCTGAAGAACCATCTGTTCGTCAAACTTGAGAAGAGTGAGTTCCATGTTCAAAAGGTATCCTTTCTGGGTTTCATAGTATCTAATGGTCACATCCAGATGGACCCTGCCAAAACCAAAGCGGTTAAGGATTGGCCTAAACCCACCTCCATCAAGCAGGTACAACGTTTTCTTGGCTTTTCCAATTTCTATCGTAAGTTCATACGAAATTTCAGTGCCATTGCTACTCCACTTACGACTCTCACTAGGAAGAATGTTAAGGGCTTTCAGTGGACAGACGATGCTGAAAAGGCGTTCTGCAAGTTAAAGGATAGATTTATTTCAGCGCCTATCCTTACTATCCCAGATCCTGAGCTGCCCTTCATAGTCGAGGTGGATGCCTCTGAGGTAGGGGTCGGAGCTGTACTCTCCCAGCGGTCCAGAAAAGACAACAGGTTGCATCCTTGTGCTTTCTTTTCACACAAGCTCTCTTCTACGGAGAGAAATTATGATATTGGTAACAGGGAGTTATTAGCTGTTAAGCTAGCATTGGAGGAATGGAGGCACTGGTTGGAGGGGGCCAAACATCCCTTTGTTGTATGGACTGACCACAAGAACCTAGCTTATATCCAGGATGCCAAGAGGCTGAACTCTCGCCAGGCCCGATGGGCTCTATTCTTTAATCGCTTTGACTTTGTTCTCTCCTATCGACCAGGATCTAAGAATCAAAAGCCTGATGCCCTCTCCAGGCATTTTGACCCACCCAACATGGTGTCAACCCCAGTGATGATCGTCCCCACGTCCAAAATCCTGGCTCCAGTTAGATGGGGAATAGAGACCAGGGTTAGAAGAGCACAGCAGCAGGAAGCTGACCCAGGTAATGGACCACCTGGTCGTCTTTTTGTACCTAAGAGTGTGCGCACTGATGTTTTGCAGTGGGGACATGCCTCATCAATCACATGCCACCCAGGAGTCAGTAGGAGTCTTGAGTTCATTTGCAGACGCTTCTGGTGGCCAAGGATCGCTGATGACGTTAAATCCTTTGTTGCTGCCTGCCCGGTTTGTGCCCAGCATAAAGATTCCAGGTCTCGTCCACAAGGTCTTCTGCTACCCCTCCCCATTCCCGCTCGTCCTTGGTCACACATTTCTATGGACTTTGTAACGGGTCTACCACTCTCCCAAGGTAACAAAGTGATTTTGGTGGTTGTGGATAGATTTTCAAAAGCTTGCCACCTTATAGCACTGCCAAAACTTCCTTCGGCTCCACAGACTGCCGAGATTGTATTGGAGCATGTTTTTAGGTTGCATGGCTTTCCCCAAGATGTGGTTTCAGACCGTGGCCCTCAGTTTGCATCTAGGTTCTGGAGGGCCTTCTGCCAGCTCATTGGTGCTTCAGCCAGTCTGTCATCTGGATTTCATCCCCAGTCGAATGGACAGACTGAAAGAACTAACCAAGAGATTGAGACAACCTTGAGATGCCTAGCCTCAACCAACCCAACGTCATGGAGCAAACACTTGATATGGGCAGAATTTGCCCATAATACTCTTCGCCATTCCTCAACGGGTATGTCACCTTTTGAATGTCAGTTTGGCTATCAACCTCCTTTATTCTCTGAGCAGGAGTCTGAGGTGGGAGTTCCGGCGGCCCAACATCTGGTTCAACGCTGCCACAGAGTGTGGAGTAAGGCCCGAGCTGCACTTTTGAAGACTTCACGGCTGCAACAGCAACGGGCCAACCGTCGCCGCAGGCCAGCACCATCTCTTCGTCCAGGGCAGAAAGTCTGGCTGTCTAGCAAGAACATCCCCCTTAAAGTTGAAGCACGCAAACTGGCTCCCAGATTCCTAGGCCCCTTCAAGGTTTTAAGGAAAGTAAACCCTGTTTCCTACCGTCTCCTACTTCCCAAGTCTTTGCGCATACATCCCACCTTTCATGTATCATGCTTAAAACCTGTCAAGTACAGTCCTCTGTCTCCTGCCACCAGGTCACCCCCAGCTCCACAGATCATTGATGGCCAACCAGCATACATGGTCAAGCAGATACTGGACACTCGTCTGGTTCGTGGTAAACGGCAGTTTCTAGTGGACTGGGAAGGATATGGGCCAGAGGAACGGTCTTGGGTCCCTACTCGCCAGATCCTGGACAAGAGTTTGATTAGAGACTTTCAACGTCCTCACTCTACCCGAGCCTTTGGGAACGTCGGGAGCCGTTCCTAAAAGAGAGGGTTCTGTAATGTTTTGTCTGAAGTTCCCTGATTTCACCACTAGATGGCATTATTTCTACCCAGTTTATGTTTCCTTAATTAATTGGTTGTCATACTCTCACCTGTGTTGAATTACACCTAATGATAAACCCTATTTAAGGCTTCACTGCATTTTGTTTTTTGTTCAGTCCTGATGTCAGCCAAAGTGTTGTCATTTCTAAGAACTTTTGGATTTGAGATGTTGCCTTCTGTTCTGCTCTGGAAAAGTATGTTTTTGTAACCCTTTTTGTGGACTTCTGATTTTTGCCTCTCTGGACTTATGTTTGAGAAGATATTTTTTCTGTCTGGATTACCCTTTGTGTTTTGCCTCTCAAGGAGAGTTGTTTTTTGTTTTTTCCATCGGAAGTAAAGTGCCAAATATTTAACTCAGACTTTTTGACTGTCCTTTTGTCCTCTGCATTTGGGTTAAACCTCCACCAGTGGTGAAGGGGTTAGTATCAAGGACACACACCGGAGACCCGAGTTCGATCCCCAGCTGGATCATAACAAGTTAGCAAAATTTTGCTATATTGATAATGGTAATTGCTAACCCTTTCCTCCTCCTCCTCCTCCTCCTCAAACGTCAACCTGTTCTGTGTATTAGTGGAGAGCGTCAGCAGTGATGTACAGTCCGGAGGCGGAGGGAATGGCTTCTGCAAATTCAAAATAAAGAACAGAAACTGATGGATTATTTAAAAGCACTTTAACTCTGCTGCCTGGTAAACCCGTTTTCTCCCCTTCCGTTGGTTTCATCGGCAGTTACATTATATTATGTTTGCCTGCTAAACTAACGCATACTTCAGCTAATTTAGTTGATGTTATCTTACTCACCTGTAGATGTCATCACCATTAGGACGGCAATCACAAGAAATGACTCCAAAACACACCTCCGACATTGCAGACCACAAACTTGAAAATAAAACAAAAGATGTAATTAACAATGGTGTCGCTTAAACGGTTAGTTTACTTAATTTAAATTATGTCCATTTACTCAGCCTCAACTTGTTCATAACCTGTATTCATTTATTTCTTGTGCTGTATACAAAAGAAGATATTTTAAAAAACGTGAGTAACCAAACAAGTTTCTGGTCCCCATTGACATCCATAGTATTTTTTATTTTTATTATAGAAGTCAATGGGGACCAGCAAACTGTTCCATTACCAACATTCTTCAAAATATCTTCTTTTATGTTCAGAGGAAAGAACTTCATGCAGGTTTAGAACAACTTGTGGGCAAGTAAATTATGACAGAATTTCTTTTTGAGGTGCACTATTCCTTTAACTTATTTTTTCACGTTAGCTCACTTAACGTTGTTACATCTGCCTAACTAGCTAAGTTGTGATAAATAGGGGACGGAAGTTCGCGGAACATACATATGGTATTATTATTCTCTGTTTAATAAGTTTACTTCGGCTTATTTAGGTGAAGTTAACCTACCAGTTGATGTTATGACGGCAATGAAAAGGCTCCAACACACACCTCCATCGTTGCAGACTGCAGACATTATACAGATCACAAACCTGACAATAAATCAAAGCATATACTTGACAATCTTGTTTAAAAACCTCATTTAAACAAGGGTTTCGTCTATCTCACTTTACCTCAGTATTTCACCACGACACGCTAGTTCGTTGCGGTTAACGTTAAGTAGCCTAACCGACGACTCCGCCTGGCGAGCTACGTTAAAGAGGCAGAGATATGCACAAACTTTATTGTTATCGTTTTAACTAAAGAATATTTCGTATAATATAGGTGAACTTAGCTTACTTACCAGTTAATATTATCACCGTGACGGAGATCCGGCCGACTGTCAGGAAAAAAAAAAGGCACCAAAACCATTCCGACCAAAACAAAAAGACAAATCATGTTAGTTTGCTGTTAACATAAATTAAAACATTTGCAAATGTTTGTTTTACATAAAATAGAAATAATATACTAACCTTTTTGGAGTTACCGGTACTTTTGTCCACATTAACTGCCACTTCAACCATACAGTCAAAAAAATTCAAAAGAAATCTCTCTTGCCATTGGTCAGTTTTTCGCGGGCAAGTTCACTACTGTAAATTGATTTACAGTAGAGAATAATTACAGTAGTGACCATATATTTTCCCATAATCCTTTGCGGTTTACAGTAACATACTGTATAAACATTTTACAGTATCTTACAGTACATATTACAGTAAAATACTGTTCAAATTACAGAAACCAGTTACAGTGAACCTGACAACACTGTAGAGCTATGGAGGAGACACTATGAGAACATGTTTAACTGTGTGAAGAGTGATGTGTTTAACATAGGAGAGATACCTCACAGTGATGGTGTAGTCATTGGGCCGGAGGAAGTATGTTATGCTATTGACAAACTTAACATGAACAAAGCCTGTGGGCGGGATAGAATAACAGCAGAACATCTGAAATACGCTATAGTCTAAGTATTTCAGTGTTAATTGCTCTATGATTTTCTGGGTTAATGAAGCATGGCATACTTCCTGGATCCATGCTATCTGTCTTTCTAGTACCTGTAATTAAAAATAAGACTGGTAAATTAACTAGTATAGATAACTATAGACCTATTGCACTTGCAAGTATACTATCCAAGGTACTAGAAGGGATCCTTATGAATAGGCTTGCAGAATACATAGCGTCAACAGATTATCAGTTTGGCTTTAAGAACAAGCATGGAACTGATATGTGTATTTATGCACTTAAAGAAATTGTCCATAGGTACAGATCACGCAATAGCACAGTCTTCATGTGTTTCCTGGATGTGTGAAAGGCTTTTATCAATCATGGGAAACTGTTTAGTAAACTACATGAGCGTGGTGTCCCCTCTTACCTAATCAGGATACTGCAGTTCTGGTACTCTCACCAAACTATGCAAGTCAGGTGGGGGATGAGTTTGTCAACACCCTTCTATGTCTCCAATGGAGTGCGGCAGGGCGGAATTCTCCGCTGCTATTCAATCTGTACATGGATAATTTATCTAGGGAGCTAAAGGGCTGAAGAACTGGCTGCTTGGTGGGGGATAGTCTCATTAATCATATGCTTTATGCTGATGATTTGGTGGTACTGTCTCCCTCCATTGCTGGCCTGCAGCAACTTCTTAGAATATGCTCTCAATATGGACTAATGTTTTATATAAAATTTAACTCAATAAAGAGGTTTCCACTGAATGAAGCCTTAGCTTGACGCTTTATCCACTCCCTTCGTCCACTTCAATAAATCCACAGGACAACTCGTGAAAAATATATCCGTTTACTTGGTAAAACATCAGCACAGGAATATTACAAAAATAAAAATGATTAATTAAAGAGAAAGAAAGAAAGGTAAAGTAAAGGTCAAAAAACTGTGTGGCTCCACTCTCTGCTTGCCCGACTGTTCACACAGATAACTTCAATAACTCTCGTCCACTAACTCCTCACTAACTCTCGCGAGAGTATTCCCAAAATACAACCAAAGTAATATAAATACACTCTAAATTATCCACACACATTTTAGATAATAACACAATTAACTCCTTGCATTACTGTAAATACTAACTGCATCGAACTGTAAATATTTTCTCCAAAAAAAATGAATCATGCAAATTACTGTTTAACGCATAAATTAAGTTATTTATCAATTAACTGCATTTAGGCTCCTACAAAGAGTGTGGTACTGATCGCCAGAACCAAGGAGGATATGAAGTGTGTCTATCCTTCTTTCTCATTGGCAGGTGAACCACTAGAGGTTGTGAAGAAAGTGAAATATCTGGGACATGTGATAAGAGATGACCTCTGTGATGATGATGATGTGCAGCGTCAGTGTGGAAAACTCTATGGGCAGGCAAACATGCTGGCACGCAAATTCCACATGTGCACTCCTGATGTTAAAATCTCACTCTTCAAAACCTATTGCACTCCACTGTATACTGCCCACCTGTGGTGTATTTTCGAGTCGAAAAAGAAAACTTATAACTGGCTTATAAATGATGCACTGATAATTGTGCTTAAAATTCTTGGTGGAGTAGTGCCAGTGAAATGTTTGTGTTTAACAATGTGCCCACTTTTAATGCTGTTTTAAGAAATTTTATGTATAGATTCATGTGCAGACTGACAGGGTCTAAGAATATGATCATGGTGTCCATAGCTGATGTTTCTAAGAGTGACACAAGGTACACATCTTGCTTTTGGAAACATTGGACCCGAAGCCTGCATATGTTTTAATGATGCCTCATCTGCATCATTCTTAAATGTTTTGTATTGTTTTATATTTATTGTTTTATATTTATATTTATATATCTGTACTGTGTTGTCTCTATGGACCTTTGTGTCTTGAATAAAGTTGATTGATTGTTAAGAGCATTAAGAGCATGACACTTACACTACGTTTCATAACTCTGCAGTCAACCAAAGTGCATGTAAACTCTGAACATCAATGTTACTTATTCTAAAAAGGTTTTGATTGTGTTGTGTAATTTTTTTTTTTTTTTTTTACATTTTGTTTTATTGTGATCCTGCATGGTACTGTGTTTTCCAGTAATAGTAAAGGTTAAAAGCACAAAGAATCACATAGAGATAGTTAAGCATCATGGGACATTAACTGGATTTTATTCAACAGTTTCTAGCTTTGAACATTTACTTTAGGGTTGTGAGTCTATAATAAGAAAGCGAATGAAAATCAACACTGTAAATCAATGAAAATCAAATTTTCCCATAACAGGATTCTCAACAATCCCAAAACTCATCCACATTTACCAGACATTTATCATACATTAACTGAATTTAACATAAAATTTGGTGGAGAGTGCAAAGTTACATAGATATCATGGTAAAAACCTACAATTTACAAGATGTCCTACTGGGATTGATGTTAAATCTCACACGGGAACGGCTCAGATATTTGTATTTATTTTGAACAGGGTATTTTTAAGTTTTACTCTATGTGTGGTCAAGAAATCCCAGCTGACTTTAAACAGCTATTTTATATGTCCTAACAGCACATTCTCAATGCATTCAGATCAAAAGTCAATGATTGATATACATGAAACTGCAGAATAACAGTATACATTTAATTTTGGTTTAAATATTAGCAGCAAACAGATGTTTTGGTGTATTTGTACAGTATTGCATTCAACAGACTCAAACCACAGAAGGCCTCAGTTTTAGATCTGGAAAGAAATGTGGTTTTATCTGTTAAGAGAATGAGCAAGAGAAAGTGTCTGTACTGGACGTTTGCGGTTAATGTCTATCAGTGTTTGCATGTGTTGACGTGTGACTAGTGTGAATATGTGAATCTTTATGGGGTTGAAGAACTTCCAAAATTTTACTTCCTCTTTATGCAAAACACATTTACTGCAAAATAAAATACAGAATGGAAAATGTTTATTCTAAATATATTCTCTGTGAGATCTTACTGTGTGAATGTGAAATATTAGTATAATTTACTATGTGTATTCAGCAGCATTTGCATCTCTCTATATATCCATGACCATCCTACAGATAAGAAGTGTTAGTTTCAGTTAGTTATTTTCAGCTCAAGCAACACTTAGTTATTTCTGTTAAGTTTCCACTATTCTTGTTATCACACCTAGGTTCACAAATCTTATGTTGATCTGTTAATGTCACACATCTATTTTACAGTTTTTCTCGATTGCTTAAAGGGATACTCCACTTTTTTTTGGAAATATGCTCATTTTACAACTCCCCCAGAGTCAAACTGTTGAGTTTTACCGTTTTTAAATCCATTCAGCCGATCTCCGGTTCTGGCGGTACCACTTTTAGCATAGCTTAGCATACATCATTGAAACTTTACTGCCGTACCATGAGTGCAGCAGGCGCAATGATATGACGCAGCGCCTGAAAATAGGCTACCTTCCGTCAACTGCGCTGCATCATATCATTGCGCCTGCTGCACTCATGGTACGGCAGTAAAGTTTCTTGATTATTACGCAGGAATGAGAGTATAGTTCGTAGCCATATCAGCCTAGAAAATCGCAACTTTACATTTTCCGTCGGTCTTAGTGCGCGATGTAACTGTGCACTTTGGTCATTTTTTTTTGAGAAATGCTAATGGTCTTGTCCACTTCAATGATGTATGCTAAGCTATGCTAAAAGTGGTACCGCCAGAACCGGAGATCGGCTGAATGGATTCAAAAACGGTAAAACTCAACACTTTAACTCTGGGGTAGTTGTAAAATGAGCCTATTTCCAAAAAAGTGGAGTATCCCTTGAAACCTTGGAGTATCCCACATTTCTTGAAACTATGCCTCGTATTCTCAAAACTGTAAACACAAATCCATAATGTATCACCCAATTCCCCAAACATCCTATTTTCAGGTCAAAATGAAGCTCTACACTCAAAACCATTCACTCTTGCTGAAAAAACAAACTTTGCCCTCAGACATCAGGACACACAAGCCCTCAAAATCACACACTACAACATAGTCTAACACACTGGTGCAATAAATTCAAAACAACATTTCCAAAACTGGTAAGTTATGTTGCTTGTGGTTCCCCCCTTACAAACCTTTCACATGGCACATTTTTATTCATTCATGTACTGTACTACACAGTACAACACACAACAAAACATTTTTTCCCTGTTTAACTTTTTTTTTTCTCTCTCCTCTAAAATTTTTATATTTACTTACAGTAAAATGTGTGTGACCATCATATGACATTATAATAAGGTGTTGTGTGGCTCTTTTACTATGGAATTGTATTGGAATGGTAAAGAGTGTTGGGACGTGACGGGAGGGCCTCCACTCAAGGAGACAATATGATGAACACGTCTAAGAATATTCCACATATGGTTGAAATACCATCATTGGCATAGAAAGATAGCAGTCTGGGAGTCAAGACTATAAAGGAGAAAGGACGCCCTCCCTTCACTGTCACACTCCGCAGCCAGACTGTACGACTGCTGGCCTTTTCTTGCAAGAAAATGCACCTCATCAAAGACTACTGGAAATGTTTGTCTCTTATTCAGTGATAGAATTTTGTTTGCCACCACACCTCCCTGAAGGTTCTCGAGGCGAAGGTAAAGCGACTCAAATTTGGCCGTACTCGTAGCCCAGCCTCCCTCATAGTCATACCATTGACAAAGACATGGGCAACTACAGTGGCTTGAATTTCATCTGAGACTGCTTGTCTTCTTGCCCTTCCTCCTCATTATACATTCTCGATCTCTTCCTTCATGTCTTTCTGGATCCATTGTTCCAAAACTCAAAAAACTGATTTGGGCCCTTTTAAATATATATTGAAGGAACTGATTGATGTGTGTTCAATTTTGACTCTTAGTGTTTCCACTTGGGTAATTGTGTCTAACTGAGCTGAAGCTGTGCTGACTTGAGTGAACAATATTGAATGCTAGTGCTTTATACATGACAACATGGTCTAGGCAATGAGAAAAGAAGGGATTTGTGTGTAGAGTTTTGCAGTCAGAGTTCAACAAATCTGACTCACATGTCAAAACAGGGAATAGTATTTATAGTTTAGTGAAATTGGTGTGCTTTTTGATAAATGGCATTATGGTTTTGAAATTTTAGTTCAAAAGCCTGGTTATAGTGTTTAAGCAATCGAGAAAAACTGTAAAAGCATCCAAAAAGACTTTACTACCATTTAATAACCATCAAAGGAAAGATGATGTTTGCCTACAAAATGGTATACAGTATCTAACAGCAGGGCATAACAAGGCTATGCTAACAAGCTAAACTCTGAGCCCCTGTTATTAGAGAGTCATAGACAAGCGCTCTATAGTGTACAAAACTAGAGTCTACCTCTACAAGAATAACTCTACTGTTAACAGATGGCTCAATATAAATACATCTCATAGTGGAGCAGCAAATCAATTATAGTTTGAATCTAACTTTAGGAAAATAATAAAAAAAATCTTACCAAAAATACTTTAAATATTTTTGTGTATTTTTTTTAATGTTCAGGTCTAAAAATGGTCTTTCTACAAGTAAAGAGTCATTCACAAATAAGTTCAGCTTAAATCCTTCTTCATCACTGACAGACAAGACATTTATTTGGTTTCAAAAGACTGTCTGGAAAGATTCACTTTCACGTTACAAGTGAAAAGCTACTCTAAACGATTCATGGAGTCAGACATTAAAGGGATGTTTACCCAATAAATGGAAATTCTGTCATCATACTCATCCTTGTGTTGTCCCAAACCTGCGTGAATTTATTTCTTCTACTGAACACAAACGATGATATTTTGAAGAATATGGGTTACCAAACAGTTGATAGCCCCTAGACCTCATAGTATGGGGAAAAAAAAATTATATGGCTGTGTCCGAAATCTACCCCATACCCTTAAATAGGGCACTTGTCTGAGTTTATTATGAAATGTAAGACAAGAATAATGTTTTCAGACATGAAAGCATAGATGTTATCTTTTGTTTTACTGTAAATTAATCAATAACACTAACTGACAATAAAATAAGCCACTGGGAGATCGTGGACGGCTGTACATTCAATGTATTGCATTAATTAAAAGCCACGTCTCATTCTAGCGTTTAATGCTGAGGAGGACACTAGTTTAAAAGCCTGAGAAGGACAGATCTAGGAAGGGCACAGCCTCTGTTTATGAAACACCCATTGAGTGCACTCATTCAATCCCACAATGCACCGCAATAATGAGTGTACAACTGATGTAGGGTGTGTCCCTCCTAGTTCAGTCCTTCTGAGACTTGTAGACTAGTGTCCTCCTCAGCGCTAGAAAGAGAGATCACACATGTTCCCACCCACACGGTCACGGCACGAAAATACACTTAAAACTTAATTTAGGAAAAATACTTTGTATTACAAATCTTTATATAAACTGGCTTTTTATTAATGCAATACATTGAATGTACAGCCGTCCACAGTCAGTCTCCCAGTGGCTTATATTATTGTCAGTTTAGTGTTAGTAATTAATTTACAGCAAAAAAAAGAGATAACATCTATGCTTCCATGTCCGAAAACATTATTCTTGTCTTACATTTCATAATAAACTCCAACTCGTTTTCTATCAGTTTATTTTCGTAATTTGAAATGTGCATTGGATTGTGGGTGATTGAAGGCCGCGAAGGATACATTAGATGCATCCCTTCAAAACAGGACGAATGAAGGACGAGAAACGAATGCTTCCTTTCAAGGATCCTTCAAATTGAGACGGATAGCCGAGATATGCAGCCTTTGTAGGATGCAGCCAATTGAGAAACACCTGTACGCTCAACTTCGAGAGAATACCCATAATGCACTGTGAGAGTCGTGCATAGAATAAATTCCCACATCTGACCAGAAGATGGCGCCCGCAGCTGAATAATCCATAGTCCATTTAATTATAATTGTCCAAATAATTATTAAATTGTTTAGTTACGGTTTATAAATAGTTTTCATGACAGTTCAAGATAAATCATTTCATTACTACTGGAGCTGCCAGTTTGCTACATTTCAAATGATTAGGCTATTAAACGGCAAGCACAAACTATGCAAAAGCGGCATCCCTTCAGTCGCACTAAGGGCCCTATTGTAACGATCACCAGCTGGAGTGCCCTCGAGAGCCACCAGAGGGTGCTCCACAATAGACTTTGATCACTTCCTCACTAACTACATTTCCCATAACTCACTCCCCGGATTCATCAGCATTCATCATTTCATTCACCTGTGTCTCATCACCTGGTTGGTCTCTGATTGCATTCACCTGTTTCTCATCACCCTGTTAGTCCTTGTCTATTTATACCATGTTCATTCATTCACTCACCGTGAAGTCTTGTTTAAGTGTTACACTGCATTTCTGAGCATTCTTATGGTTTTCTTGTCTCTTGGTTTTGGATATCTTGCCCTGTTCCCTGGATTACTCTCTTGCCTCTGGTCCCTGCCTGTTTTGTTTGTTTCTTTGTTTATCTGTTTTGGACTGCCTGTCTGTGTATGACCCTTGCCTGCACATTGGATTACGCCTCTGGATTGCCCTCAAATAAAGCTGCGTTTGGATCTCAACCCTCTTCTCAGAGTAGTTCGTAACACCTATCATACAACCGGTGCAATGCAGTGCCAGACACAACGCAAGTGTATTTTGCTAGTTTCAGCCCGATGCAGTTATCATTTTCCCGTCCTGTGCCACGTTGTTTAAATAGCATGCATTTGTGCCCATTTGTGTGCCCATGGGTGTGCTGGTCTGAAAACCAGGTGTGTTCAGGCGCATTGTTGGCAAGCTGCTAATTTGAGGCAATTGAAATAGACCAACTGAAAACTGGTCTAAAGTCAAAAAAAAAAATTTTTTAAAGAGTGCATTAGTAATGTGCGCCCATATATGGGTCCACTACACACGTACACTTTGTCCCGTAGATATCCTGCTTGTGCGTTTTAACGCGCATGAGCAAATCCGTTTCCTCGCTAGAGAAGCAATGTAAATAGTGAATCTGCCCTTTTAAAGGGAATGTGAGATGAGACTCTGATTGGTTTATTGCATGCTATGCCCAAAACACACCCATTACTCATTAAGAGAATAGGGATAACCTTAGACCATGTGAGACGACCATTTTTTTTCTAGCAAATGTGGATTCGTACACTTGCAGTGTGTGCTTAGATTGTTAAAATAGGGTTCCCAGTGTCTAAATTCACTCTCTCGTGTTCATTCACTATTGCAAGTGGACTAATATAGAGTATAAAGAAGAGTATAGAGGGCGATTTCGAACACAGTACATGTATGGAAGCAGGGCCGGACTGGGACACAATTTCAGGCCTGGAAATCCTACACCCATCCAGGCCATCCTATGTACCCAATAAAATTTAGAAACACTGACAACTCTATTTTTTCCTAAATTACATTTATTGGTCTAAATCCTTAGGCTGGGGCTGTGTAAAATAATTGAAGGCTTTCTCTTGAACGGTATCCTCACTTCCCTTTTCCTTCTCTTCATTTTCCCTAATATCTCTCTGTCTCTCCCTTCCACCAGTATCATCAGCCTCATACACTAAGTAAAGTGGAGTACTAGTGTTATACATGTATGTATGTATAAAGGGTGCGTATTTTTCTTGTACCTGTCACTTCTTCACGTGTCACTTGTTCTGGCCTCATGTTACAAACAGAACTGTCTCCACCTTGGTGTAAAACAACCCACTTATTGTAATTTGTTTGGCCAGAATCTACATTTATTTTAGTAAAAAATCAAAGTATTATATTTATGACAACATTTTGTTGTTTTTATCTTAAAATTACTTAAATATCAAACATTTAGCAACACTATATTTCATACAAAAAAAAAAAAATATATATATATATATTTTTTTTTTTTGCTTCTTACATGTCATCTCACTCCCTGGCTGAATGTGTGATCATTGGTGCAATGATCACACATTCATGAGATATGTGCTCTCACGCATCTGGCCTGACAGTCAACAAATCTCACTCCCACCCCCCCACGATTTGTCGTCAACAAATCTCACTCCAAGCAAAACGTCTCCGGTTACTATCATAACCTCGGTTCCCTGAGAGGCGGGAACGAGACATTACGTCATACTGACGTTTATGGGAACTCCTCCCTTCTCCATTTTCACTGAAATCTTATAGGCTAATGCCAGCTGGAGACAGCTGGCCAATTGACGCAAAACATGCAAATGCTGACCGGTCCGCGGGCAGTATAAATAGCATGGGCGCGACAATTACGTCAGAATAAAGACTGAACGCTAGCACAGCTGATCAAACGGCGAGCACGGCGGTTGACGTAATGTCTCGTTCCCGCCTCTCAGGGAACCGAGGTTACGATAGTAACCGGAGACGTTCCCTTTCAAGGTGGTCACTTCGACATTACGTCATACTGACGTATATGGGAACTGTATAGAATCCCGCCGTGAGCGCAGTGAAGATAAGCCCTGAACGGGGTCAAGCTACACTCCCACAGGAAACAACAGTTCTAAGCCAGCAGCGCCGCTAGGAGCACTCAAAACTGACAGGCGAAACTAGACCAACGTCTGCTCCGGCTTTACCAAGTTGCACATCCACTGCAATGAAGCGAAGGCTGCACTGGACAGGGCAGCACAACACCATAAGCACTCGAGCACAAGAGTTAACACAGTGTCGACGGCATAGCGGTGACAGCTGCATAACCTTATAGCCACACACAGAGTGAACAGTACATTGGAAACTACTGCGTAATGTGGAAACAGCTATGTAACCTTATAGTCATAACACAGAGTTAGCAGCAATGGTAACTCTGCAATACAGACTACTGCACAGCTGGTGGTAACAGTTTCATGAGTACATTAATAAAACTCACCGAACCCACGACGCTAAGGCGGTGCATCAAACTTGGAACCCTGGCGAATGTGTTCTGAGAAGACAGCCAGCGTACCTAAATCCCGTAGGCATTAAGCAACCATTTAAAGCGTCAAATTCAGTGAGAAAGTCTCTGTATAAAACAGCACGTCCCTAGTACCATCCACCAAGCACACAAACAGCTGGTAGACTGCTGCCTAGTGATCCACGTACATCCACAAATCCCTTACAGGGCCAACATCACTCTGAGCATCGGCATCATGCGAGGCTGAAAACTCAGCAGATAAGGCGGGCAGGGATCAACCTGTGCTCTGAACGGTGTAAGCGACTTCGGAACGTAGCTTGGTATCGGACGGAGAGTGACGCTGCAGTCATCAGGTCCGAGACAATGCGACATCATTCACTAGAATGAGCGTAGGTCTCCAAGTGCTTCGCTGGGGCGAGAGCCGGTGGTAAGGCCATCTCAGGGAGAGCTCGGTCTCAGCACTTGTTAGTGTGAAGTGTCTTGCTCAACTATGGACCCAGCAGCGGACACACAAGAAGGTTCCACAGCTTGGGGCTGGGGTGCCACCTTGTAGAACATAGCCGATGTTCTATAGCCAATTTACAGAAGTGCAAATCAACGCATAACTGAATGTACATAAACACAGTGCCAGTGGCCGTAGCGACAACAACTGTGAATATACGCAGTTAGAAAATAGCCCCATAATAGCATAGCACCTCAGTAAACAAACGCAGTCGTAACTGTAGCTACAACTGTGAACATACGAGTTAGCACAGAATAGCCAGTTGCCCTGAAGGAACGGGGCAATATAACAGCGTAGCACATGCACGTACAGCATCGGCCGCCAACTTAATACACGCAGTTAGCTCAGTATTAGGCACTAAAGGATACGGGGCAACACCGCTGCATGAACACATCCATTTGTAAATAAATGCAGCGCATGTTGCCGTTTCGACGGAGACTGTGAATATGCACAGTTTGACAGGGATAGCGACTGAAAGCGAGGAGCGGTTACAAGCGACTGAAAGCGAGGAGCAGTTACAAGCGACTGAAAGCGAGGAGCGGTTACAAGCGACTGAAAGCGAGGAGCAGTTACAAGCGACTGAAAGCGAGGAGCGGTTACAAGCGACTGAAAGTGAGGAGCAGTTACAAGCGACTGAAAGCGAGGAGCAGTTACAAGCGACTGAAAGCGAGGAGCAGTTACAAGCGACTGAAAGCGAGGAGCAGTTACAAGCGACTGAAAGCGAGGAGCAGTTACAAGCGACTGAAAGCGAGGAGCAGTTACAAGCACTTACATTCACTGATACATCGGTTTCAACCTTAGCCGGCATGACGGGTCAGTTAATCTAAAAGTTTTTGTTTTGTGTTGGCTTTACTATAAAATAATCTGTTAGGTTATTTTATTATTCTATTTTTTTAATCTAATGTCCCTACAGGTCCTTCTACATCTGCACCCACTGCTATAGATTTCCCATCCACTCCCTCAACAAGCTCCAGCTATCAAGATAGATCAACAGGTCCTCCAATTGACCCAGTTGAATGGTCAGCATTCCTGTCAGACTCAGAAAGGACTGATCTGGTAAGAAGAGGGCCAGTGCCAATAAGTGACACCTTTACCTTCCCCAAGAAATCAGATGGACGAAGCTTTCACTACCACTATACATACAGACAATTAGTTAATGGGGAAAAAATCAAGCGAAGCTGGCTAATTTATTCAAAGAAAAATGATGCGGTTTACTGCTTCTGTTGCAAATTATTCTCGAGAAAGTCCACAAAACTGTCAACAGAGGGACAGCGTGATTGGGTCAATGTAGGTGCTTTGCTGAAACAGCATGAGAATAGTCAAGATCATTGCAATAATATGGTGAAGTGGAAAGACTTTGCCTTCCGTCTTTCTAAGCGGAAGACTATTGATGCAACAGAAATGGCCCTTTTGGAGGCAGAAAAAAATCGTTGGAGAGATGTTCTCATCCGTTTGATTAGTATCATTCAGTCTTTGGCAGAGAGGAATCTTGCACTCAGGGGGTCTGTCGATACTTTGCATCAGGCCAACAATGGGAACTTCCTTAAAGAGGTGGAACTGATGGCAAAATTTGACCCGGTGTTAAAAGACCACATCAGACGAATTGATAGTGGAATGCAGCACAACACGTACCTGGGTAAGACTATCCAGAATGAGCTGATAGAGTGTGTCAGTGACAAAATAATTGAGGTAATGGTGGCAGAAATCAAGGACTGCAAATATTATTCAATAATTTTAGACTGTACACCTGATGTTAGTCACCATGAACAAATGTCTGTTGTGGTGCGCACAGTCACTCTGGGCAAAACACCAGAAATAAAAGAGCACTTTTTAGGATTTCTGATAGCTCCAGAATCCACTGGCCTGGGTTTGTCCAATCTAATCCTTAACAGGCTTGAGGAATTGAACATCCCTTTTCAGGATTGTCGGGGGCAGTCCTATGACAATGGGGCTAATATGAAGGGAAAAAATAAAGGTGTGCAGGCTAGGCTATTGGTTAAGAATCCAAGAGCTTTTTATGTGCCTTGCAGTTCTCATACACTAAATCTGACAGTCTCAGATGCGGCTAAAGCATCAACGGATGCTTCTTGTTTTTTTGGAAATGTGGAGAAGGTGTACAATTTGTTCGCTGGGTCCACTCAAAGGTGGGCCATCTTACGGAAGTTTGTTGACATCACCCTCAAGTCCTGGAGTGAGACACGCTGGGAAAGCCGGATAAAAAGTATTGAAGCTTTGCGCTACCAGTCAGAGAAGGTGAGGGAAGCCCTGCTAGAAGTGAGAAGTAAAGCGACTGACCCTGTAGTGGCTGTTGAAGCCAACTCCCTTGCGGAAGAGATAGGTTCATTTAGGTTTCAGATTTGTTGTGTTGTCTGGTGTGACATTTTGTCTAAAATTAACATCACGAGCAAGCTTCTACAGTCAACCAACATGCAGCTTGATGTAGCGGTTAACCTTGTAAAAAAGAACAAAGGCGAACTTATCAGTTACCGAAAAACAGGTTTCTGTGATGCACAGACATCTGCGAAAGAAATTTGTGAGCGGATGAACACAGAAGCAGTGCTGAAAGAGAAGCGATTGCGTTCTACAAAAAGGCACTTTGCCTATGAGGCTGCAGATGAGCCGATAGTGGATGCTATGAAGAGGCTGGAAGTGTCATTTTTTAATGCTGTAGTGGACTGTAGCATTCAGTCATTGGAGGATAGATTTAAGTCTCTAAGTGAGGTTAAAGACAACTTTGGAGTGCTGCTCAATTTTAGGGAGTTAGATCAAAAGGTCCGGAGGGAACAATGTGAGCTTCTTGGGGAAAAACTCTCTTGTGGAGAGGAGGCTGATATTGATGGTAGTGCATTGGCATTAGAGATAGAGAGTCTTCCTGAACTTCCCCAAACTATGATGACTGCCTTTGAGCTTCTCACATACCTCTCACAAAATGAGATGTGTGAGCTTTACCCAAATCTTTGGGTAGCTCTCAGGATAGCCTGCACTCTGCCTGTGACAGTTGCCTCAGCAGAGAGGAGCTTTTCCAAGCTCAAATTGATAAAAACATACTTGAGATCATCAATGGCCCAGGAAAGACTAAGTGGACTTGCAGTCATTAGTATTAATAACAAAGTTGGCCAAGCAATACCATACAATGATGTCATCAGTGACTTTGCCTCCAGAAAAGCTAGGAAGGAACGATTTTGAGGTCATTGTTGTACAATTGTCATTGTTGAACCCTTGCTGTTCTTATGTTTGCTTTCATTAAGTATCTTTTTTTGTAACATACTATTTTTGATTATATTAATGGTTGTCTATTTTGGTTTTATTTAAAAGATTGCACATTTAATGCACATTTGCAAATAATTTATTTAATATGTTTTGTGACAGTTTGTATTTAGAAGTTTTAATAAAAGAGTGAAGTATTTTAAGGTTGTTTATTTATTTATTTTGTATTAATACATAACCTCACTGTATTCGTTTATAATATTCGCTATAACATTATAGCGTGACATTTGTGTCAATAATCTTCTAGCATATGTGATTCTGCATGGTGGGAGGGGGGCCCCCAAATCAAATTCTGCTTAGGGCCCCCAAGAGGCTCGGGCCGGCACTGAGATTCAGACAGACTGAAGCTGACAGGTCGTGCTTTCCCACAGAATCCACTGCATCATGATTTGCAACACTTTCAGGGTGAAGGGAGACAGCCTTCACTCCAACCCTTCTAGCAGGAAGGAAAACTTCACACTTTCACTCATCAGACAAACATACATGAGTCTCACAGACGATCTTCAACAACTTACAGTTTTTTTCTGAATGCTTAAACCCTAACTGTGATTCTTATAGCACAATTTCTAAAACTATTAATACTTATAGCAAACCACTCACTGAGTTTGCAAAACTAAAAGCACAAACACTGCTTTGCACTCAGTTTGCAATTGTGTAACAGACACTTTGTAAAACTGTAGGTACAATCCACTGCACAGCACTCTTTATGAGGAACTGTAAACACAACTGACTGCTTTACACTCAATGTCCTAATGATCAACACACTCCTAGTAAAACTATACACATGTATGTCTATTATTTACACTATTTTGCCAACTGTCTGGCACACTGTCACATGTGAAAACTGTTTTAGATAATTAGTTCACTTTGCAATCAGCCTAAGCACTAAATAAGCCACAGGTAAGCTGTCCGTGTTGAGTACAATGGAGGGAGTAGGAAGAGTGAGAAGAGTGAGAACTAGAGGAGGCAGAGGAAGAGAACGTGGAGGTGAAGAAGCGAGAAGGAGAGGACGACAAGGACAAGGAGGTGAAGTTAGAGGAAGAGGACAAGGAGGAGCAAGAGGAGGACAAGGAGGGGGAAGAAGAAGGGTAAGAAGAGTAAGAAATAGAATTACTGATGGCATCAGAGCTACAATAGTGGACCATGGAATGACCCTGAGGGAAGCTGGCCAACGAGTTCAGCCTAACTTGAGCCGCTACACTGTGGCAAGCATCATTAGGACATTTCGAAATGAGAATCGGTTAGTACAGTCACTTTGCAGTAAGTTAGCACTGCCATACTCTAATGAGAAACACAACAAGACCATACTTGTAAAAATACTGAAATTGTTACTTTACAGAATTGCTAGACGTCCAGCTGCTGGGGGCAGAGGAAGAATGTTCACTGCAGAACAAGAGACCCATATAGTCAATTTGGTGATTGCAAATAATTCAATAAGGCTACGAGAAATACAGCAGCGCATAATTGTGTATGACACCACCTTCCAAAACATACACAATGTGAGCATTTCTGTATTATGTCGTGTACATGCCCACAACAGAATCCGAATGAAACAAGTCCCTTTTGAAAGAAACAGTGAGCGTGTAAAACAACTGCGATATGACTATGTTCAGGTGCAAGCTATAGTATCATTCATATAGCAGCAGCCATATCACCCTGTAGCCCAAGACTGGTTGCCCACTGAAGCTAAGCAGGGCTGAGCCTGGTTAGTACCTGGATGGGAGACTTCCTGAAAAACCAGGTTGCTGCTGAAAGAGGTGTTAGTGAGGCCAGCAGGGGGTGCTCACCCTGTGGTCTGTATGGGTCCTAACGCCCCAGTATAGTGACGGGGACACTATACTGTCAAAGAGCACCGTCCTTCGGATGAGACGTTAAACCGAGGTCCTGACTCTCTGTGGTCATTAAAAATCACAGGATGTCATTCGAAAAAGAGTAGGGGTGTAACCCCGACATCCTGGCCAAATTTGTCCATCATGGCCTCCTAGTCATCCCCATACTGACTGGCTTCATCACTGTCTCCTCTCCACTAGTAAGCTGGGGTGTGGTGGGCGTTCTGGTGCAATATGGCTGCCGTCGCATCATCCAGGTGGATGCTGCACATTGGTGGTGGTTGAGGAGATTCCCCCTTCCATTTAAACCGTTTTGAGTACCTAGAAAAGCGCTATATAAATATAACAAATTATTATTATTATTATTATTATTATTATCATTGGTACTGAATCTGGAAGTGCATACTGTAGTGCTGTGCATGGGCCTGCTGTGCTGCATTTGTTTTGTCTTGTCCAGAGAGTGATGGAGCTAGAGGCATATGCCATGGGTCATGAGCTGCTTTTTGTGGATGAGGCAGGTTTTAAAGCTACACTGTGTAACTTTTTAAGTTGATTCTTAGCAAAAAAAACACTTTGTTCTATCAAAAGTATATGTGCTCATTCATGTGTAATTACTTCCACCCACTAATAAAGTATTCTCGTAAGCGTAAAATCTGCCATTTTTAATACATATGAGCGAGTCGCTCGAATGGTGGCAGCCATGTTGCGCCTCCATCTTGAAAATACATTCAAATACATTTGCCAAAGAGGGACATACCTGGAAATTCATGCTTCGCCTTTCATGTTTTACACACAGTTAGTTTATTACGCCTATTTTCGAGGACATGTAGCAGAGTCGCCAAGGAAGCGAAAGAGAGAATTAAAATGTCAACGCGACAGGCAAATCAGCAAGACCAAAGTCAATATTGGAGTAACTTTGCCCAGATGGAAAGAGCTCATGAGGAGCAAAGATTTTAAAACGGACGCCGAAGTTGCCTGCTTTCTTCTCGACAGGTAATTCAGCCTATTTGTGTAATTTCGAAGTTTTATAGTTGCTTGTCTAACCGTAGCATGGTTGTGCATAACGCCAGAACGACCTCTAGTATAACTTGCGTCAATGGTGAAAAAGTATTGTTTACCTTGTAACATAAATCTGTGCTGCAACGGATTACAGGTGATGAATAGTTCTAAACTCATCGCTTGAAGGAACACTCATGGACGAAGTCAAAATGGAGCCATGTTAATCCTGGAATAATACGGCCACCGTAGGAGTTAAAACGCCCTCGGAATTGAAAGGAACAGAAACTAATATTCACTGGGTAGTCATATACAATTTCACCGCTAGATGGGGGAAAATATCACACAGTGTAGCTTTAACCTCACTAAAACAAGGAGACGTGGCAGGAACATTATTGGACACCATGCCATAATCAATGTCCCAGGACAACGTGGTGGTAACATAACTATGTGTGCAGCTATAAGTCAAAATGGTGTTGTTCACCATCATGCAACCCTAGGCCCATATAACACTGCACACATTATTACATTCCTGGACACCTTACATGACATGCTCACTAATGTTCAGAGACCAGAGCAGACCAGATACGTCATCATATGGGACAATGTTAGTTTCTATAGGGCTGCTTTGGTCCGCAACTGGTTTACAGATCACCCACTCTTCACTGTACTCAACCTCCCCATACTCTCCCTTCTTGAATCCAATTGAAGAGTTCTTCTCTGCCTGGCGCTGGAAGGTCTATGACCGTCATCCCCATCAATGCATAGCCCTTTTACAGGCAATGGAGGAGGCATGTGGGGATATTGACCAGGCATGATGTCAAGCCTGGATACGGCGTTCCAGAAGATATTTTCCCCGGTGCCTTGGACTAGAGGACAGTGCATGTGATGTAGACAAAATTTTGTGCCCGGACCCAGAGAGAAGACACGATGTAGACTGCTTTATGTATTTATTTCTCAGTGAAATTACTATTTTGTGTTTTGACTTGGAAAAAAAAAACACTTGTGTTTGTTTTGATGTGTGTAAATAAACACCAATACTTGAACTTTGGATCCCTGTATGTTTACAGAACTATGACAGAAGTATGACCTCAAACTGACATAACCTACCTTGTGCACAGAGAAAGCAAAAGCCAGATGTGTTTTTTATTCCTACCATCTGTGTGTAGTTGGCGCATTGTGTGCTTATTAATGTGATGGCTTGTGTTAACTGTTTGATACGAAAATACAATTTTTACAAAGGTTTGAAGAGTTAAGCAAGGTTTATTAGCTTTTGCAAGAGAACTACAATGTTTTGCTGATTTGGTGAAAGGTTTTCTTATTTGTGTGTAGAGTTTTAAAACAATAGCCAATAGTTACAAAAAAATGTGCTGAAGCCATCAGAAAAAAACTGTAAAGGACATCATACAGAAACAAACCAAATCCTGATACTGCATATGTGCATTCATACAACCAAGAGATCATTGCACATTTTCACAAAACCTTAAACCCCTTATGTATATCACCACTTCAAAAGACTGGGAAAATGTATTTATTTATTTGTTTTTTGATTAAAAAACAGTTTGACTGTGTTACGGCCTCAGCCTTATGGGTGTTGCCTGTGTGGCTGCGTCCGAAACCGCATACTCAATGAGTAGGTACTTAATTTCAATAAGTACTTACTTAACGACCGCTAAAAGAGTAGGTACTTTATAGCCAAATCTCGTTGAGTATGAATGCGAACCGGACATCTGCCATGTTGACGTTATCATGTGACCTACGACGCGTTATCATAAGTGCAACAACTTAAAAGATATGAACGACACGTTTAATTAATCTCTGTAATATCTTGATATTGATTAAACCTGCTTATTTTGTGATTGTAGTATAACCAATACATTTAGGGTCGATTTAAGTTCTTATTTTTGGGTCAATATCACTGTAGGGTGCCTTTTGGTGTCCTGAACATAAATAACTAATTTTCCATTATAACTTAACATACAAATGACTATGAAAGGGTGTGTTATATAAGGCTAAGTTGTTTTATTCATAGCAGTAGCATTATTTGGCTCTTTAGATACATTTTCAAGATTTTCTATAGTTTTGTATTAGAGGATGTATGTTATTTTGTTATGTCCCACAAATTTGAATGAGAATAAAATAGTCAAATCATATTTATTTTTTATTTATTTTTTCCTATTAATATTTTGTTTAATAAGATATTACTCAAATTGAGTGTATTGATCAGTTTATAATAAAAACAATATTTAAAAACATTAGTAACATTAGGACAACAGATTTTTGTATCTCTATAGTGGCAGGAAATTCAACTGCTGAGGTGAGTAGCTGCTGATTTTACAACTAACAAATTTTCTTCATATGAGTTTGCTTACTTGTTTTGCCAAAGCTTAACATGTCCACCCTGTCGGCATAAAATATACTGGAAGTGATTCAAATACAATAATTTCCAAATATGTACGTTTTAATATACCAAATTCTCTTCAACAACCAGACTAACTATTTACCTAGTCACAGTTTGTTGTAAGCTAATATGCTAATTGAAGCTCAAAATGTCCACCCTGTCGTTGTTCCAAAATGTCCACCCTGTCGGCCACTTAGACTCGACAGGGTGGACATACACATGACAGGGTGGACATAGCATTCATTTGTAGTTAATATTGCAATTTATAGAAATGTTATATTACATTTTATGGAAACATATAATATAATATAACAAGATAATATTTTGTTATATAAAAAACATAAAATCATTGCTGTTCTCAGGACATGCCTCTGAGTGCGGCAGAAATTGCGGCAGAAAGTGCCCGGCAATACCAGTTTGGGGCAAGTTGTTCCACGTGTTGTAAATGTTACAAATTGACAATTTATTTACTACAATATTTCTTGGCCACAAATAAAAAACTAATTGTTACATTTAATGTACTTGCCTTGTCATGTTTTGTTATTATAATTTTCCTTATGTTTACATTTTGCTGAAAAGACGGGCAGGTTTTTGAACTCCCTGCCTTTTTCATCTCAACCAGAGAGGCCATTCTAAATTCTCAGTTATATCAATGTGATTGAGAATGTAAGTATATATTTATTTTTTTAAGTTGAATAAATGTTTCATTGTCATATTTTGTCATGCTTTTTGTGTTCTGCTTTATGTGTCCACTCCATCGTGTGCTCGTCCACCCTGTCGTGTGCTCGTCCACCCTGTCGTGTGCTCGTGTGCTCGTCCACCCTGTCGTGTGCTCGTCCACCCTGTCGTGTGCTCGTCCACCCTGTCTTGTGCTCGTGTGCTCGTCCACCCTGTCGTGTGCTCGTCCACCCTGTCGTGTGCTCGTGTGCTCGTCCACCCTGTCGTGTGCTCGTGTGCTCGTCCACCCTGTCGTGTGCTCGTGTGCTCGTCCACCCTGTCGTGTGCTCGTCCACCCTGTCGTGTGCTCGTCCACCCTGTCGTGTGCTCGTGTGCTCGTCCACCCTGTCGTGTGCTCGTCCACCCTGTCGTGTGCTCGTGTGCTCTAGCATGCTAGATATCCAGAGCTGTCGCACGACTCAATCTCACTGATGTCATGAGCAACAGCCAATCAGAGCAAGTAAATAAATACGCGGTAAATACGTAGGGTAAATACGCGGGTAAATACGCGATTTTTGTCATCAGCCGAACATAAACATGCAGCTACATCTCCGATATAAACATGCTGTACTCACCTCCAACTCTCTCTGTAGCACAGACCTGCTGTTCGCCTATGCACATCCACTCTTTCGCCCATACTCTTATTTTTTCTTTTTTTGCGTTTTTTCTCAGAGCAAATCATCGCGCAAACAGTTTGCAGCACTAGTTTCTGTCTGACGTCCATATTCGCGTGTTGTGTTCTTCTTCGCTGTGTATTGGCGCGCGTGCTGTTTCGCGTCAAGATAGACATTAGACAGATAGATTTGTAGACAAGATAGAATCGTTGGATGACAGAGTTGTTAACTCGTGTAGTGCGTTACCTCCTGTTGCGGATCAATCACGTTGTGTCGTGTGGTGTGAACAGCTCAACAACTTGAACACTCCTGATTTCTCAGAGAGCAAGTCATGTACAGGTCCTTCTCAAAAAATTAGCATATTGTGATAAAGTTAATTATTTTCCATAATGTAATGATAAAAATTAAACTTTCATATATTTTAGATTCATTGCACACCAACTGAAATATTTCAGGTCTTTTATTGTTTTAATACTGATGATTTTGGCATACAGCTCATGAAAACCCAAAATTCCTATCTCAAAAAATTAGCATATCATGAAAAGGTTCTCTAAACGAGCTATTAACCTAATCATCTGAATCAACTAATTAACTCTAAACACCTGCAAAAGATTCCTGAGGCTTTTAAAAACTCCCAGCCTGTTTCATTACTCAAAACCACAATCATGGGTAAGACTGCCGACCTGACTGCTGTCCAGAAGGCCATCATTGACACCCCTCAAGCAAGAGGGTAAGACACAGAAAGAAATTTCTGAACAAATAGGCTGTTCCCAGAGTGCTGTATCAAGGCACCTCAGTGGGAAGTCTGTGGGAAGGAAAAAGTGTGGCAAAAAACGCTGCACAACGAGAAGAGGTGACCGGACCCTGAGGAAGATTGTGGAGAAGGACCGATTCCAGACCTTGGGGGACCTGCGGAAGCAGTGGACTGAGTCTGGAGTAGAAACATCCAGAGCCACCGTGCACAGGCGTGTGCAGGAAATGGGCTACAGGTGCCGCATTCCCCAGGTCAAGCCACTTTTGAACCAGAAACAGCGGCAGAAGCGCCTGACCTGGGCTACAGAGAAGCAGCACTGGAGTACCCACAGTCAGTGATGGTCTGGGGTGCCATGTCAGCTGCTGGTGTTGGTCCACTGTGTTTTATCAAGGGCAGGGTCAATGCAGCTAGCTATCAGGAGATTTTGGGGCACTTCATGCTTCCATCTGCTGAAAAGCTTTATGGAGATGAAGATTTCATTTTTCAGCACGACCTGGCACCTGCTCACAGTGCCAAAACCACTGATAAATGGTTTACTGACCATGGTATTACTGTGCTCAATTGGCCTGCCAACTCTCCTGACCTGAACCCCATAGAGAATCTATGGGATATTGTGAAGAGAAAGTTGAGAGACGCAAGGCCCAACACTCTGGATGAGCTTAAGGCCGCTATCGAAGCATCCTGGGCCTCCATAACACCTCAGCAGTGCCACAGGCTGATTGCCTCCATGCCACGCCGCAATTTCTTTCTGTGTCTTACCCTCTTGCTTAAGGGTGTCAATGATGGCCTTCTGGACAGCAGTCAGGTCGGCAGTCTTACCCATGATTGCGGTTTTGAGTAATGAAACAGGCTGGGAGTTTTTAAAAGCCTCAGGAATCTTTTGCAGGTGTTTAGAGTTAATTAGTTGATTCAGATGATTAGGTTAATAGCTCGTTTAGAGAACTTTTTCATGATATGCTAATTTTTTGAGATAGGAATTTTGGGTTTTCATGAGCTGTATGCCAAAATCATCAGTATTAAAACAATAAAAGACCTGAAATATTTCAGTTGGTGTGCAATGAATCTAAAATATATGAAAGTTTAATTTTTATCATTACATTATGGAAAATAATTAACTTTATCACAATATGCTAATTTTTTGAGAAGGACCTGTAGTGTGAACTGCACAGTTCAGCCTGACGTTTTAAAATCATGTAGTGTGAACTAGGCTTAATTGGTGTTTCTTTCTGAGTGTAGGCTCCTCCCCTGCGCACCTGTCGTCCGTTGCTCTGATGGCTCGTGCTGAGCATAGAAGTGGAGTGTGCAGGAGGGTGAGACACGCAGCGGTGAACTCCGTGCGCGTCATGATGCCTAGCCGACTGATCAACTCAAACTGTGTTCTTTGTATTGTGCTACTACTTTGTTTTATTTGTTAGTGTTTGGTATGTCTATGTTGACGATTAGTGTAAAGTAAATGTGTGTTACTTGTGGAAAGAGAGAATTTGAGAGGCGTGAGTTTGTGCAGTCATTTATTAGTCTAATAATAAATGCTTTAAACTGCTCTTTGCTTTGCGTCTCCTTTTATGTTGCTGAACCCTCACGAAACGAGCATGTTGAACAACAGGGGTTCGTAACATAAATGGGGGCTCGTCAAGGATTTGTGTCCGAGTAGTAGTAATTTGATTGATCTAATTTGATTCAGGTGATCCATATCCTCTGGTTAGAAAGAGTAAGCCAGCGGGGCTGTGCTTAGCGCCAGTCCTGACGACGGTTTACTGTTTATTGTTTTTCTTTATTATTTTAGTTTGTTGTTTTTGGAGGTATTCCGGGGGAGAGAGCGATCTCTTAATCGGTACCCTCTGAAGACTAGGTAGGGTATAATTAGATTAATGGTTAGGTAGGTAGGTCCAGAGAGTGTTGGATTATCCTGATTGCTTTTGCGTTTTCTTTTCTTTAAAGATGGCAACGTTTGAGCTAACTCAATTTATAGATCAACCTAGTGTTGAAGTTTTAGAGACATGTCGGAAAAATGATTTGTTTCTTATTGCTCAACATTATGAGATTTCTATCTCTAGAACACTGCGTAAAGAAGAGTTGAAAGCTTGTTTAGTGACTAGCCTGATTAATAAGGGGGTATTTCATTCTATGGAGGCTGTTCCTACTGCAGCAGCGGAGTTGGCGGCACCAGCTGCAGGAAGTTCGCCCTTACGTGTGTCGAGTGGTGTTCCAGTGACTCCAGTGATTGGGTCTGGTGCGGAGGTACGTCCGTCTTTTTCAATGCCTAAATTTGAACCTCTTTCACTGTCCACAGAGTCATCATCGGGTTTGCGTGCAGATTCCCGTTTGAAGTTACGTTTAGCACGGTTACAATTGGAGACTCAGGACAAAGCTCAGGCGAGACAGGATGATTTGAAGCGTCAGATCGAAATGTACCGAATTGATGCTGATACGAAAGTGCGACTGCGGGAGTTGGAGTTGCAGGCGGTTCCAGAGGTACCTAAAAAATCTATTGTTAAAACATCTAGGTTGGAGGTTGACTCTGAGACATCGGCTGGTCCATCAACTTCGGGTGTTAATTCTGTGCCGTGTGATATTGGATCTGAGTCTATAGCGCCGTTTTCGACACATTTTAATGTGGCTAAAAATATCTCTATCGTCCCACCCTTCCGTGAGAGAGAAGTTGAGGCATATTTTCAAGCTTTTGAACGAGTTGCTGTTGCCTTAAGATGGCCAAACGAGGTTTGGGCACTAATGTTACAATGTAAACTATCAGGTAAGGCACAAGAGGTGTGTGCATCTCTCTCGTTAGAGGAAAGCGTGCAGTACGATGCCGTGAAAACTGCAATATTACGAGCATATGAATTAGTTCCTGAGCACTATCGACAGCGATTTCGTTCCACGAAAAAAGGCACGTCTCAAACTTATGTCGAGTTTGTTCGCGAAAAGGGCATTTTATTTGATCGGTGGATCAAAGCGTGCAAGGTAACTGACTATAATTCTTTGCGAGAACTTTTGCTGATTGAAGAGTTTAAAAACTATGTTCCAGAACGTACTGCATTGTACTTAAACGAACAGAAAGTCAGCACTGTACAACAGGCTGCTGTGTTAGCTGACGAGTATGCATTAATGCACAAAACTGTGTTTCTAAAGCGTCCGTCTGACTCTGGGGGTTCCTCATTAAAAGAAAATGAAAATCTTTCTGATTCGCGAAATAAATGGGTTCCTACCAGTCCGAAGTCTAATCGAGAGTGCGGTTACTGTCATAAAATGGGACATATTATGGCTGAGTGTCGTACTTTAAAACGTAAACAAGAGCGACAAGATTCCTTATCTTTTCAGCCTCGAGGTTCGGTTTTGGTGAAAACTGTGTCTCCACCATCTTTAATTTCTCTTGCGACACCTGATAGCTGTTTTCAGCCTTTCGTGTTCGATGGATTTGTGTCGTTAAATGAGAAGGTCGAAAGCCGAAAACCTGTAAGAATTCTCCGTGACACCGGAGGGTCTCAGTCTTTTATATTATCAGATATTTTGGGTTTTTGTGCTGACTCGGCGTGTAATACCAGCGCGATTGTGCAGGGTATTGAAATGGGTTTTGTGCCCGTTCCTCTTCATCGTGTATACGTTTCGTCTGATTTGGCATCTGGGTGCTTTGAGGTTGCAGTTTGTCCCTCTTTACCGGTGAAAGGTGTGGATTTTATCATGGGAAATGACATAGCTGGAGGTAAGGTAATGCCGGTAGTGCAAGTCATTGATTTCCCGTGTAATGATTCGCAGGCTGATGCACTTGGTAAAAATTTGCCAGATGTGTTTAGTGCTGTTGTGACGCGAGCACAGGCGAAACATGACATTCAGGAAAGTAATACTCTTTGCGATTCTGTCTTTTCAAAGATTTTGAAAACTGATGTTCTTCCCGATTCTCCAGACTCGTCTAAAACGACTTTAAGGTCGTCTGTTGGCTTTGATCTTATCGCTGATTTGTCCGTCTCGCGTGAAATTCTGATCGAAGCTCAGCGAAATGATTTATCATTAGAAAAATGTCGTGCGAGTGTTGAAAATGACAAAATGTCGCTGCGTAACCACCAGTTTTACTGGAACGATAAGGTGCTCATGCGTAAATGGAGTAGATCGTTAAATCCTGAGCAGTGGGAAGATTGGAATGTGGTGCATCAAATTGTGGTGCCTTTGAAATTTCGAAAACATGTTTTAAGTCTGGCTCATGACCATCCTTGGTCTGGACACCTAGGCATAACTAAGACCTATAACCGGGTGCTCCAGCATTTTTTCTGGCCAGGGTTAAAATCTGATGTTGTGACATACTGTAAGACATGTCATATTTGTCAGGTCAGTGGAAAACCTAATCAGGTTGTACCGCCTGCTCCTCTCTGTCCTATTCCTGCAGTTGGCGAACCATTCAAGCGCGTCCTAGTTGACTGTGTGGGTCCACTTCCTCGGGCTAAGTCTGGTTGTCAATATTTGTTGACAATCATGTGCGTGGCTACACGTTTTCCAGAGGCCATCCCGTTACGGAACATAACGGCTAAGACGGTAACTAAAGCTTTAACCAAATTTTTTACAACTTTTGGGTTGCCGAAAACTGTCCAAACCGATCAGGGTTCAAATTTTGTGTCTCGTGTCTTCCGTACTTCGTTAAAGGCTCTTGGGGTGTCTCACGTGGTATCAAGTGCCTATCACCCTGAGTCGCAAGGAGCTTTGGAGAGGTGGCACCAAACATTAAAATCTGCGCTGCTGAAGTATTGTATAGAGACTGGGAATGAGTGGGATGATGGAGTTCCATTAGTTTTATTTGCGGTGCGTGAGGCGCGACAGGACTCGCTTGGGTTTAGCCCGTCAGAGCTTGTGTTCGGACATAACGTCCGTGGTCCTTTGAAAATGTTAAAGGAGGAGTTTCTCTGTAACGGTACGTCTGCGAAGACCAACGTCCTTGATTTTGTTTCACGTACTCGTGAACGGTTGCACAATGCTTGTACTGTGGCGAAGGAAGCACTTTCTCTGTCACAAAAGAAAATGAAAAAACATTTCGATCGGAAAGCAGTTGTGCGTAATTTTTTGCCAGGCGAGAAAGTTCTAGTGTTGTTCCCTATTCTTGGATCTTCTCTCTCTGCGCGTTTCTCTGGTCCTTACGTGATAAAAAGTAAGTTGAATGAAACTGATTATATCTTACACACTCCAGAACGGAGGTGAAAAACTCGTTTATGTCACGTGAATATGTTGAAACCCTATTTTTGTTGTGTCGAACCAAAAGAGAACACTGAGAATTTGGTTTGTGAACTGGTGACTAAATTAAATACTGAGCGCATTTCATTGCTTGCTTATGCTTTGCCTACCGATACTGTGGACGATGGGTTGAATGTGTCTATAGAAGCTTTAAGAGGAGGATGTTTTGAAAACTCTAAGGTTTTGTCTTTGCTTCCCGATCGACTATCTTATCTATCGCCTGAACAGCGAGAGGACGTAATGAAGCTGATAGACAGTTTCCCGAGTTTGTTCAATGACGTTCCTCCCGGTACTAATGTCATCCAGCATGACATTGAGGTTGGTAGTGCATTACCAATCAAGCAACATGCTTATCGTTGCCCAATAAGTAAGAGAGAAGCAATGAAAAGTGAGGTTAAGTATTTATCGCAGAATGGTTTCGCTGTTCCGAGTAATAGTCCATGGAGCTCGCCGTGCGTTCTGGTACCAAAGGCTGATGGGTCTTTAAGTTTTTGTACTGACTTTAGAAAAGTAAATTCCGTCACTGTGGCTGATGCTTTCCCGTTACCGCGGATGGACGATTGCATTGACAGTCTTGGGGGTGCGAAATATATTACTAAGTTAGACCTTCTGAAAGGTTATTGGCAGGTGCCTTTAACCGAGCGCGCTTCTAAGATCTCCGCATTCGTAACCCCTGATGCTTTTCTGCAGTACAAACGTATGGCATTCGGTCTGCGAAACGCACCAGCAACGTTTCAACGTTTAATGTCCATAGTCTTAGGCGAGGTTCCTAACTGTAACATCTACTTAGACGATGTAGTTATTTATTCGTCTACATGGGCTGAACACATGTTGACCTTACATGACGTGTTTCGCCGATTAGAAGCTGCTTCCTTAACGCTAAACCTAAAAAAAAATGTGAATTTGCTAAGGCTTCTGTCACCTATTTAGGGAAGCAGGTGGGAAACGGTCAGGTACGGCCATTGGACGGAAAAGTGGCTGCTGTCCTCAGTTACCCAGTACCTACTACGAGGAGAGAACTACGTAGATTCCTGGGGATGGTTGGGTATTACCGGTGCTTTTGTAAAAAAATTTCGAGTGTTGTTGCCTCTTTAACGAAGTTGTGTAGTCCTAAAGTTTGTTTTGATTGGACTAATGAGTGTCAGCAGGCATTTCTTTCTGCAAAATCTCTTCTTTGCAGTGCACCTGTGCTGTCGGCTCCAGATGTGACTCGTCCGTTCCAGCTTGAGGTCGACGCTAGTGCGGTTGGAGTAGGAGCTGTCTTGCTGCAGCAGGGTGCTGATGAAATAGGCCACCCGGTATCGTACTTTTCAGCTAAGTTTAACCGTCATCAGTTGAATTATTCAACGATTGAAAAAGAAACTTTGGCTATGTTGTTAGCCTTACAACATTTTAACGTTTATGTGGGGTCTAGTTCTTCTCCTATCGTTGTTTATACGGATCACAATCCGCTGGTTTTTCTGAGCAAAATGTACAACCATAATCAGCGATTGATGCGTTGGGCTTTAATAGTTCAGCCATATAATTTAGAGATCCGTCATAAAAAAGGATCTGACAACGTGGTAGCCGATGCGTTGTCCCGTGGATTAGGTTAAGTTTTCTGTGTGATTTTATGCAGAATCAGTTTTCTTTTCCCTTCTAAGGAAGGAAAGAAAAGAAACAAAAAGAAAAAAAATCTGATTCTTCCTTTAGGGGGAGAAGTGTTACGGCCTCAGCCTTATGGGTGTTGCCTGTGTGTTTTCGTGTGTATGTTTGTCTTGTCTTCTAATTGGTGTTTCTTTCTGAGTGTAGGTTCCTCCCCTGCGCACCTGTCGTCCGTTGCTCTGATGGCTCGTGCTGAGCATATAAGTGGAGTGTGCAGGAGGGTGAGACACGCAGCGGTGAACTCCGTGCGCGTCATGATGCCTAGCCGACTGATCAACTCAAACTGTGTTCTTTGTATTGTGCTACTACTTTGTTTTATTTGTTAGTGTTTGGTATGTCTATGTTGACGATTAGTGTAAAGTAAATGTGTGTTACTTGTGGAAAGAGAGAATTTGAGAGGCGTGAGTTTGTGCAGTCATTTATTAGTCTAATAATAAATGCTTTAAACTGCTCTTTGCTTTGCATCTCCTTTTATGTTGCTGAACCCTCACGAAACGAGCATGTTGAACAACAGGGGTTCGTAACAGACTGTCCAATAATTAGTTTAATGAAATAATGTGGGGTTTGTATGCAGGACAAATTAAACCTGCAGTCACTCACTACCGTGGGATTCTACTAAATTATGTTACGTTCTGTGCCGAGGCTTCGGAGCATGTGTCGAGAAATCCCGGGATCTTGAAGTCATGTCAAATGACTTCAAGAGAGGAAAGTAATGATTGTATATGACTGGTTCAGGAAGTGGTTTGAATCTTGGCGCAACATTTTGACAGATATATACACCCATGGTTTAAACCCAACCACTTTATAGTTTTAAAGGAACACGCCGATAGGGCTGTCAACTTTAGTCGTTTAGTCGACTAATCGGTCGATGCCGTCTTGGTCGACTGACATTCTCATTGGTCGACCAGTTGCATATTTTTTTTATTTTTCAATTCCAAAATTCAATCAAAACCTTCTGATTTCCAGTGTTGGCAGTGTTACAGTGTTTTGTCTAATCAGCATGTAGTGTGACACCTGATCCATAATGCCATGTGAAATGAGCACTATATGAAAACTCCTTCATCAGGGAAAACATAGATAAGAAGAAAGAATTACCTAGAAAAGCATTAATAATAATAATAAACTGAGCAATTCCAAGAGGGTCCTCGCACCATCAGTGCTTGGGCCTAATAAATACAGTAGAACAAATATACAAATGAAATAATAAGAGCTTTTTGTTTTTCAGGTACAGAAATTGAATAATCAAATGTAATAAAATGCAAATAACACTGCATAGTGTTCATTGTATAAATTAAATTATAATAAACACAATTTCTCTTTGTTAAAGCTACAAATTCCTTTTCTCTCTTTTTTGTTGTTTGATTAACATTGACAAACAGCTGCAGGTAAAGTATATTAGGCTGCTGTCACTTAAGACTGCACAGATCCAATATACGCATCCATTTTCTTTCTCAGTTGTTCACAACACATAACCGACTTGTGTTTATGAGGATACTTGCGGACACGGGCATTTTGACTTAATTTTTGTGTGCACGTGTCTGTTCAAGCTCAATAAGAAGAGAAAGAGAACTGAATGCGGTGTTCACTTGCTGTCTGCGCGGCTCTGTGTGCGCACACAAAAAAATAGCACACAATTTTCTTGCGCTTGATGTTTACATAGACATTTAGACATAAAAACACATGCAAATGATAAACTTTCACTCAATGATGATTAAAGGGATACTCCACTTTAAAATGAAAATTCTGTCATCATATACTCACCCTCATGTTGTTTCAAACCTGTATAAATTTATTTCTTCTGCTGAACAGAAGATATTTAGAAGAATGTCAGTAACCAGACAGTTTCTTGTACCATTGACTTCCATAGTATATATTTTTTCCTACTATGGATGTCAATGGTACCAGAAACTGTCTGGTTACTGACATTCTTCTAAATATCTTCCTTTCTGTTCAGCAGAAGAAAGGAATTCATACAGGTTTGAAACAACATGAGGGTGAGTTTATGATGACAGAATTTTCATTTTAAAGTGGAGTATCCCTTTAACTTTCCAATTAATCTGCAAATCACATGCGCTCGGAACTGGGGGGCAGCGTATGGATCACGGATCCCTATAGGGACATCCTGCGTGACGTCATGCCATTTGGAGCAGCCATCTTGACGGAATAGAAAAACCGCCGGTGATAATACAGCTCGTCGCGAAATATTTCTATCATGCCCGAGCGATGCTGTGCAGTTGGATGCGATCAGATACGTGATCATACAAAAGGAGTATCTTTATACCGTATCCCTAAAGAAACAAAACGGAGAAACAAGTGGTTGGCGGCAATAAACAGGCAAAACGCTGATGGCGGTGTTTGGCTTCCAACTCAACACACGCGGATTTGCAGTCTTCATTTTGGATCAGGTAAGCTGTCCCCTCGAAGGCTAATGAATGATTTTTCTGAGTTCGGGATCAAATGTTATAAATTCACTGTTGCCATAGAAATCCGCAATGTTTGTGTGCACTACCAAGCATTCAACATAACATAAGCTTGTCTTAGCCGGACACATCAGGCTCCCAATATATATATATATATATATATATATATATATATATTTTATTTTTTTTTTTTTTTTTTTGCTTTAAACAGAAAATCAATTGTTAATCAAACGTTTAGCTGTCGCCATTTATGATAGAAATATTGTGCATTTTTTTCACGGTTCTAACGGTGTATCGGTTGACTACATTTTTCTACGTTGTTTTTTGTAGCAGTGAAAAAAAAAAACTACCAACATTAGCTAGAAACAGTATTAAAGTAGTAGTAAAGAGTAGAGAAGAGAGACGTGGAACTGGTCAGTTGAGTCACTACTGGTAAATGCATTTACCTAACACACTGTAGCCCAATGTCAAAACGTTTTTATGTGAACGTTAACACCAGGATTTTACTTTTTAAAACCTCCATTAATTTATTATGTAAAAAACATGCCACTACCACAATGCTTAGCAACATGACATCACAATCCTGAACTCTTATATCAGAGAAACAGTTGACTTTAATCAGCAAATTGACTTTAATACCATTGAACAAATAAATGACCCAATGTAATATCTTTGGTTGCAGGTGTGAAAAGTGATCATCCCTACCACCATGTGCCAACTATATTTAAGCATGTGTCAACACCAAAGAAAAGGAAAACCATGAATGCAGTGGCAAATTTTGACAGGAGGCAAAATTTGAAACGTAAATGACTGCAAGCTGGGAATGTTGATGATGCAGTTCAAGGATTGCTACATCTGTCACGAACTGATAATCATGAAGAATTTGGTGAACAAGCGGATGCTGGATCGACACCAAACGATTTAACACACTGCAATAGTGACCAATGCAAGAGGTATATAAAGATTTTGGAGGATGAATGTCAACAGTTAAGGAACGAAAACATGGAACTAAAACAGAAACTGCACAATCTCAAATTCGATGGAAAGGGATTTGAAAATAATGATGACAAAGTTCGAACATTAACTGGTTTTCCTTCATTCCAAAAACTCAAATTGATCTATGGTCATGTACATCCATGGCTAATGTCCAATGCTTCCATCCCCCCGTTTCAGCAATTCATCTTCACAATGTTGCGTTTACGATTGAATGTGACTTTGACATTTTCGTGTTACCTGTTTCATATAAGTAATTCTGCAGGTTCAAGAATATTTCAGAACTGCACTAATATGTTGTATAAAAGAATTGTACCTTTGTTAGTTAAATGGCCAGGAAGAGATGAGCTAAGGTTAACTTTGCCATTCTCATTTCGAAATGGATTTAGTCGATGTACATGCATTATCGACTGCTTCTTGTTTCGTGTGGCGAGTGCGGCACCTGAACGAGGCTGGAAACTGTGTCATCTCCAACCTGAAGTCGGTGTATGTCTGCGTGTGTGGATTCATTAACGGTCCGATGCTGCTGTGGCCTCTGCATTCAAATCGCTGAACGACTCCCGCGACTCAGAGTGTTGTGATCTTCACAATTTTATCAGGATTCCATTGGATATAAGCATGCTGTTTCCCTTTACCACATTCTTTTCACTGGTCTATGCTATAACTGGATTCTGTGGAACACTGGAATCAAGGCTGTGGAATACCAACATGATAAGGTACTCATATTCTGAGCTTTTTTCATTGGATCATCATCTGCCTCCCAGCACCTTGATTTTCTCTGTCTCTGTGAGACATGGCATCAACCAAATGACTTTTACAACCTTAATATAGCCAAACCACCTGGATTTACGTACATTGACAGACCTAGACTCACTTTTAAAGGTGGTGGTCTTGCTATTCTATATAGATCAGATTTGTCTATTGCAGAAGTTACAACACCTGCTGTGTCATCTTTCGAATGCTTGACTATCAAAGTTAACAGCACTACACCAGTACTAGTTGTTTTAATCTATCGCCCACCTAAGGCTGATGCGAGGTTCTTTTCTGAACTTGCAGAATTATTGACTATGCTAAGTCCTATTTGTCCAGACATGCTGCTAATAGGGGACTTGAATATTCATGTCGATAATCCTGACTGTTCCTCTGCAGCTGCCTTCCTGCATGTGTTAGAGTGTTTTAACTTCATTCAACATGTTGACTCTTCAACTCATAAATCTGGACATATATTGGACCTGGTATGCTCTGTGGGTATTGGTATAGATCAGCTTTCAAAAGATGAAGTTAATTTTAGTGATCACAAATTACTGACAAGTGAATTTACTATATCTGCCTCCCTGCCGTCTTCTAAACAGCGTGTCATATCCTATAGAAATATTAGGAATATTGACCCTGAAAGGATTTCTTACCTTGTTGCGGAGCTTCCTGTGCTTGGCTCTATTGACTGTTACAACTCTGCACTTTCCTCAATTCTTAATGTTGTTGCACCAGTGAAAGAACGAGTTGTATCTTTTTCAAAGTCATCTCCCTGGTACACAAATGATTTACGCGCACTTAAAGTTGAAGGAAGGAAGATTGAGCGGTTGTACAAAAAATCAGGCCTCACCATTCACAAACAAATGTTTGAACAGCACCAGCTGCAGTATCATCTTGCTTTGAAGACTAGCAGAGAGGCATATTACTCTCATGTTATCAATAAAGGTGCTGCTAATCCTAGGACGTTATTTAAGACAATTGATAGCCTTCTTAAATCTCAAAAGAAAACTGTCTGTCCTTCTGATGAGATGTGTAATAATTTTAACAAATATTTCACAGAGAAAGTTCAGAATATTTATAGCTCCATCTCCTTTGACTCTCCTTTGTTGACTAGTGTGTCTTATTCAAAAAACCCACTCTCTACTGCCCTTTCAAACTTTGCTACTGTCAATGTAGACAATGTTTTTAAATTGATCATGACTATGAGTTCATCCACGTGCTTTCTTGACCCCTTGCCTACTGAGGTTCTAAAAAAGTGTTTACCACATGTCTGCCCTTCCATCACTGAAATTATTAACAACTCCCTAGCCACTGGCCAGGTTCCTCCGGCCCTTAAGGTGGCCGCTATCACACCTGTTCTAAAAAAAACTGGTTGTGATGTTCAAAATTTAGCTAACTACAGGCCTATTGCGAACCTGCCCTTTGTGGCAAAGGTTCTCGAACGTGTTGTTGTTGGTCAGTTACAGCAATATCTGTCCAATAACAACTTATTTGAACCGTTTCAGTCTGGTTTCAGATCTGGTCACAGCACTGAGACTGCACTTGTAAGGGTCACCAACGACCTACTTGTTTCCGCTGACACTGGTGCTTGCAGCATTCTAGTCCTGCTAGACATTAGCGCAGCTTTTGACACTATATCTCATATCATCCTTCTTAACAGGTTGCGTGTGTTAGGCATCTCTGGTGTTGTGTTCAAATGGTTTGAGTCCTATTTAGTAGATCGTTTTCAGTATGTTTGCATGGGGAGAAATAAATCTGAGGCCACATTAGTTCAGCAGGGTGTCCCGCATTTGCATTTATATGCTCCCACTTGGTGACATTATTAGAAAATACGGTCTGGGGTTTCATTGTTATGCTGATGACACGCAGATCTATGTTAACACTCTACCGGATCCTAATCTTGCAATCACAGCTCTGAGCGCATGTATGGAAGAAATAAAGTCATGGATGCATGCCAATTATCTTAAACTTAATGAATTAAAAACAGAATTTCTACTTGTTGGTATGCCGACAGCCTTGCACAAGTTTAACTGTCAAAACCTGTTCACTGATTCTGATTTACTGGCCCCAGCATCACAGGTGCGAAATTTAGATGTTATTTTTGATTCACATTTGTCTTTTGATGCCCATATCAAATTGGTTTCAAAATCTGCTTTTTTTCATCTAAAAAATATTGCCAGAATTCGGCCTTTTATATCCCTGCCAGATGCGGAAAAGCTTATTCATGCATTTATCACGTCGAGACTGGATTATTGTAATGCACTATACTATGGTCTCCCTGATAAATATATTAAGAAACTACAGTATATCCAAAACTCGGCCGCACGTGTATTAACACACACAACTGTTCAGCAGCATATTTCCCCTGTACTTTACGAACTCCATTGGCTTCCAGTAACGGCACGTATCGATTTTAAAATCTTGATTTTAACATATAAAGCTATTCATGGGATAGCACCGGAATACCTTTGTGATCTAGTTGTTCCTTACATCCCAAATCGTCCTCTACGCTCGTCTGACTCTTCTACTCTGCAGCAACCCACATTTAAATTAAAGTCGATGGGTGGTCGCTCCTTTACGGTTACTGCCCCACGGTTGTGGAATAAACTTCCTTTTGCGATTAAAAATTCCCCAACTTTGGACTGCTTTAAGAGGTCTTTAAAGACCCATCTTTTGAAAAATGTTTGTTGTCTTTGAAGTGTATTATGTCTGGTATTATCTTGTATATCGTTGCTTGATTCTTCTGTTTTTAATTATCTTATATTTGTTTACCATACTGTGTAGCGCTTTGGGTTGGAGAAAAGTGCATTACAAATAAAATGCATCATCATCATCATCATCATCATTATCAATACATATTTTTAGTGGTAAGATTAGGCCGTAGTCAATTGTCTTGTTAGTGTGCTTGTTTTAACAAGAGAAATAATCGACTTTCACTTTATTTAGAGGGCTAAACCAACAAGTCACAAACCAACATTTGTTGACAAAGGCTGTCAAACAGAACCCCAGATGTGCTCAGTTGGGACACAGCTTTCTATGAAAACTCTCCTACCTAATGTCAAAAGTACAGGTTAGCAAAACTCGCTCCGGGTCCGGCTCTGGCTCGAACATCTAAGGCTTGATTGACAAGTCTTCAGTTGTTGACATTTTGTTAACGTGTGAATAAAAAGTTTCTGTGCCGCTTGATAATCGTATATCTCTAATCAAACTACAAAAATGGCCGAACGGGGTAGAGTTGAAGTTGAAGAGCTGGAGAGGGGGCGGGGTATGAAGTGTCTCATTTACATTTAAAGAGACCGCACCAAAACGAGTTGCTCTCAGACGCACATCAGAAAAGGGGTAGAAAAGGGGCCTGTGGAGCTATAATAATGAGGAATTCAGACCCAAGCATTGCAGTTCTGCTTTACATAGACCACAAATGTATGATTTATATGTAAAAAGGACTGAATTAAAAGCATGATATGTACCCTTTAATTCGGCATGTAATTACCTTTGCTAAAAGATTTGGTACAATAACAGACACATAAAAAGTCTGCAGTTCTGAAACAACATTGAGAATAAATCATGGTCCACGTTAATTCTTTCCACAAAAAAGCATTGTCACTGTCATTAGCCGTGAACACAATAAAATCACAGTAATTGCTTTCTGTTGTCAACAGTTGTGTCTGAACCTGAAAGTAATATTCATGCTGCCTACTTTATTGCAGTTCCCTTTCGTAGTCACTCCGAGTTACATCGGATGACGACGAATGGGGTTTCGCTTAGAAAGCCTATCATCTTCGAGTATATAAAACGAGCCAATGGCAAGAAATGCCATGGGTCTGCGGAATTTGCATAGCGTAACTCCGCCCCACTCTGTGGGTATATAAGGAAGTGCGCTGGCAACATGCAGATATGTTTTTGCTTCGGAGCCAAGTTCATCACTTCACTCCACAGCCAAATCCTGAGTATCATCTCTATCCTCTTCGAGACGAGCCTCTCTCCAGGTGTTGGTGTGACAGCGAGTTCCAGCGAGTAATTCCCTGCTTATCTGTGCAATGATTTGCCAGTGTTTGTGTGTTCATCTCCCTGGTCGCTTCAACACTTGCGGAGAAATCTCCTTTCACAAAAAGAGCTTGCACGTGGCACGTCTTTTTAAAGATGCCACGCCCGTGCACTTCTGGTTGCGGTCACGTCATTTCTAACTCTGATGGGCACAATCGCTGTCTTGTGTGTCTGGGAGTTGATCACGCTAAGACAGCGTTTGTGGATGATTCATGTTCCCATTGCGGGAACATGACCATCGTGCAGTTAAGGTCGAGACTCAATGATCTCGTTCGAGGGAGAGTCCCCTCACCCACACCCCGATCTACGAGCTCTACGAGAGCTGGTACTTCGGCTGGCGGCCAGGGTGACCTAAAGGGGTTACGGTGTGGAACAAAGCGCCGACTATTCCACACTCCACACCTCCTCCTAGTACTGCGCAACCCGTGAGTGTCCCGAATGAGCCCGCGGTGCAGTCTTTTGATGTGCCGCGGATCTCATTCGGCGCTCCAGACGAAGATGTGATGTCGATTGCTACATCACAAGGTGGGCAGGAGTCCTTGGGAAGTGACGACCTTTCGGGTGTCCCAGCATTGCCTGAGTCTGATCCCAAGCTGACAGTCATGCTTTCCCGGGCAGCCGCGGCCATTGGCCTCGAGTGGTCTCCTCCACCCGGTCCAGTGCGCTCGTGGCTGGACGATTGGTTTTTGGGTGCGGCCGCTGATCCCCGTCACCGTCCAACCCCAATGCATTTCTTGAGCATTCATTGCATGAGGAGGTCACGAGGTCCTTGAAGGCACCCTTGTCTTCCCGTGATCACTCGGCGACCTCCTCCGCCTTGCCTCCTCTCGATCAGGTGGATGCTAAAGGGTACACTGGGGTTCCCCAGGTTGAACTCTCTGTGGCCATGCAACTATGTCCCCAGAGTGCTTCTTCCCGCGGCGACCCTAAGCACCCCTCCAAGGCCTGTAGGTTCTCCTCCACCCTTGTGGCAAAGGCCTATAGAGCTGCGGGGCTGGCAGCCTCCTCACTGCATGCCATGGCAACACTCCAGGTCTACCAGCCCCAGATGTTGCGTGACATGCACGAGGGAAGGACTGACCCAGGGCTCTTTGATGAGCTGCATGCCGCCACCGACCTCGCTCTCCGAGCGACGAAGGTGACCGCGTGCTCCCTGGGTCAGGTGATGTCCTAATGTGTGGTCCAAGAGTGACACTTGTGGCTTAACCTGGCTGATATGCGGGATGCCGAGCGAACCCGGTTCCTCGACACCTACCATGTCCTGCCCCGACGGCCCGCTGCTGCCTCCACCCAGCCGTCGGCACAGGCACCTCAGTCTGCTCGCCGCTGAGGATGCCCTCCTGTGGTCCACCCCCTCCCGCACGGCCCCAGCAGCAGCCTTCACCCGGGCTGAGTCGTGGAGGAAACCGCAGGAAGGCATCACAGCCCGCTCCAGCCCCGCGCCCCGCTAAACGCCAGGCCAAGCGGCGCTCCTGAGACGGGCTGCTCAGAGATGGCTCTCAGTTCTGTGCAGGAGATGGTAGCAGGGCCGCTCCTTCCCCCGGTGGAGAATCATTGGTTTTCCTACCCCCGCTGCTTGTCCCACGACGGGCTGCACCTTAATGTGGTTAAAGACAGAACTGACACACCCATCTCTGAACACACAGAGTTCTCGGATGACAGTGCGCACCACTAACGAGCCTCGCCACTCTCGTCCCCCTCTGTCGCCAGACCCCTGCCAGAGCACGCCCCCGTGGGACGCTGGTCTTCCTCTGGCCTCCTCTGGCAGGACGCGGCTAATGACCGTGCCCCGCACCGGGCCGCTATGCCATCCACGCCTGGGCCGGTCATTCCGCCTCGCTGCACCACCGAGGGTACGTCTGTGGTCTGCATGACCCCGCTGGTACAGTTCTTGGAAGCCTGGTTAGAGCTTCCCAGACTGTCCCGCTGTGTCGCGAGGACCATCAGGCTCGGCTACGCGATTCAGTTCTACTGGCGAAGGGTGCGATCGAGATTGTCCCTCCAGCCGAAATGAAGTCCGGCTTCTACAGCCCCTAAGAAAGAAAACCCACCGAAGAAAACCGGTGGGTTACGACCAATCCTGGACCTGCACGTCTTGAACCGCTCCCTTCACTGGATGCTGTTCAAGATGCTCATGGCCAAACGCATTTTCGAATGAGTGTGGCCGCAGGATTGGTTTGCAGCGATCGACCTGAAGGACGCCTACTTCCATGTCTCTATTCTTCCTCGAAACAGACCATTCCTACGGTTTGCCTTCGAGGGGCAGGCATACCAGTACGCGGTTCTCCCTTTCGTACTGGGTAGCCCTGTCTCCTCGCGTCTTCACGAAGGTCGTCGAGGCAGCCCTTGTTCCCCTCCGAGGAACACGGGGTTCGTATTCTGAACTATCTCAACGACTGGCTGATCCTACCTCACTCTCGAGACCAGGTTTGCGAACACACTGACCTAGTGCTCCGGCACTTAGCTCGCCTGGGCCTTCGGGTCAACTGGGAGAAGAGCAAACTCTGCCCCGTGCAGAGGATCTCTTTTCTCGGTATGGAAATCGACTCTGTCACCATGTGCACGCAGCTTACGAGGGTCAATTCGAGGGCAAGAGTGCGGTTCCAATGGCTCCTGGGGCATATGGTATCCGCAGCCGCAGTAACGCCGCTTGGTTTGCTTCATATGAGACCGCTTCAGCTTTGGTTTCGCGATCGAGTCCCGAGGTGGGCATGGCAACACGGCACGCTCCAAGTTCCAGTGACTCCGACCTGCCGTCAGACCTTCACCCCGTGGTCAAACCTCAGCCTTCTACGGGCCGGAGTGCCCTTAGAACGAGTTTCCAGGCATGTTGTTGTGTCAACAGATGCCTCCAGCATGGGCTGGGGTGCCATGTGCAATGGACATGCTGCCGCGGGCTCTTGGATAGGACCCCAGCGCCTATGGCATGTCAATTGCCTCGAGTTGCTGGCTGTACGTCTCGCCCTGCACCACTTCAGCTCAGGGGCCAGCACGTACTAGTCCGATCAGACAATACCACGACAGTAGCGTACATCAACCGACAAGATGGTCTACGCTCCCGCCGTATGTCGCAACTCGCCCGTCACCTCCTCATATGGAGTCAGAAGCATCTGAGGTCGCTTCGAGCCATTTATATTCCGGGAGACCTGAACTGTGCGCCCGACGAGCTGTCTCGGCTTCGGCCTCTCCCTGGAGAATGGAGACTCCATCCCCAGTCGGTTCAGCTGATTTGGGATCAGTTCGGGGATGCTCAAGTAGATCTGTTTGCCTCCCACGACTCGTCCCACTTGCCAAAATTGGGGGTGATGAGGAAGGGGTATCTAAAAAACTGAAGCAGCTCAAACGAAACCTTTTACAGCACAAACCATCATAAACCGAGCACAAACGAAGCGACTTTCAAAAGGTGATTTACTCTGTTTTGGTTGCTACCGTAGACATCAGTGTTTATTCTCAAACTATAAACTTTTATTTCAGTGCTTATGTGATCATTTCAATATTTGTAACACCAAATACCGATAGGTACTTGTTGTTGAAAAGATTGTGAAAGAAAAGCTGTTTCACATTGACCACTGCTCTCTCAGCGACAGCACAAACAGATTTGAATGTTCCAGTGTCAAGTTTTTGTCATTTAAGAATAAGATCGCTTGGGTGTTTGAATCGAGATCGAGATCCTCTCTCTCTCTCTCTTTTCTTTCCTTTCTTTTCTCTTTCTTTCTCTCTCTCTCTCTCTCTCTCTCTCTCTCTCTCTCTCTCTCTCTACCATACGCCGCCTTCACACTGGCAGTTGAAATCAGCTCCGTAATACGCAATACGCCCCCAGTGGACGTCGCACTACACAGTTGAAAAGCGTTGGAAGCGAGTAGAACAAAAATGGCGGAGAGATTAGAACGGTTTATTTTGTCAGTGTCAGAATGTACAATTTTGTATGATCTCTCTGATGAGGGTTATAGAGACATTAATCGGAAGGCTGCTGCGTGGAGCATTGACCAGCCGACGATTCGTCATCATGGAATTTTCTGGCTGTGTGTGAATGAGCAGGGGCCACAATATTTAATTATACATTTTAATTGTATCAACTCCCCTAATAACATTAGAAAATCATGAAAATAAAAAAATTACATGACAACTTATCATTATAAAATCATTATTTTATTAAAAGTTAAGAATTCAGGTTTGTTTATCAGTACCATAGCAACGCTAACTTCCGCTGGAATTGTCGGATAGGACCCATCCGTAGCCTTTCGCAAGAGTTCAATTTTTTGAACGCATCCGGATGACCAACTGATATGTTTTTTTTTCCGCACCGCACTCATTCAGACCTGGTTCGGACCCTTCGTGGACCCTTCGGCGTGATGCTTCCTACGCAAAACCGCACGGATTACCCTCAGAAGGCATTCGTTTATCCCCCTGGAGCCGGATGGATTACTTTTGTGAAGGATGCATGCACATTTTGGGGACTTGAAGGAGCTGGACCCCATTACTTTACATTATAACCACTGAAAGATCTAAGACATTTTCTAAAATAGCTGAAAATGTGTTCGTCTGAAAAATGATTGACATATGCATCTCGAACGGCTTGAGGGTGAGTAAATCATGGGTTTAATATCATTTTGGGCCGAACTATCCCTTTAACATGACGGCTAACAGACAGCAGACAAACGGCTAATGATGACTAATGACCACAGCAGCGGGAATCCACCTGTCCAAAAGTGGACACCCTTAATTATGCAGAAATTTTAAGGCTTAATATAATTTAAAAGGATGAGTTATAAAAAAAAAAAATTCACCCCCCTCACAGTTGTCATGAAGGGAAAATAAGCTATATAGACCAAAGCCACTTTTTGCACCAGGCTGTAAACGTGTTTTTTTCTGCTCTAAAGTTGGGTATTTTAAAATGGGGGAGATACAGATTTGACTGACTTCTGCACCCAGCCTCAAGCGGCCAGTCGATGAATTGCCTTTGAATTCACTTCCGTGTTGGTTTCAAGAGAGAGACGGGGTGCTTCTCATTTCTTATTTGTGCATCCTCGTTTCCTTTCCTTTCCTAGCGTTTCAGCTCCACCCCTGTTGGATGCGAGGGAAGGACGCAAGGAAAGAAAATGAGGACGGAGGAATCGAATGAAAGCTTTTTTTATACATTGGAATACTTGATCACTCGAGCATCACTTCAGCAGCGTCATCAGCTGCGGTCAAAGGATCTGCCCTTCTGTTGTTGAAGTTTGGTTATTTAAGAAATTAATAATGAATAATAATAAAGCAAGATACCCTGTTGAAATATGTGAGATGTGTGGTTTATATAAACTGCAAGAGTAAAGTATAAATTAAAATTATTGTGACCGATGTGAAGGGGGAGGAGAATTGATACGTGCGTCACGTTTAGTCGATAAAACACTTCCGCATAGGATACACCTGTGTATCCTCGCTCATGACTCCTCTGAAAGCCTCCTCACTCCTCGATCCTCGACTCCTCGTGGAGCAATTAGTGAATTGAGATGTCCTTCAAGATGACTGAGCTTGATTGGTTTCCGGGTCATAGGATGGAGGACAGAGGAGCGAGGAGACGAGGAGGGATATTGAGAAGCACCCAGGGAGGTTGCCACTTGCTCTAAACGTTTATGAGTAGCACTAGTACTTTCATTACTATTTTAATATTCATGAGGTGAGTGTGAGACGTCGCTATTAAAGGATAAGCTCCCAGCACTTTGCCCACACATCGGCCCAGAACCGTTTTTGGAACCGAAACTTTCGCATGGTTCCGGTATTTTTCAAAAAACACTAAAGTTCTGGATAAGAACCGGTTTTCGGTTCCCTACTCGAGCAGCGAGTGAAACTAGGAGGGTCAAACTGTGTCGTGGGAGGATTCACATATAGACTGGGTGTTTTCAGTGCTAGTTTCATCACACACTGAACTACTGAAGAAAATGTTTCACACGTGTGTTTTATTCTGTTTGTGCTGCTGGAGTCTGATTGGTAAGTTATAAAAACATTTTCATCGCTTTTTTTCTATTTCAGAGCAATAAATTGGATGATACTGTTTGAATTAGACTTTTATCTGCTGTTAAAATGAATCATGAATATTGTAAAATCTACTAACTTTAAATTCAGGTCTCTAATTCTTAAATAATAATATATATAATAATAATAATAAAAGTGGTTATAAAAATATACAAAAGTCATGGAAATCCATTAGTCAAAATGCACAGGTCTCATTTATATATATATATATATATATATATATATATATATATATATACGTACGAAGCATATAGAAGTCTGTATTTTTTATCATAGGTATACTTCAAATGTGAGTGACGGAATCTAAAACAAAAATCCAGAAAATCACATTGTATGATTTTTAGGTAATTAATTTGCAATTTAATTGCATGACGTAAGTATTTGATCACCTACCAACCAGTAAGAATTCCGGCTCTCACAGACCTGTTAGTTTTTCTTTAAGAAGCCCTCCTGTTCTCCACTCATTACCTGTATTAACTGCACCTGTTTGAACTCATTACCTGTATAAAAGACCTGTCCACACACTCAATCAAACAGACTCCAACCTCTCCACAATGCCAAGACCAGAGAGCTGTGTAAGGACATCATGGATAAAATTGTAGACCTGCACAAGGCTGGGATGGGCTACAGGACAATAGGCAAGCAGCTTGGTGAGAAGGCAACAACTGTTGGCACAATTATTAGAAAATGGAAGAAGTTCAAGATGACGGTCAATCTCCCTTGGTCTGGGGCAGCATTCAAGATCTCACCTCTTGGGGCATCAATGATCATGAGGAAGGTGAGGGATCAGCCCAGAACTACACGGCAGGACCAGGTCAATGACCTGAAGAGAGCTGGGACCACAGTCTTAAAGAAAACCATTAGTAACACACTACGCCGTCATGGATTAAAATCCTGCAGCGCACGCAAGGTCCCCCTGGTCAAGCCAGCGCATGTCCAGGCCCGTCTGAAGTTTGCCAATGACCATCTGGATGATCCAGAGGAGAAATGGGAGAAGGTCATGTGGTCTGATGAGACAAAAATAGAGCTTTTTGGTCTAAACTCCACTCGCCGTGTTTGGAGGAAGAAGGATGAGTACAACCCCAAGAACACCATCCCAACCGTGAAGCATGGAGGTGGAAACATCATTCTTTGGGGATGCTTTTCTGTAAAGGGGACAGGACAACTGCACCGTATTGAGGGGAGGATGGATGGGGCCATGTATCGCGAGATCTTGGCTAACAACCTCCTTCCCTCAGTAAGAGCATTGAAGATGGGTCGTGGCTGGGTCTTCCAGCATGATAACGACCCGAAACACACAGCCAGGGCAACTAAGGAGTGACTCCGTAAGAAGCATCTCAAGGTACTGGAGTGGCCTAGCCAGTCTCCAGACCTGAACCCAATAGAAAATCTTTGTAGAGAGCTGAAAGACGGTTTTGCCCAGCGACAGCCCCGAAACCTGAAGAATCTGGAGAAGGTCTGTATGGAGGAGTGGGCCAAAATCCCTGCTGCAGTGTGTGCAAACCTGGTCAAGAACTACAGGAAACATATGATCTCTCTCATTGCAAACAAAGGTTTCTGTACCAAATATTAAGTTCTGCTTTTCTGATGTATTAAATGCTTATGTCATGCAATAAAATGCAAATGAATTACTTAAAAATCATACAATGTGATTTTCTGGATTTTTGTTCTAGATTCCGTCACTCACAGTTGAAGAGTACCTATGATTAAAATGATAGACTTCTTCATGCTTTGTAAGTGGGAAAACCTGTAAAATCGGCAGTGTATCAGATACTTGTTCTCCCCACTGTATATACAACAATTTTAAATCACAAGTTACTCTCTATTTTACCATGACATGTCGATTGACATATATGTAACGTGTACAGGTGCTGGTCATATAATTAGAATATCATCAAAAAGTTGATTTATTTCAAGAATTCAACTTAACAGGTGAAACTAAATAGTTCACAACACGTTCATTGGTAGTCTTATTAGATCAGGCGTTTCACTGAACAGCTGCAAATGTTTCACATGTTTGTTTTGTTCTGTTTGTGCTTCTGGCGTCTGATCGGTAAGTTATATACATATTTGTGTTGTTTATTCACATATCAGAGTAATAAACTCCTGCGACGGTTCAAATTAGATTATTTTCATCGACTGTGATCAAATCTCTGTTGTTGGTTTAGGTATTTTAATTTCAATGATTACAAATGCAAATCCTCCCATGAAATGTCTAAAAAAGAATTTTAATAATTTTAGATACTTCTGCAGTAATCATAAACAACTACAAAAGTCATGGCAATTCAGTAATTAAAAATGTGTTGAATATATATAAAGCATATTTAAACTTGTACTTTCAAGCTGTATTTAATTTATCATATAATTTTTATTTGATTCTTCAGCAGTTCATTTTAAAACGCATTAAAAGATTAAATTATCGATTCTCTCACGTCTGCCTGTTCATTTATGTGACTTTTCATTTAGTTTGTAGTTTCTGCTGATATTAAAAGTTACAAACTGATGTCAGACTTTCTAAACCAACATGAACATTAATCTGAAAACCTGTTCATGTTCTCCAGGTGTGTTTGCTGCCGAAACAAATGAAATACAGTCAGTGTCAGTGATGGAGGGAGATTCTGTCACTCTAAACACTAAAATACATGAAGAATACAATAGCATACTGTGGAAATATGGAGCTGAAAAGTATTTTATAGCTGAAATCAGTAGAAAACATGGGATCTCCACATATGATGTTGTTCCTGATGGGAGATTCAGAGACAGACTGAAGCTGGACAATCAAACTGGATCTCTGATCATCACAAACACCAGAACTGAACATACTGGAGTTTATATACTAGAGATAATAGGACAGACACTGACATCAAAAACATTCAGTGTTTCTGTCTATGGTGAGTCGAGATGTATTTCCTCCTGTGCTTCTTGTTTTATTAGATATTTACATATTGAAATGTTTAGTTATGTTATAGTTTAAGATGAGACAATCACTGCACATCAACAATGAATCAAAATTAACACTGATTTATTTATCCATATTTTTGTTTATTTATCTCACCTTTCTCAGCTTGTCTGCCTGTTCCTGTCATCAGCAGAAACTCTTCACAATGTTCTTCTTCATCATCATCATCATCATGTTCATTGGTGTGTTCATCAGTGTTGAATGTGAGTGATGTGACTCTCTCCTGGTACGCAGGAATGAGTGTATTGTCCAGCATCAGTGTGTGTGATCTCAGCATCAGTCTCTCTCTACCTCTGGAGGTGGAATATCAGGATAAAAACACCTACAGCTGTGTGCTGAACAATCCCATCAGCAACCAGACCACACATCTGGACATCAACACACTCTGTCACACATGTGCAGGTACCACAGCACTGATGATATATGTGTGTATTTACTGACCTGATCTCTGTCTTCTGTTGTAGATCAGACTGATGTGTTCACTTCTTTCTTTATCATTACAGAGCCAGACACACTCTCTCCTTCAGTTCCTCCAGTGTCAGTGTCTCTGATAGTGTTGATCTCTGCTGGATCTCTGATGATTGTTGCTGGATTCGGGATCTTCTGGATCTGCGAGAAATGTAGAAAAATTGACAGGGAAGGCAAGTGTTTACTGCTTTTAAACATTATAATAAACAAAAATGTATACCCTAAAATATACTTTAAATATTTAGTCGACTGATAGCCCTAAATATAATTTAAAAATAATATTTGTAATTATTTTGTAGTTAACACCCTTGAGATTATTTATATGAAAATAAACCAAAATAATGTGTAGTTAGTGTTTAAAAAAGACAAAAAAAAACAGATCCTTCTTTTCTCAAATTGCACCAAAATGTAACCACTTTATGAACATAGTTTTACATGTACTCCATGTATTAGGAATTTCATATTGTATTATATGTATTCCATGTACATGTTACATAATTTCCTATTGTCACTGTAAAGCTGCTTTGAAACAATCTATATTGTTAAAAGCGCTATATAAATGAAGGTGACGTGTAAAGATGCAGCTGGTGCTAAAGTTAAAATATGTTATTGATTACTTTTGTTGAACTTGTTGAGCATCAATTTCATGAATGTATTTGACTTAAATTTCCTGCCTGGGTATTATTATAATAATAATAATAATACATACATACATACATACATACATAGGCCTACAGTATGTTAAAGAATCAGATCAAATTAGTATTGAGTTTTGTTGTTTTAATGCATCTATTATTGTTTGAAACAGTTGAGACTCGCGAAGACGAGATCACTTACGCAGAACCAGCGTTCTACAAAAGAAACGCACAGAAAACGGTAAGACAATGTATTATAAATTTATGTTGTGTTTCTCTGTATTATTTCAGCAGTGAGTCAGATGCAGTTGTGTTTTTGACTGTATAATGATCCATCAAATAAAAGAGCACCAAATCAGATGTTAAATAAAAGCCATTATATTATCAATGCAAGAAAAACGTATGTTATTTTCCTATTGTGTTGTTTGGATCACATCACAGATTACATTTTTAGCAAACAATTAGTCATTTGAAATGTAATACATTTTTAAAGCAACTGAGAAACACTGAAAGACTGCAGAACCTCTAAACTTCATCTATAAAAGATTGTAATTACATCGAGGAAAACATTTAAACAATTAATGGTTTGTAGAACAAGACTACAAGACAATTTAAACAAATTATGTTTTGTTGAACGTAATAAATTTCAGTTCTTGTGTCAGATTAACATGTTAGCAAAACCAGTTGAGAACCACTGATATAGAAGATGTAGTTTGATGTAATTTCCTCAAGATTTTTAAGTTTGCATGCAGTGCTGATAAATGTTATTAGAAAGTAACTATATAAAACGTCTACGGTTACGTATGTAACCCTCGTTCCCTGAGTAGGGAACGGAGACGTTACGTCGGATGACGACGAATGGGGTTTCGCTTAGAAAGCCTATCAACTTCGAGTATTACAAAACGAGCCAATGGCAAAGAAATGCCATGGGTCTGCGGAATTTGCATGACGTAACTCCGCCCCACCTCGTGGGTATAAAAGGAGGAAGTCCGCAACAGCAGTTTATGTTTCTTCGCTGAGGAGCCAAGACTGAGCTCAGGCGATCCCCGCGGTACAGCGGAAAGTGGCAGGCAGACGTAACGTCTCCGTTCCCTACTCAGGGAACGAGGGTTACATACGTAACCGTAGACGTTCCCTTTCGTTGTCACTCCGAGTTACGTCGGATGACGACGAATGGGGTTACCAGTCTAATCACGCCACCTTCTCAGCTGTCTTCCAGTGCCCTGCGTAAATCGAGATCCCTGTCATAGACTGGACGAAGGACTCCATTTAACACAGGAATACCAAGGTACACTGGGAAGCATATCCCAAGCTAGGGGAAGTATGCAATTAATGCCAACCCAGAGGGGGGGGACTTAGAGAATACACATATGACCCGAAGGATGCATATGGGGAACACTGGGGTGTCCAGCCGCAGGTGGAATATTTCAACCCCAGGGGTGGCAAGGTGGCTTGCCGAGGGAAAGACACATGCTCAGAGAGGCTTACAGTGGAAATACACATGTGGGGGTCGCTCACGGGAGGGACCATGCACACGGGAGGCACCTAGCCGACGCGCAGGCAAGAGACACTGGCGCCGACGTCAGGAGTGCTGGAGGAGCTCAGGGCTTTCGGGGAAGCTCACCTGAGGAGAATATCGCACGTATCCAGTCCGTGGAGTGGAATGGCGAGCAAGCGAAGACACCTGAGCGGGTCCGGTACTAGCTAGTTGAAGCGAGTACATGAGAGGACACTGGCTCCACTCGGAGATTATAGAATCTGGCGAATGTGTTAGGTGTCGCCCAGCCTGCAGCTCTGCAGATGTCTGTTAGCGAGGCGCCATGCGCTAGAGCCCAAGAGGATGCCACACTCCGGGTGGAGTGGGCCGTCACACCAAGGGGGCATGGTCGACCTTGCTGCTGGTAAGCCAAAGCAATGGCGTCCACTATCCAGTGAGACAACCTTTGCTTGGAGAGAGCCTTTCCCTTCAGCTTCCCACCATAACAGACAAAGAGCTGGTCTGAGGTCCTGAAACACTGCGTCCTGTCTACATAGGCGCGAAGAGCGCGTACTGGACAGAGCAGTGCCAAGGCTGGGTCTGCCTCCTCCGGGGGCAGCGCTTGCAGGTTCACCACCTGGTCCCGAAAGGGAGTGGTAGGAACCTTGGGCACATATCCGGGCCGGGGTCTCAGGATCACGTGAGAGAAAGCCGGTCCGAATTCCAGGCACGCTTCGTCGACGGAGAATGCGTGCAGGTCCCCTACCCTCTTGATGGAGGCCAGTGCAACCAGGAGCGCTGTCTTCATTGACAGGAACTTAAGCTCGACTGATTGCAGGGGCTCAAAGGGAGCACTCTTCAGGGCAGTTAGAACCACTGAGAGGTCCCAAGAGGGAACGAGAGGAGGGCGAGGAGGATTTAGTCTCCTCGCTCCTCTCAGGAACCTGATGACCAGGTCGTGCTTCCCTACCGACTTACCTTCGACCAGGTCATGGTGTGCGGCAATGGCGGCAACATAGACCTTAAGGGTGGAGGGAGACAGCCTTCGCTCCAACCCTTGCTGAAGGAAGGAAAGCACAACGCTGATCGAGCATTTCCGGGGGTCTTCTCGGTGAGAAGAGCACCAGTCGACGAAGAGGTTCCACTTCAACGCATAGGCGTGTCTCGTGGACGACGCTCTAGCGGAAGTGATGGTAGCCGCCACCGCTGGTGGAAGGGTACTCAAACCTACCTCGAGCCGTCCAGGAGCCACACGTGGAGGCTCCAGAGATCGGGCGAGGGTGCCACAGGGTGCCCCGTCCCTGAGAAAGAAGGTCCTTCCTCAGAGGAATGGGCCAGGGAGGTGCTGTCGCGAGGAGTACAAGTTCGGGGAACCAGGTCCGGTTGGGCCAATACGGCGCGACCAGAATGACCTGCTCCTCGTCCTCCCTGACCTTGCGCAAGGTCTGCGCAAGAAGGCTCACTGGGGGAAACGCATATTTGCGGCCCGGCGGCCAGCTGTGCGCCAGTGCATCCGTGCCGAGCGTGCCCTCGGTCAGGGAAAAATACAGGGCGCAGTGGGTCGAGTCGTGAGAGGCAAACAGATCTATCTGTGCGTCCCCGAACTGGTCCCAAATCAGCTGAACCGACTGGGGATGGAGTCGCCATTCTCCAGGGAGGGGCTGAAGCCGTGAGAGCTCGTCGGCTGCACAGTTCAGCGCTCCGGGAATGAAAATGGCTCGAAGCGACCTCAGATGCTTCTGACTCCATAGGAGGAGGTGGCGGGCGAGTTGTGACATACGGCGGGAGCGTAGACCACCTTGATGGTTGATGTACGCAACAGTCGCGGTATTGTCTGAACGGACTAGTACGTGTTGACCCTGGAGCAACGCCCGGAAGCGGTGCAGGGCAAGGCGTACTGCCAACAACTCGAGGCAATTGACATGCCAAAGCCGCTGGGGTCCTGTCCAGGAGCCCGCAGCAGCATGTCCATTGCACATGGCGCCCCAGCCCGTGGTGGAGGCATCTGTCGAGACAACAACATGCCGGGAAGCTCGTTCCAGGGGGACACCCGCCCTGAGAAAACTGAGGTTCGACCACGGGGTGAAGAACTGACGGCAGGTCGGAGTAACTGGTACTCGGAGCGTGCCTTGTTGCCATGCCCACCTCGGGACTCGGTCGCGAAGCCAAAGCTGAAGCGGTCTCATATGAAGCAATCCGAGCGGCGTGACCGCGGCTGCAGATGCCATATGCCCCAGGAGCCTCTGAAAGAGTTTCAGTGGAACCGCACTCTTGCCCTCGAATTGTCTCAGGCAAGTCAGCAGTGACTGCGCGCGCTCGCTCGTAAGCTGCGCGGACATGGCGACCGAGTCGATGTCCATACCGAGAAAAGAGATCCTCTGCACGGGGCAAAGTTTGCTCTTCTCCCAGTTGACCCGAAGGCCCAGACGAGCTAGGTGCCGGAGCACTAGGTCCCTGTGTTCGCAAACCTGATCTCGAGAGTGAGCTAGGATCAGCCAGTCGTCGATATAACTCAGGATGCGAACCCCGTGCTCCCGAAGGGGAACAAGGGCAGCCTCGACGACCTTCGTGAAGATGCGAGGAGACAGGGCCAGCCCGAAAGGGAGGACCGCGTACTGGTATGCCTGCCCCTCGAAAGCAAACCGAAGGAACGGTCTGTGTCGAGGAAGAATGGAGACATGGAAGTAGGCGTCCTTCAGGTCGATCGCTGCAAACCAATCCTGGGGCCGAATGCATTCGAAAACGCGTTTGGCGGTGAGCATCTTGAACGGCAGCCTGTGAAGGGAGCGGTTCAGCACGCGCAAGTCCAGGATTGGCCGTAACCCACCGGTTTTCTTGGGGACAATGAAGTAGGGGCTGTAGAAGCCGGACCTCATCTCGGCTGGAGGGACAGTCTCGATTGCACCCTTCGCCAGCAGGGTGGCAATCTCTGCTCTCATGATGGGGGCATTGCCACCGACCAAAGTGGAGCGGACTCCCTGAAGCGGGGAGGAGACCGTGCGAACTGAATCGCATAGCCGAGCCTGACGGTCCGCGCGATCCAGCGGGACAGACGGGGAAGCTCTAACCAGGCTCCCAAGAACTGAACCAGCGGGATCATGCGAACGACAGGCGTCCCCCGGAGGGGCAGCGAAGCGGAGTAACTGGCCCAGACGTGGACGGCATAGCGGTCCGGTGTGGGGGCACAGTTAGCAACCGCGCCCTGGCAGAGGGGGCCAGGGGAGGACCAGGCTGGTCGTCCCGCGGGGGCCTGCGTCCCGCGGGGGCCTGCTCTGCCAGGGGTCTGGCGACAGAGGGGGACAGGGGCGAAGCGGTCCGTGGACGGCACGCCGTGTCAACCACCTCTGGGACAGAGGGGGACGAGGAGAGCACGGCTAGTGGGCGGCGCTCTGTGTCGTCCGAGAACTCTGTGTGCTCAGAGACGGGAGAGTCAGTTCTTTGGAGAATAAGGATTCTTCCCCGGCCCTCCACCGGGGAAAGGAGTGGTCCTGCTACCAACTCCTGGAAAGAACTGAGTCCCATCTCTGAGGAGCCCCTCTCAGGAGCGCCGCCTAACCCGGCGTGTAGCGGGGGGCGGGGCTGGAGAGGGCTGTGGCGTCCGACCGCGGCCTCCAGAGCCGGCCCGGGTGAACGGGCGGGGTGGGAGCCGCGGGGGGCGCCCTCGGCGGTGGGCAGACCGAGGGATCTGAGCGGACGGCGGGGCCGTCGGGACAGAATCAACGTCAGTCTGCTCATGGGCGGCTGAGAGCTGTTGGGCAAGCCCTCAACCGCACCGCCGAAGAGGCCGACCTGGGATATGGGAATGTCGGACAGACGGGTCCGCGCGACATCCAGCACATCAGACAGGTTCAGCCACAGAATGGTGAGCATCACCTGACCCAGGGAGCGTACGGCCACTTTCGTCGCTCGGAGAGCAAGGTTAGTGGCGGCGCGCAGCTCAGTGAAGAGCCCTGGGTCAGTCCCGCCCTCGTGCAGGTCCATGAGCATCTGGGTCAGGTAGACCAGCAGAATGACCATGGCATGCAGTGAGGCGGCTGCCAGTCCCGTGGCGCTATAGGATCTCGCCACAAGCGTAGACGAAAAACTACAGGCCACGGACGGGTGCTTAGGATTGCGCCGAGAAGAAGCACTCTGAGGACACATAGCATCGCAACAGAGCGTTCAGCCGGGGGAACCCCAGTGTACCCATGGGCAGCGGCCCCATCGAGGGGAGGAAAGGCGGATGAGATCAGCGAGCGGTCCCTGATCTCATCATGCACGTCCGGGAAGAATGGTATTGGGGTTTGCCGTGGACGAGGGTCGGCGGCCTTACCCAAAAACCAATCGTCCCGGGAAAGCATGGCCGTCATCTCCGGATCAGACTCGACGAGTCGTCACTTCCAGGAAAATCAAACCCACCTAGTGAAGCTGCTACAAACATAATATCATCCTCTGTAGCTTCAAATGAAACACACGGGCCACCAGAGGGTAGACCCGTGGGAATCACCTGTTCACTAGCGGGCACCGTCATTGAAGAGGGGGGCTGGGGTCGCGGACACATAGTCGGCGCCTTGTTCCAGACCGTAACCCTCAGGTCACCCTGGCCACCAGCCGAAGATCGGGGGTGGATGAGGGGACTCTCACTCATGTGAGTTCACCGAGTCTCGACCTTAATGACGCGATGATCATGTTTCCACGGAGAAAACATGAGTCATCCACGAGCGCTGCTCTAGCATGATCAAGCCCAAACATACTAGACAACGCTCGTGCCCATCAGAGTCCGATACCAAGCTGCCGCACCATTCATTTTTTTTTTTTGAAATGCACGGGCGAGCCGTCTTTAAAAAGACGTGCCGCGTGCGAGCTCTTTTAGTGAGAGAAAACTCAAGTGTTGAAGCACCCGGGGAGACACGCACCGACTGGCAGACCACTGCAACAGATCAGCAGGAAGCACGCGCTCGCCGTAGATCGCCGTCACACCAACACTCGAGGTACTCGTTTGTAAAGCTGACAATTCAGAGATGGCTTGTGGAGAGAAGAATACACTTGGCTCCGAAGCGAAAACATAAACTGCTGTTGCGGACTTCCTCCTTTTATACCCACGAGGTGGGGCGGAGTTACGTCATGCAAATTCCGCAGACCCATGGCATTTCTTTGCCATTGGCTCGTTTTGTAATACTCGAAGTTGATAGGCTTTCTAAGCGAAACCCCATTCGTCGTCATCCGACGTAACTCGGAGTGACAACGAAAGGGAACTACATTTCTTGTGTGTTTTTACAGAAAGTTGAAGAGGAGGATCATGTGGATTATGCACCAATCACAATGAAAAGATGGACAAACTTTTTATAAGTACAAGACCGAACTGTGTTGAGTCCTGCGTCGAGTCCGAGTCTATGGTTGAGTTTTTGGTAAGAATCACCATATTGTAGGACCTAAAAACTTAAAACAAACTTGCCTTTTTAACCAATTAAATCATATGATTGATTGGAGCATTTCATGTTTGACTTTTAAAGTCTTAAAGAGACCATGTGTATAATCTCATGAAAAACATAGATGCAAAACACTCATGAACACTGTGGTCTTATGTATTCACATCTGAACAGAAATGTGGTTTGATCTGCTGGGCGGATGGACAGCTTGTTCATGAGTGTTTCTGCTGATGGACGTGTGTGTTTGATGTCAGTTTGTGATCGTCTCTCTCTGAGGTGTGAATAGTCTGTACATAGCCTGTGGTTGAAGGTCTTTTTCCATTCCTGCTCACATGAAACTGTCGACTTCTGCTCTACAAAAAACCTGTTTTACTACAAAAAACTGAACTCAACACTTTGTGTTTAACAAAAATATAATATACTTTGCGTGCGTGATGATCAATACTCATGCAGTGATCCTGCAGTTAAGCAGTGCGACACTCTCAGGGTCATATTCTTAAAGGTCATATCATTTTTTTTTGCCAGTGTCTGGGTAAATTTAAGAATAAATCCAATGTATGACTTACAATTTATGATTTATGTTTGATGGTTGTTCATTTATTTTGTTTTCATCACGTATGGACGCGAAACTAAACACTGCTAACAATCTTGATTTTTTTTCAGTAGCATAACAGTAGTCCTGTCCATAAAACATAGGTAGAAATTCATAGAATGAGATCAAGATCATAATTAGATAGAAAATCTCACCTTAAGTTTCCTTGATAGTGGTAAAGTCCAGATGCAGTTATGAGGACAACTCAAGATATCCACTCCTGGTCCAGTTCTGTAGGATGACGACAAATCAGGGAACAAAACACAGGAGTGGGTGAAGAAGTGTTGATCCTACAAATAATTCAAACCACTTTTTTCTTTCTTTCTTTCTTTCTTTTATAAATTAATATCCCTAATTAGTTAGTGCAGTGTCCACGAGGATTCGAGTAGGCTACCGAGGGTTGTTTACTAGTCAAAGTGCCCACATCTCTGTGCTTTTCTCAGTCTCTGTGATCTTCTGGTTTTATGTCTCTGTTTCCTCAGTGTGTCTGAGGGACTTTTCACCTGATTCATCATCTTCATTCAGGGCCGGAATGGGGCCACTTTTCAGCCCGGGAGTTTCAGGCCCAAGACCGGCCCTCTTTTTCAATGGTGGAATTCCAAATTAGCACTTTTTCCAAATTGGATAAATGAAGCAACAGTTCAGCTCTTACTATAGTGTAGTTTTTATCAATACCATGGTTCAACAAATAATTTAAAGGTTAAATAATAATTCACTTAAGCTGAGAAGTTAACAAAAAATATTCCACTATTCCACAAGGATAGGTTGATAAATTAACAAAAGCAGAAAGAAAGAAAGAAAGAAAGCATTTGAAATGTATCCCACTCTTCCAAAAAGAGGCATATTGAACTAATGTTTACAGATTTATTTGTATTCTAAAATATTCAAAAATAATGCTTTTTTAATCAAAAAAAAAACGTGATATACTCTCAGATAATTGAGGCCTATGATTAATCAGATGCAAATAGAAAGATAAAACCAGTCCTAATTGAAAGAAAACAAGTTGACAAAAAGATTGAATCCAATATTGGGTGATAATATAGTATAATGAGAGATTTAGAAGCTATTTAGAAGCTACAAAAAATAATAATAAGAGGTCATTTTACTGCATACACAGATCAAGCTTGAGTTTTGTTATCACTATTACATTGCATAATATTTGAATCTATGAATCGCCATGTATTGGGTGATACAAAAAGGCGGAGGGAGAACTCCCTCTCACGGTACAACCCATGCAGAGGCTGCGCGGTGCGGTGTCAGAATGCGGAACGTGTGTAGCCAAATATTAGGCTAGCCAAATGTAACTACGTGACAAATGTAAAAAAAAAAAAATAAATAAAATAAAAAAAACTCGACCGGGCCAAAAGTGAAGCGGCCCACCGGGAATTCTCCCGATTACCTGGTTTCCGTTTCTTTTTACTTCAACATGCGCTATACTCAAAGAAAGCAGATATTGAAACACTCAGAAATAACTATAACAACACTTGACCACTAGAGGGATTAATCAAATAGCTATATTTGCTTTCTCAAGCGTCAAAGACTAGGCTATACTGTTTTTATAAAGGATATTAAAAATGTTCATTGCCATGGCATGGAGAGATTGAACATGGTAAGTATATTTCTTCACAAAATAGTACAGTTATTGTTCATATTATACAATAATAATTTGAGATCTTCAAAGAGTGTAAAAGAAATTATTAAAAAAGGTCATTTATATTTTTTAAGTCACTTATTAAATTTCAATATAATAGCCTAACTGTTGCTGTTTCCCATGATCTTTATTATTATTATTATTTGTAAGAACAACATCCCACACAATGTGTCCTTATTATCACCTTATATTTCAGATAAGAGCAGGCATTGCCATTTGTACTTTTAATGTGTCTGGCTTCCAGTGTCATATGCCTCCTTACCATATTACCATATTACATATCCTACCATATTATTTTAATGGTTTGTCTTAGTAATTATAAACATGCTGGTTTGTAGCAAACAGTTTAAAGCTACACTGAACTTTAATATATTTTATTCTCGTTATTTCTCTATAGCTGCTAGGAAGTCTCGCACATTCTGCGTTCAGCTTACTTCTGCGTTGAAACATCAGGAGGATAAATTACCTGATATTTTATTAATACATAAAGTGTGTACTACAAGCAGTATGGAGACTGTGTTAGACCATCATCTAGTGTCAAAACTAGGAATTCACTATTCAGAGAATGTTCATTTGATGTTTTTAATGTAATTTATCACATCAACACACACACACACTGTGGAGGGGTTTGACAAATGACAGTATTTTGGCTCTAACATGACAAAACATTTACACGACAGAAACAGGCATCACGATACACTTCTAAATGAGCGGTCCAGAGTGATTTTGCCAGCCCTTTTACTCACTCTGGATGAGTTCAGTTCTTGGAGAGTGTGGAGAGGTGTACCAGTGATTCTCTCAACAGTCCGGACCATCCGCTGTAGTCTTCTGAGGTCTGACTGGTAGCTGAGCAGAACCAGCCAGTTACAGATGTGCAGAGGACAGACTCAATGACGTTAGAGAACTGTATCAGCAGCTCATGTGGCAGTTGAACTTCCTCAGCTGGAGAAGGCAGGGCAACCTCTGCTGGGCCTTTTGCACAATGGAGTCAATGTGACTGTCCCAATTCAGGCCCAGGAACCTGAATGACTCCACTGCTGCCACTGTGCTGTTCATAATGGTGAGTGGGAGAGTACTGGGATGTTTCTCCTGAAGTCCACAATCATCTCCACTGTTTTGAGTGTGTTCAGCTCCAGGTTGTTGTGACTGCACCAGACAGCCAGCTCTTTAACCTCCAGTCTGTAAGCAGAAACATGAGACCAATAAGTGGTGTTGTCTGCAAACTTCAGGAGCTTGACAGAGGGGTCTTTGGCAGTGCAGTCGTTTGTGCACAGGGAGAACAGCAGTGGGGAGAGAACGTACCCCTGGGGGCGCCAGTGCCGAGCCGTTCCCTTTTGGTCGGTCGGTCAGTCGACACCACATCGAGACCGACGAATAGGAATCCCTACTAAAGGGCCACAGCTGCTGAACCCCATCCAGCGCCCTAAATAAGCCTCCACACCTTCTTGCCTAGGAGAGGGCTTACACCAGGTGTATCTGAAACTGTTGTTCCGTGATAACCCATACAGTGAGATTATTGGATAACACTGGGAAAGCGTGCCTGATCTGAGGGAGGGGAACGCAGCGGGAGCCACATTCTTAAAAGTTATGTGGGAATACACATATGGACAAACCCGAGGGTTTTACTGCATATGAATAGTGGGTGGCTTAGCCCAAGGGAAAAACACGGACTTCCATTAAGGAGCAGCCGTGGAGAATATAGACACATGGGATCCCCGTTGGGTCACACTCACACATATGGGACCCAGCCTAGACCAGGTTCTCAAGGATTCAGCTTATAAAGGCCTAGCACCGGACGCTCCGCCATATCTGGGCCGAGGGTGTTGGTGGACTAAACAGATTTGACTCGGGGCAATAAGGATGCACAGTAGGGTGCAGCAAGCCGACAGAGCCGGTACTCACAGTGCTTCTAGGGTGAGAACACAGGAGGACACAGGCTCTACACGTAGGCTATAGTATCTAGCGAACATGTTAGGTGTCGCCCAGCCCACAGCTCTACAGATATCTGTTAGCAAAGAGCCACGTTCCAGTACCCAGGAGGATGCAACGTCTAATGACATATCATGTGTTTTGGTGAACTGTTCAACAGCTAACTCTCAAGAGAAGGACAAAGTTGAACCCCAAGATCAAGATCAGAGAAAATGTAGACAAAAAAATCTCACCTTATTTCCAGCTCTGAACCGCCATCAATCAGGGAACAAAACAGGGTGAGGACAAGTCTGAAGGGATGTTAATCCTACAAATAAACAAACTGTTTGGTTTTTAATTTTATTAGAAAAAATGTTTTGTGATAAATCTTATCTTTAAGCTTATTCTCGATAAACGAAAAGGCATACAATTAGCAAATATGTGGTTAGTGCAGTGTTCTGGTGGATTTCAGTACCCTTTTTAGTCGGCAACGTGATTGCTAGGTGGTCAAAAAAGCCCACATCTCTGTGATCTTCTCAGTCTCTGTGATCTTCTGGTTTTATATGTTTCGGATCCCTCCTTCAATTTGCGTCTGAGAGTGAGGTGGCAATAAATGACCCCCTCTGTTGATAATAATAAACCCGCACTACTTCATTTATCTACCATATCTTTCTAAGGCAGAAAGCTGTATGCTAGTATGCGGTTCTGAATTTAGCATTATTTTATGCTGACAATGGACAACTGCAAATCTCTATATATATATGTGTATATTAAACGTATGTAAATTAGCCAGTCCCGCAACAAAACTGATGTGTGCTTCCACCTAATGTTTCTGTATTGTAAACCTATAACCTCCCTTCCATCATTGGGTAATCCTGTTCATAGCTTAGAAAGTTGCTGTTGCTATAACTGAACATGAAACTAATACATCATGTGACCATTAGAGGGATGAGACAATCCCACAGGATAAAGGGGGGTTTTGCTTTGCCAAGCATCTACTATTTCTTATATTATTCCTTTGATTAGGGTATTAATAAATAATAATAATAAACAGATGCATTACTAAACCATAGAGCACTTTTTTAAAGACAGTGGTGTCTGATATCACATCCACAGTACTGTAGTAACAATCTCTATAAAATTGTTACATATTTCCACAGAGAGTGCAGTGATAGTAAATCACACCAGCAAAACAACAACACATCCTGAAGACAGACCTAAAGCTTTAAAGATAAATAGACATTATTATCATTACAGATTGACTGATAATTTTAGCAATATCTTTGACTCATATTTACACCTTTCTACTGTCATCACTTTCATTCTCGATATTGAGTGGCGCCATCTGGTGGTTTTGAATAACAGCAGCTAAAACAGCATTACAGCACTAACAGTGGCACAGAATGTATAAACCCTTTTTTTAGTGAACAAATATATACAGAACAGGACAGTAGGCCTATACTGCATACTGTTTTTGTACAGATCATAAAGAATAAAATGAATAAAAAGAACTTCTCCACATTTGATGATGTTCCTGATGGGAGATTCAGAGACAGACTGAAGCTGGATGATCAAACTGGATCTCTGACCATCACAAACACCAGAACTGAACATACTGGAGTTTATAAACTAGAGATGAGTGGAGCGAAAAAATCATCAAAAACATTCAATGTTTCTGTCTATGGTGAGTAGAGATCATTTGTCCAAACGTTCAGACATTCTTGTTTTAGTTTACTGGATCTAGTTAAATTACATAATTTTTCAGTGTTTGAGATGACAAACACACTCACTAAGTGTTATTATACTAAACAATTACTCAGCACATTAAACCAAGTTTTTTTTTTTCAAGTTCATCCATATTCCATTTTATTCTCTCATGTTTTCTAGCTCGTCTGCCTGTTCCTGTCATCAGTAACTCTTCACAATGTTCTTCGTCATCAAACTGTTCACTGGTGTGTTCATCAGTGTTGAGTGTGTGTGATGCGACTCTCTCCTGGTACGCAGGAATCAGTGTATTGTCCAGCATCAGTGTGTGTGATCTCAGCATCAGTCTCTCTCTACCTCTGGAGGTGGAATATCAGGATAAAAACACCTACAGCTGTGTGCTGAACAATCCCATCAGCAACCAGACCACACATCTGGACATCAACACACTCTGTCACACATGTGCAGGTACCACAGCACTGATGATATATGTGTGTATTTACCGACATGATCTCTGTCTTCTGTTGTAGATCAGGCTGATGGGTTCACTTTATCATTACAGCACCAGACACACTCTCTCCTTCAGTTCCTCCAGTCTCAGTGTCTCTGATAGTGTTGATCTCTGCTGGATCTCTGATGATTGTTGCTGGATTTTGGATCTTCTGGATCTTCTGGAAACACAGAAAAACTGATCGAGAAGGCAATAATAATTGTGTTAAACCAGTGTTAACAAATAATAATAAATAATAAAATCTACTCCAAATGCATTTTTTTCAATTGATAGCCCATTTTATAGTTTAATATTTAAATATGTATTTATGTAGGTAATGCCATTTAGTTCTTAAATAATGTTGGTTATTGGTTGTTCTGAGCAGCTCTTTACTCGTCTCACACTCAAACACTGATTCTGTATTTACTTTTACTCTGGTAATAGTGATGTTTTGTGTGTGAAAAGTCAAATGTCAAATTCCATATTGCCATTTTAAAAAAGTTCAGTATTAAATATATTTAATTAATTGTGTGCAATAACTTTGACAGCCTAATAATCACATATGTTGTTATAAAAGAAAAGAAAAACAGATCTAGATTTGTATTTCTAATCTCTTCCTGTTGTTCAAACAGTTCAGATTTGTGAAGATGAGAAAACTTCTGTTGTTATGTTATGTAGCATCCGTACAACCACTCTGTGAGTTACTTACGTGAGAATGGAGGGTGCTTGGGTTCGATGTAGTTCAGGTGGATACCACAAAGTGCACCTAATAAGTGTATAAGGAGTTGTAAAACTTTTAACAATAAAATATTTAAAAAATAATGAGACCCAGAGATGGTTGTTATTTTAGCAAAAAAATAGGGTAACACCCTGGTTTAATTGGATAACAGAACTTGGCAAATAAAATATAAAAGCTTTTCCCCAAAACTCAATATTAGCGAATATACAAAATAAATAACCAAAAGATTCCCCAAACACTTAAATAATAGCCCCTTTAAATTTAGCTAGAAACCCCAATAGTTTCAATCACACTTGTTACACCAAAATAAGTGATCTAAAAGTTCCCCTCCTTTATCTCTTTCCTCACAATCGAGAATACACCAAGAACTTTACAATAAACAAGAAAAACACCGCCAAGTGTCCTGAAACCAATCTTAGCAAATGCAGTGGTGAGCCCACTCACACACACATTCACACACGGTCCAGTTTACTCACAGTAACGTTTTGAACGGAAAAGAAAAATATGTTGCAGGCCTGTTTTGGTCTTGCAAAACATTGAGTGCGCTGAACGGACACTTGCAAAACATTGAGTGCGTGGAAATACCTCAGACCGGCTGATCAGGTGCTGTGCGATTAACCGACAGCTCCGCCCAGCATTCGCCCACCGTGGCTAGCTATCGCGGCTCCCTCCGATCACGGCTCCCGCTCCTTCTCTCCCGCTCCGTCAGACGGGTCTCCGGCTTCGTTTCTCACTCAGTCTCTCGGCTCACAAGCATCCCGAGTCCGCGGTCCTCTTCTCTGAGCTTCCCGCTCAGTTTTATCGGCGTTACCAGTAACTTTCTATCGTCTTATCTTTTTCTTCTCAACGTGTCAGTGTCCTGTCCTCCCCACGAGTCCCACCAGGAAAAAACTTCCACCACTTCCTCTCACATGTCTCTCTCCATGTCACGTGTATATCTGCAGCCAAACACTATTGACTATACAGCGTGAATACCCAAATGACCAAAAAAAATTAGTAAAACAAAAACAGTAAGAATAAAGTAATAAAAGACTATCTGCATAAAACCGCCGGTATTATTGTTTAGTTTTAATTACTGTCATGAAATAAAATTACCAAATATCAATCTCCTTTTAATTATGTAAAATGAATTTATATTTCCTTATTTAGAAATCAACTGTCCCCTATTATTTATTTCAAAGTAAATAAACGTTTACTTTTTTAATAGTCATGTGACTCGTTTTGAGAGTAAGAGAGATTAATCATAACCCACCCGGTTCCCATTACACTATAATAGCCAAGTTTACCACTGGGCTACACCTACTTCATCCATCGTTCTATGAAAGAAACACACAAACATTGGTAAGATCATTTATCATTAGTTTCTGTTGTGTGTGTTTGTATCATTTCAGCAGTGAGTCAGATGGAGATCAGTGTGTGGTTGTGTTTCTATAATCATCGTCACATATCAGATATTTGAATGTAGTTCCAAAAGAAGCTATTTTACTATTAACACTATTATATAAAATATTTGAGAAAAAGTCATCTACAGGTCCTTCTCAAAAAATTAGCATATTGTGATAAAGTTCATTATTTTCCATAATGTAATGATAAAAAATAAACTTTCATATATTTTAGATTCATTGCACACCAACTGAAATATTTCAGGTCTTTTATTGTTTTAATACTGATGATTTTGGCATACAGCTCATGAAAACCCAAAATTTCTATCTCAAAAAATTAGCATATCATGAAAAGGTTCTCTAAACGAGCTATTAACCTAATCATCTGAATCAACTAATTAACTCTAAACACCTGCAAAAGATTCCTGAGGTTTTTAAAAACTCCCAGCCTGTTTCATTACTCAAAACCGCAATCATGGGTAAGACTGCCGACCTGACTGCTGTCCAGAAGGCCATCATTGACACCCTCAAGCAAGAGGGTAAGACACAGAAAGAAATTTCTGAACAAATAGGCTGTTCCCAGAGTGCTGTATTAAGGCACCTCAGTGGGAAGTCTGTGGGAAGGAAAAAGTGTGGCAAAAAACGCTGCACAACGAGAAGAGGTGACCGGACCCTGAGGAAGATTGTGGAGAAGGACCGATTCCAGACCTTGGGGGACCTGCGGAAGCAGTGGACTGAGTCTGGAGTAGAAACATCCAGAGCCACCGTGCACAGGCGTGTGCAGGAAATGGGCTACGGTGCCGCATTCCCCAGGTCAAGCCACTTTTGAACCAGAAACAGCGGCAGAAGCGCCTGACCTGGGCTACAGAGAAGCAGCACTGGACTGTTGCTCAGTGGTCCAAAGTACTTTTTTCGGATGAAAGCAAATTTTGCATGTCATTCGGAAATCAAGGTGCCAGAGTCTGGAGGAAGACTGGGGAGAAGGAAATGCCAAAATGCCTGAAGTCCAGTGTCAATTACTCACAGTCAGTGATGGTCTGGGGTGCCATGTCAGCTGCTGGTGTTGGTCCACTGTGTTTTATCAAGGGCAGGGTCAATGCAGCTAGCTATCAGGAGATTTTGGAGCACTTCATGCTTCCATCTGATTTCATTTTTCAGCACGTCCTGGCACCTGCTCACAGTGCCAAAACCACTGGTAAATGGTTTACTGACCATGGTATTACTGTGCTCAATTGGCCTGCCAACTCTCCTGACCTGAACCCCATAGAGAATCTGTGGGATATTGTGAAGAGAAAGTTGAGAGACGCAAGACCCAACACTCTGGGTGAGCTTAAGGCCGCTATCGAAGCATCCTGGGCCTCCATAACACCTCAGCAGTGCCACAGGCTGATTGCCTCCATGCCACGCCGCATTGAAGCAGTCATTTCTGCAAAAGGATTCCCGACCAAGTATTGAGTGCATAACTGAACATAATTATTTGAAGGTTGACTTTTTTGTATTAAAAACACTTATTTTATTGGTCGGATGAAATATGCTAATTTTTTGAGATAGGAATTTTGGGTTTTCATGAGCTGTATGCCAAAATCATCAGTATTAAAACAATAAAAGACCTGAAATATTTCAGTTGGTGTGCAATGAATCTAAAATATATGAAAGTTAAATTTTTATCATTACATTATGGAAAATAATGAACTTTACCACAATATGCTAATTTTTTGAGAAGGACCTGTATAGTTGATTTATTGTCTGGTGGCTTTGATGAAACAGAGTTAAATTAAAGGAGTGTATTGTAGCTCCTGTTTCAACAGATTATGTTACTCTCATATTATGATTGATCACATTACATATTACTTAGCAAATAATACATTTTAAAGCAATTAATTAACACAAAATGATTTCAAGGTATTTACAAAATGTTGTCAGTTTTCCCATCCAGCTTGTGTTGTTATGATTTAACACAGTTAGGCATTTGTAGTTCATGCTAATATTTGTTTTTTTGTTTTTATTAAAATATCTTATTATATTTGGTGTGATGTGTTTTTTACAGAAAGCTGAAGAGGAGAGTCACGTGGAGTACGTGTCTGTCAGCATGAGAAGATGATTTAATATTTCAATATAAAGTACCAGATCTAGCTGTGGGATCATTTCACTAAAGGAGACTCCTCCGACAAGTCTGTGGTATTAATATTAAAGGTGCTCTAAGCGATGTTGGGTGACGACGTCACTTCTTGTTGACGTTCAAAGTATTGTCAAACAAAACAGAGGCTATAGCTCGACCCACCCTCCTCCTCATCCCATCCCCTCCCCCCCGTGCTTCCTGAAACAGTCATGAACCATTTAGAAAAAACAAACTGGATTTACGCACCTGTCCAGCAAACAGAGCCACCTGAATGTTGGATTGGAAGCCCTTCTGCCGGCGGAGTCTCCGCACCTTTTGAACGCTTTTCCGATGTAAATTCGGGACTTTACGCGTTCCTTCTCCTTTTCCCTATTCTTTGTTATTTGTTCATCGTAGCGTCGTCTCTTTGGTCGTGTGTCAGCCATATCAAAATTCTCAAGAATATACATTTTTAACGTTAGTCGTTGTCCAGGACATCACTCCTCTAGCTAACTTCCCTCTTCATGCTTCTCTCTCCTCCACTCCCCTCACACCCCCCTTCATCTGCACGCGCACTAACCCCCCTCTACCTCCCACCACCAAATCATTCTTGTCGGTTATTGGCTGGAACACTGTTTGTTCGTGGTCCAGGCTGGGCCAGTTTGTTTTTTGTTGCCATTTGTGAAGCCTGGGCTGTCTACAGAGATCGCGTTTTTTTACAGTGTGTTCAGGGGACAGGCAGCTAGTGGATAGTGAGGAGATGTTTGCTGTATAGACGACTGTGTAAATTATCCACCAATCGCAATGAGAAGATGATCAAACTTCAGTCTTTTTCTGAGTACAAGACCCAGATTGTGAACATTTCACCTCCAACGACCTCAGACTCCGAGTCAATGTTTGAGTTTTGGGATTGTGAGAATCACCACGTTTCATCAGGAAATCACAGCAGTGTAACAACTGAGACAAATCAGACACAATTATTTGTTGTATTTAACAAATAATCTTTAAAACTCACTCTGGGGTCTATGGACCTATCCTCCAAAGGACCAACTAGGGCAAGAAGGGCCTCAGTTACCATTACTACAAACTGATAAGACGGTTTATTGCTCTAAAAATTTGGTCATGTGGAAAAGCAGAGGCCATAGAAAAGACCCACAGCCCTTAAAACAAACTTTCCTGCATTAATATATGGACAAACTGATCTGTAAATGAGAATGGACCCCAGGACATTGTACAAATTATTATTACTGACTTGTGTAATGTCTTTTGATACTATTATTTTTTGATACTATGTATTTTATGATTTAACCTCACCTATACCATGTTTGGTCTCTATAAATTGGTACTTTGAAGATCAAAATGGTCGTGTATATGATATGTCGATGGCTGCGCAACATATTAGTATTACAGTAATCTTTAATACTTTCTTCCTCAGCAACCAATCCAGCTGCACATGAAAATGAGCATGCTTGAAACAACAACAAAAACATTTATCTCTAACAGAGGAATTTAACCACTGGACCGGAAATTCCACCTTTCTCATTGGTCAAGCAAACCCGGAGAGGTGGGACTTTTCTCAGACTTTATTAGAGCCAAATTCACAGTGACCCCCCCTGCTGCTTTGCGTGTGTTAATACTCAGCAATGTCCTCCTCACATCCTCAGCGGACACACTGAAAGGCAGTTCACCTGGAATCCAGTGTGAGTCCAGAGAAGGGAGAGGGATTGGATGTCTCAAAGCAGGCATAAAATGTATTCAGGGCATCGGGAAGAGATGGATCCTGAGGGCAAACAGCATCTCTCTTGCTGTAATCAGTGATGCTCTTGATGCCCTTCCACATGCTCCGGGGTCATTGGTGGAAAAGTGACCCTATATTTTGTGTGCATACTTAACCTTTGCCCTCTTCATCCCGACCTCTAATTCCCTCCTCGCCGTTCTCAGTGTAAGTGCGTCTCCTGTCCTAAAGGCTAAGTCCCGGGCCTTCAGAAGACACCGCACCTCTCCATTAGACCAGGGTTTCTGATTTGGACAGATGGTGATCTTCCTGTTAGTAGTGACATCATCAATACATTTACTGATGTAGCCACAAACAGATGACGCATATTCCTCCAGGTCCACCCCATCAACGCTGGTTGCCGCTTCTCTGAAGATCTGACAGTTGGTGTGCTCAAAACAGATGCTCCACTTGGCAACACCATGATGGCTTGGTGTCTTTCAGCAAAGGACGATGAGCAGGATCCAGCAGGATGGAAATGTAGTCAGAGAAGCCCAGGTGGGGGCGGGGCACCGCTCTGTATGCTTCCCGTCTGTTAGTATACACATGGTCCAGCATGTTGTTTCCCCGGGTTGCTATGGAGACGTGCTAGTGGAACCGGGGCAGAATATCCGTCAAATTAACATGGTTAAAATCACCTGCTACCACAAAGAAAGCCTCTGGATGTTTGTTCTGTTACGCATAGATATGGTCATGAAGTTCCCCGAGAGCCATGCGAGTGTTAGCACTCGGGAAGATGTAAACAGCCACAATAAACAACTGTGAACTCCCGAGGCAGGTAGTATGGTCGGCATTTTAATGTCAAGTATTCCACCGCTTCAGAACAGTGGCAGCTTACCAGAGAGCAGTTTGTACACCAGTCTTTGTTTATGTAAACACAGAGTCCTCCTCCACAAGTTTTCCCAGAGAGATGGTTTTGATCGGCTTGGAAGAGGAGTAATCCGTCAATATGGTAAACTGAGCCTGGGATGTTGTTACATAGCCAAGTCTCCGTTAACAGAAGTACACAACAGTTTCTCATTTCCTTATAGCTGCTTAGTCTGAGTCGCATTAAGTCCATCTTTTTGTCAAGCGAGCGGATGTTTGCTAGTTTGTTATTAGCCTTTAGCTTGGCTATCAGACCAGCCCGCTTACCCCTCATCTGCCTTTGTGCACACCGCTTCCTCCTTCCCTTTAGTCAGTGTGTATCACTCCTCCACCACGCTGTGCTCAGAAGCCTTAACCTGCCCAACGTTTAATCACTGTGTTACAATTATTACGTGTAAGAGGTTCAGATAAACTGTACTTTAACTGTACTTGTTGCCACAGCAACAACCAGGGTACTGAAAGGGTTTGGGGGTCAGAGGACAGGCCTTCCGAAAAGCTGTTGGGTCACTGTCAGAGACTGATGAGCAAAGCAGAAACTGTCTATGGCTAAATTGGAAGAATCCCAAATGGGCCACAAAATGGCCAAGAGAGGTAAGAGTAGATAGAGGGGAGCACACCTGGGACATCAGTTGTTGCTTTTGAGCCCTTTGGAGGTGTCGTGGGCCAATCAATGAAAACACCAAGGAAGGAGGGTGCCCACCTGATGACCCTAATGAAGTGATTACCCCTACCCCCCACTCAAGATGTTATGAAAGTGCTGATTATTCTAAGGGATTGCACAAAAGTATCAAGTCCTATACGCTCAACACACAGTTGAATGGCTAGTTGGTTTGAGTAAAGGTCAAAAGTTAAGGTCCTTTGATATGTTTTATACTTGATATTTTTAGTTGTATGATATTGAACTGATTAATGGCTCCATCTGGTGTGTTTTTGAAGAACAGCATCATCACTGTGAACTCAACAGGAAACACTATTATAGTGATGATATGTGTGACCCATCAGGATGTGCGTCCAACACTATATTGTTGGATTTTAACATTCCTTAAAGGGTAAATATCGTTAAGTGCTATAATCTGGTCCCCGGGGGCATCTACCAACCCAAAAAACGTGAAAATTGACGTTAGCTTGTGTAATGGCTTTCCCCTTTAATCTGTTTTGCTTAGCGTCACCACTAGATGGCGAAATATACATATCGGATATAAGGGAAAGGAAACCGAGCTAGAGTATTTTATGTTTGTTCTCGAGCTAACAAGCAGACAAACTCGAGAAAATGTTTCAAGCTTTAAGCTTTAGTATCCCTTTGGCAAGCAGAGCGAGGTATGTTTAGTTTGCTTTACATGTATTTCTTTGGTATGATTTGTTGATTTATTTGAACAATGTTAAATATGTAGTGAATGTTTGTTTATCGTTTCTTTGTTTTCTTTTTAGTTTTACGGTGCCATCGTGCTGTGGTGTGATTGTTATGGTGCAATGAAGTTAATGTGTAAACAGTGTTGTGATTCACGGAGAACATTTGCGACAAAGAAATGAGACAACGAATACTTCAGCAATGAAGTTTATTTTGCATCTTAGTATAATAAATTGAAGACACCCATCAAAAAACTCTCTGCCTATTTTCTGAAAAGCTGAAGGGCCGCTACAGCTTGTGTAAAAGTTAAACATGAAGGTACATGCAAGTCGAAGAGATGAATCAATGTAACTCCACAACAACTACATAAATGTATCCACTAACCATTCAGAATATGGGCAAGCGAGATTATTTGCGTGTTTTGTCATTTCTGGAGTATCCAAAGCTTGTGTAAAGGATCGGCACTCTTCTGAACAGTGGCGAGGAGCAACAGCTCATTTGCATTTAAAGGGACACACGCAAAAATGGCACATTTTTGCTCACACCCAAAAAGGGGCAAATTTAATCAGCTGCAATACGTGATCTGTGGGGTATTTTGAGCTGAAATGTAAAAGACACATTCTGGGAACACCGTAGATTTATATTACATCTTGTGAAAAGGGGCAAAAAATGTCACCTTTAAAAAAATGCAGTGAAAGACTAAATTACACTTACTAATGACAGAAACACTGACGCTCTTTATAATTCTGATGATCTGTAGTTTATAGAGTATAGAGTCTGTGTAGTTGTGTAGTTAGAGTATAGAGTCTGGTATTTGTGATGGTCAGAGATCCAGTCTGATGATCCAGCTTCAGTCTGTAAATGTAACACATGCAAACAAACAGCAGAAGATCTTCATTGATTCATACTTTCACTCTCAGACAAACATGTCTCATGATCTTGAACAACTTAATGCACATTCAACTCACATCCTGATTTCTAAGCATCACAGTACAATCTCTAGAATGTTAATGTTTTATTCTTTACCAAATTGATATAAAATTATATTTTTTTTAAAACAAAAGAATAAATGACCAGTCGAGGACATGCCAAAATGGGAAAAGATGGCGCCTGTGTTGGCTGGCCGTCTGCTGTCCGCTTCGTCGTTGCCGTTGGCATGTGTTATTCTTTTTCTTATCTCCATTATTTTCGCAAATTGTAATTCCATCCTCCTGTATGACCGCCTAACACTGCTTAACATTCGTAGTGTGGTCATGGACTCCGCAAATGGTGATGTTAATGGATATAGAGTGTTTCCATCATTTTCTGCGATCAATCTCCCTGTGCACCTGCGCAGGTGTCCGACGGACTTACCCAAAAGAAAGCGCCGGAGGAGGCGCGGCAAACGGGGTGGTGTCGCTGTTCGCCGGAAAATTGCGTTGGCTCGAGAGAACGGCGTGCAGCACCCATTCTACTCGTTGGGAGTTCGGGTTTGTGGATGCGACACAGGAAGGTGTTTTCCTGAGGTTCAGTTCCAGCGGCCACGCGCGATTATCCCTGTTATTATTTCCACGCATCGTCATGGGATGTATATTTACCATGGCGGAGTTAATCTCCGTATCTCCGGCCACTGTGTCGAGCAACACAGTCGGATAATGACTCATCTGTACTGAAGATGGCCCTTATCAATGCACGATCCCTGGTAAATAAAACTTTCATTTGAAACTAATTGTTTACTACACAAGCGCTGGACTTCCTTTGTGTCACCGAGACATGGATTAAACCTGGCGAATTAAGCTCGCTTGTTGAATTACTACCGCAGGGCTGTGACTTTTTAAATACCCCGCGCTCATCAGGCCGCGGTGGGGGGTTAGTGACTGTTTTTAAAAACACTTTTTCTTGTCAATTTTTATCTACATCTTCATATAGCAGTTTTGAGGTGCAACTATTTCAAATACTAGTAGCAAACCCTGTCACCATTGCTCTGTTATATCGCCCTCCCAAACATAACTCAGAATTTATTAACGAATTTGCTGCATTTGTGGGGGATCTTGTTATTGCTTACGATAAAATACTGCTGCTTGGTGATTTTAATATTCATGTTTGTTGTGCATCTAAAACTCTCTCCATGGAGTTTTTAAATCTCATTGAGTCTTTTGACCTTGTTCAGTGGGTATCTGGCCCAACGCATCTACAGGGTCATACCTTGGACTTGATTTTAACTCATGGATTATCTGTATCAGATATTACAATTAGCAATGCAACCTTCTCTGATCATATGCCTGTAATTTTCTCTGTTCCATACTTTGGTCAAACACTAAAAACTCAGCCCATGGGGCGTATGTCTCGTACCTTCAGTGCACACTCCAGGGAGGAGTTCACTGCAGCATTTCTTGGAGCGTGGACTTCTGAAACGGAATTTACTCTTCATAACCTGGATGCGGATGAACATCTCAGATTTTTCAACTCCACCTGTGCTTCTATTCTGAACAGTATTGCACCTTTTAAGCTTAAATTCCGTATTTCAGTACCAATTCCATGGTTTAATGAATCAGTGCGTTCTCTTAGACAGGCTTGCCGTCGAGCTGAGCGCAAGTGGAAAAAGGACAAATTGCATGTCTCATATGAAATTATGAGAAACTCTCTTTCCTCATTTCAGAGGGCTGCTAAAGCTGCTAAAAGTAAATATTTCTCTGATTTGATTACGCAAAATAGAAATAACCCTCGTGTACTTTTTTCCACTATTGACTCTGTGCTAAATCCACCTGTCAATCTTTTCCCTACGCCTTCTGTCTCGCTCTGTGAAAGTTTTGGAAACTTTTTTACAAATAAGGTATTGGCCATTAGAGCTAAAATGTCTCAGACTGGACATACTTTGTCAGAGATTCCTTTATATTCCGCCACATGGTCTGTGTTTGAGCCACTCTGTTTCCACGCCTGTAAGGAAATTGTGGAGCGTCTTAAGCCTACATCATGCCAACATGATATTGTTCCCTCACATTTCCTCAAACAAAATATGGATGCAATTGGTCCAGGTCTGCTGTCCGTCATTAATAAGTGCTTATATACGGGCACTGTTCCAGTTTGCCTTAAACAGGCTGTGATAACACCATATATTAAAAAACCTAATCTAGATTCCTCATCTCTCTCCAGCTTTCGACCTATTTCAAATCTTCCTTTTATTTCAAAGATCATGGAGAAAGCTGTATTGGCTCAATTACAAACTTTTCTGTCAAACAATTCAATCAATGAAGTTTTTCAATCTGGCTTTAAAGTTTTACATAGCACCGAATCTGCTCTTTTAAAAGTCCTAAATGATATATACCTTATCACAGATTCTGGTAAACTTGTGGCTCTGGTCCTCTTAGATCTAAGTGCTGCTTTTGACTTAGTTGACCACAACATTCTTTTGTCACGCCTGGAGTCTTGTGTAGGACTTCGTGGGTCTGTCTTACAGTGGTTTCACTCTTATCTGTCAGATAGATGTTTTACTGTAGAGTTAGGACAATATTCATCCTCCAATAAGCAGCTTGGTTGTGGTGTCCCTCAGGGATCAATCCTTGGGCCTGTGTTATTTTCTTTATATTTGCTCCCTCTGGCTGCTATTTTTAAAAAACATGGTGTCTCGTTTCATTTTTATGCTGACGATACCCAACTTTACCTTCCCTTGCAACGCAATAATGAATCTTCTCTTCAGCCGCTGTTAGATTGCCTGAATGATCTTAAGTCATGGCTGTCAAACAATTTTCTACACTTAAATGAAAACAAATCGGAGTTTATGTTGTTCGGCCCCAATGAAAACTGTGTTTTTGACTTTGATCTTGGCCCTCTCACCCGTACAAAACAAAGTGTGCCAGGAATCTGGGCTTCCTATTTGACACTAGTTTAAAATTTGATAAACAGATTTGTGCTGTTGTTAAGTCATGCTTTTATCAACTGCGCCTTCTCAGTAAAGTAAAGTCCATTCTATCAAGAAGTAATTTAGAAATAGCTATTCATGCGTTCGTTACTTCTAGGCTTGACTACTGTAATTCTTTGTATTATGGCATTTCTCAGGCATCAATCTCCCGTCTGCAGGTGGTTCAAAACGCAGCTGCTCGACTGCTTGAAGGGAAGCGTAAGTTCGATCACATAACTCCTATTTTAATGTCTCTGCACTGGCTTCCGGTTAAGTATAGGATAGAGTTCAAAATTTTATTATTCGTCTACAAAGCTTTTAACAATCTATCACCGCAATACCTAACTGATCTCTTGGTACCGTATACCCCTTCTAGAAACCTGAGATCCATTGACCATGGCCCTCTAACTGTCCCTAAAGTAAAATTAAAAAAACGTGGTGACCGCGCCTTTGCCGCTGCTGGACCGAGGCTGTGGAACAGCCTTCCTCTGTCGATTAGGCATGCTCCATCTATCTCCACTTTTAAAACTCAGCTTAAGACTTATTTGTTCTCTTTGGCTTTTAACACTATATAGCTACCTTCTGTTTGAAAATGAATTTTTATTGATTACCTATTTTTGTTTGTATTCATAAATGCTAGGTCTGTGTGTCTTTTATTCTGTGTAAAGCACTTTGGTCAACCTTGGTTGTGTCGTAAATGTGCTCTATAAATAAATGATTAAAAATAAATGATTGATAAATACCTTTTACAGACTAAACTTGTGAATGGCAGTGTTAAATATCATTGTTTCAATTGTTTTCCAGTTTCTCATCATGTTTCTGTAGATTAAAGTTTAAATCTGTTCGTATAAGCAGAACAGGAAGAAACTCTTCACCTACAAACTAACACAAACACACACACACTGACTGCCCAGTCTCACATATAAGATGTCCGTGCAACCAAATGATCAAACCACAAAAAAAAGAAGACAGAAATAACCCGCAGCAGGTTTCAGTTTGACTCAGAAGATGAATGTCAGTAAAACTATGAGATCAGATAAGCTTTTAACTTAAATTTAATTTACTAAATTTAAGAACTAAATAAATATACGCAACCATTTTAAAATCAGTTATGCTCTTAGCCATTTAACACAGTTACAACTACTTTTCAAAAAGTATGTTAAATGATAAAAATAAAGAATATCTCACCCATTAAGAACAGTTTAAGTCTTTCTGATTCTGATTCTGATAAGGCCAGATGAACTATAACGTCATGTACAAATGCAGCGAGTGAAACTAGGAGGGTCAAACTGTGTCGTGGGAGGGTTCACATATAGACTCAGTGTTTTCAGTGGATAATTTCATCAGACACTGAACTACTGAATAAAATGTTTCACACGTTTTTCACATGCATTTTGTTCTGTCTGTACTGGTGCCGTCTGATTGGTAAGTTATAAAAACATTTTTATGGTTTATTTTATTTGATGGTGATACAGTGGCTGCTACACACTCAGAAAAAAAGGTACAAAAGCTGTCACTGAGGTGACACACTTTCAAAAGTAATATAATAATTTAAGTACTAATATGTACCTTTAAAATACTAATAAGCATCCTTTAGGGATTAATAAGTGAAAGGGTCTCGCTCCAGTCACAGCTTTTGTGCCTTTTTTCCTGACAGTATCAAATGAGATTATTTTCATCTACTGTTATGTGTGAAATTAATCCTTAATATTGTGAAATCTACTAACGTTGTATTCAGTGTCTGTTCAGAATTTTAAACTGAAATTTTCTGCCATAAAGTTGGACATTTTAACATGGGGGGGTTTGTGGGTTGGCTCTCTTTTGGAGCCTGTCCCTAGTGGCCAGCAAATTAATTGCAGTTTAAGTCACTTCTGTGTTGGATTCAGGAGAGAGACAGGAAGGTCGCCAAGATCACTTGGTGCAAACACACAGGCTGCATCCAAAATTTGAAAAATTACAGACAGGATACGGAGGTAGGAAGGTAACAAGGCCCGAATCAAATGATCGTGTCACATCTATCAGGAGACCTTCATCTGATTGATTTTTGAAGGCAGCATAGATGTATCCTTCACTGCCTTTGATATCCCACAATCCTGTGCATTCCAGTCTGTGACAGTTAAATAAAGATGGCGTTTGAAATTTGAGGTCGGAGGTCAGTTTGTGTGTAAAGTGTACATTTTGACCATCTTTTCCCTCTTTTGATGACATTTATAGTGAGAAGTTAGTATTGTAGTAATCAAATTATTCAATTTGTTGTCACCAAAGCTCTCTCTATTTTGTCATCAATCATTAAATCGTTACGCTGCCTCAGAAGTCTGTCTGAAATCAGTTTGGTGAGGTATCTTTATACATAAACGCTGTCTGCTAAGTCACTGTCTGACAGGGCAGGGAGGCAACAAGTCACTGTCTAGGTTTTCAGATGCAGCCACAGTTTATAGCCTATATATTTACAACACTAACTAACTCTTTGAACATGGAAAACAGTGATAAATCGACCTCTCAACCTTATAACTAAGGTGGAAATCCAACGCAACTTTGAGGAGACCAAGCGAAACATGATTATGTATTTCTGCTCAGCTAGCGACACTGGATATAAACCACACAGCAAATGCTAAGACTTTTTCATATACTGTCTACTTTCTTTGTATAACAGTTCTATCTAATAACGTATTAGACATGGCTGTTAAAAAAATTATAAACTAAAGACGGAGAATAAGAGTGCTGTGTTATCAGGCTCTAGTGTTCTCAACGGTGTCAAAATAAAAGTCACAACAACAAGCGCGGCTTACAGAGTGCAACTTCAGAGTTCCTAATGGCGTTGCAACCAGGAAAATGGTGACTAGTTTCTAGAACTACCCGGTGCGAAAATGCCTAATATGTGCCATTTTGGCAGTAACATGTACACTTTATGTACATACATTTACAATACTAATATGCACCCCCTAAATAAGGTACCATTTGAAAGCTTTAGTACCTTACAAAAAGCAAGTTAAATGACAAAAAAAGGAATATATTGCCAATTAAAAACAGTTAAAGTTGAGATGAACTATAATAGTACATCATGCAAATGCGGGGTTGTGAAACTAAGAAGGTCAAACTGTGTCGTGGGAGGATTCACACACCACATCAACACTTCTGCTGTATGTTTAGCAGGAAGTTTTATTAGATCAGACACTGGACAACTGAAGGAAATGTTTCACGTGTTTGTTTTGTTCTGTTTGTGCTGCTTATCTCTAATCTGCTTAAGTCTAATCTGTAAATTATAAAAACATTATATGGCTTAATTTTTCTTTTCCCATATTAGAGTAATAAAGCTGATCTACTGTTCAAATAAAATTATTTTCATCTGCTGTTATGTACCAGACGAATCACGAATATTAGGAAATGTCTCTGCATCTCTACAGTGAATGTACATATATTTCTGTAAATCTCTGTTTTCTTAATCTTCAAATACATCTTTAATGGATTCACATCTGAAGTGTATATATCCACAAATAAACTTGCACATTCAATCTGCAATAATTATCATGTATTTGTTTTTAATAAATATGTAACTTTATACATTGATCCTGAATTGCTGTCCTGATTCCTGTCTTGTGTTCCCCTTGTCTTGTGTGGACTTTTGTTATTTTCTGTCCTGTGCCATGTTTTGTAGTTTTTCTTGTTGATTAGTCTCCCCAGGTGTTTCTGATTAACCACACCCCCTTGCTATCTTGTTAAGCTTGTTTACCTGTGTATTTAAACCTCTGTTCTTCAGTTGTTGTTTGTTGGTCGTTGTAGCTGTTTCCATGTTCCTGTCCTGAGTTCTGTGGTCCATTGTTTGCCCTGGATTTCCTGTTTGTTTCATTAAATTAGTGCTTGCATATGGATTGGCTCTCTGCTTCGTCCTTGCCTCATCGTAACAATTGCGTTCCTTCACATTAAAGAACAGGGTCAAAGTTAATCTTAAAAGTAAACTCCTTTATGAAGTTGTATATGATGGAAAAAGTTTTTGTTGTTTTTGGAAACCTGTCTGCTTTGAGTTCATATCTGTAATTAAGCATTTATGGTTTTTACTATATTAAATAGCCTGTAATATTTAGTATGACAATCTAATGTATTACGGCTTATTGGATCATTTGCTTGTTTAATATTTACGGTACATCTTTACAAGTATAAATAATAATAAAGTTTTGCATAAGAATAGTAGCATTAAGCTATCATCTTTATACTGGCTCCACCCTCCTACGTACTTCCGCTCAATTTTTATTTTCCTTCAGTATGATTTATGTACTCAATGTACGAGAGTCTGGTAGGACCAGGCTAATTATATCCCTTTTTTTCCCATAAATGATGCTGCTGTATTAGTCCATTCATTGATACTGTAAATTTATTTTTTTTTTTTTACATATTTATATTAATTTATAAGCAATTTATAAGCACTACTGCAATGTTTTCTCTCACTGCTTGATTCAGACAATCTCTCTTTAACGGTAGCGGTTAGAAGTTTACATGCACATGTGGCACATGTAAAGACAGTTGATATTTCAGGCTTTGTAAACCATCAGAAACCTTAATCTGTGTAAATTTGTCTGTTCTCCAGGTGTGTTTGGTGAATCATTGTCGGTGATGGAGGGAAATTCTGTTACTCTAAACACTGATGATACTGAAATACGTGAAGATGAAGATATACGGTGGATATTTGGAGCTGAAAAATATCTTTTAGCTAAAATAAAAAAAAAGAAGCAAATCTTCTCCACATTTGATAATGTTACTGATGGGAGATTCAGAGACAGACTGAAGCTGGATCATCAAACTGGATCTCTGACCATCACAAACACCACAACTGAACATGCTGGAGTTTATCAACTACTGATAACTAGAGCTGAAAAACCATCAAAAACATTCAATGTTTTTGTCTATGGTGAGCAGAGATAATTTGTCCAAACGTTCACATGTTAATTTTATAGTTTGGACTGAAAGACACATTCAGTGACCGTTAACACACTAAACACCAACTTAACACAAAATTCACAATAACTAAAATAGACTGATTGTTAATATTTCTCTCTATTCTCTCATGTTTTCCAGCTCGTCTGCCTGTTCCTGTCATCATCAGTAACTCTTCACAATGTTCTTCGTCATCAAACTGTTCATTGGTGTGTTCATCAGTGTTGAATGTGTGTGATGTGACTCTCTCCTGGTACGCAGGAATCAGTGTATTGTCCAGCATCAGTGTGTGTGATCTCAGCATCAGTCTCTCTCTACCTCTGGAGGTGGAATATCAGGATAAAAACACCTACAGCTGTGTGCTGAACAATCCCATCAACAACCAGACCACACATCTGGACATCAACACACTCTGTCACACATGTGCAGGTACCACAGCACTGATGATTTATCTGTTTATGTACAAATTCACTCACACTAATGACTCTCTTCTTCAGTTCCTCCAGTGTCAGTGTCTCTGATAGTGTTGGTCTCTGCTGGATCTCTGATGATTGTAGCTGCAGTCATTGGGATCTTCTGTCTCTGCAGGAAAAAATTAGGTAACGAGATCAAACAATTAATGCATATGTTGAAATATTTATCTTTTATAAGGCCAATTTCAAGAATGTTGTTTTTAACTTGTATGCATTATGTTATTGTTTATGCAGTTCAGACCCAGGACAAAGACATGAATAATTCTGCATTGTATAAACCAAAAAGACGAAAAAAGGTAAGACCATTCATGACTTTGTTGCAAGAAGTTGTTGTCTGTTTAAATTTTTGTAATCAATATGCATCAGACGGTCAGTAAACAGAAGTTCATCCAACAAAAAAAAGGTCTTAAATGTACTCACCGCACTGTTATTAGTTTATTTTAGGCAGTATGTCAGCCTCAGTCACCATTCACTTTCACTGCACATTTTTAAAGTGAACTATAACTGCCAGTGTCTGCCTACCACCACCTGTGTTTCCCGGAAGAAAGTTTCTCTCCATCGTAGGTTGTAACGGAAGACTTTCGTGTTTGTCGTGGTCGGGGAGACTTGATGAGGAAGAGCTGCCTAAGTCGCTCGTCCTTATTTAATCGTGCTGTTTTATTTGCCACTTGGAAATATGCTTAAACATGTAGGCCTACGCAGGAACAACGGAAATAAAATAAACAAAACAAAACAAACACCTCAGGCTAACTTTATACCATTACAATGGGGTGAGTTGACATTTTTCCTGGCGTTACGATTATTTTGGTGTTGCTATTTCTTTTCTTGAAAGGCAAAAGTACCATAAAATTAATAATATTTAAAAAAAAAAAAAAAAACGTCAAAAAGTCATCCTTTTGCGGTTTGATGGCGTCCATCAATATACCCAACCCGATCTCACGGTAATTTGTATGAATTCATACGACCTCACGAATTAGCCACCTTTTATGAATTCGTACAAATTCATCGTGAGATATAGCGTTGAAGTAGCCTACCCTATAATGTGACGTTGCTGCATGTGCAAAATCACAACGAGAAATCACAAAAGGATCTTGTTATTCCTTGAAGTTGATCTTGAAGTTTTTGGCTTTTGGTATGAATATGTTAAAGGGTTAGTTCACCCAAAAATGAAAATTCTGTCATAATTTACTCACCTTCATTTTTATCTAAACCTGTATGAGTTTATTTCTTCTGTTGAATGTTGGTACAATAACTAAACAGTTTCTGGTTCCCATTGACTTCCATAGTATATATACAACTGTCTGGTTACCAACATATTTTAAAATATCTTCTTTTGTATTCAACGGAAGACAGTAGCTCATACAGGTTTAGAACAATTTGAAGGTGTTCAATTAAATGACAGAATTTTCATTTGTGGGGTGAACTAACTCTTTAAAGCTAGTGTGCTCCAAAACAATAACAAGATTCACATTTAGATAATATAAGTTCAAATCTTACCATCTCTCACTTCTGCCAATATTAATCAATGATTTTTGAAGACATCATTCTGCACTTCAGCTTCACATCAGATTTACTGTCCTATCAAATGCTCTTTAGAATCTGAAGTCCCGCCCCCAACATTAGTAACGTCTCGGTTACATATGGTAACCCTCGTTCCCTGAGGGAGGGAACGGAGACGTAGGTCATGACTGACCAATAGGAATCTCGCTAGAGAGGCCAATCTACTTCGAGTGAAACTAAAACAAGCCAATACACATTGGCGTGCAATCATTTGCAACAGCTGTGCAGCCTCGCAGCGCGGGTATTTAACAAGCAGCTGGTGCGATTGCACACTAGTTTTTTGCTGAGGAGCCAAGCCTGAAAAAGCTGGCCGCCCCGGCGGGCGGCAGCAGATGTGGCGACGGGACCTACGTCTCCATTCCCTCCCTCAGGGAACGAGGGTTACCATATGTTCCCTATCGGTCAGTCACTACAACGTAGGTCATGACTGACCAATAGGAATCCCTACCAAAGCGCCACAGCCGCTGCACCCCATCCAGCGCCCCGTGCAAGCCTCTACACCTTCTTGCCTGGAAGGACGATAGGAGGAGGCTTACACAGAGTGATCTGACACTGTTGTTCCGTGATAACCCATACAGTGAGATATTGGATAACACTGGGAAAGCGTGCCCTTTCTGTTTAGGAAGGAACGCTGCGGAAGCCACTTCTTCAAAGAGTTATGTGGAAATACATATGGACTAGCCCGAAGGCTGTACTGCATATGAAATAATGGGTGACTTAGCCCAACGGAAAGACACGGGCTTCCGATAGGAGCAGCCGTGGAAAATATACACATATGGGATCCCCGTAGGGTCACACATATGGAACCCAGCCCAGATCCGGTTCTCAAGGATTCAGCGGATAAGGGCCTGGCACCGGCCGGGCCGAGGGGTTTTGGAGGACTCGACAGGTTTTACTCTGGAGCAATAAGGGTGCACAGTAGGGTGCAGCAAGCCGACAGAGCCAGGCCTCTCAGTGCTTCTACCCGTCTAGGGTGAGAACACGGGAGGAGACCGGCTCTACACGTAGGCTATAATATCTAGCGAACGTGTTAGGTGTCGCCCAGCCCGCAGCTCTACAGATATCTGTTAGCGAGGAGCCACGTGCCAGCGCCCAGGAGGATGCAACGCCTCTCGTGGAGTGTGCATGCAAACTGAGCGGGCAGGGCACGCCTTGAGCTTGGTCAGCCAAGGCGATGGCATCCACTATCCAGTGGGCCATCCTCTGCTTGGAGACAGCCTTTCCCTTCTGCTGGCCTCCGTAACAGACAAAGAGCTGGTCTGAGGTCCTGACGCTTTGAGTTCTGTCTACGTACATACGCAGGGCGCGAACGGGACAGAGCAAAGCCAGGGCTGGGTCTGCCTCCTCCAAGGGCAGCGCTTGCAGTTCACTACCTGGTCTTTGAAGGGAGTGGTAGGAACCTTGGGCACATAACCAGGCCGGGGTCTTAGTACCACGTGGCTGTCACCCGGCCCGAACTCTAGGCACGATTCGTCGACCGAAAATGCATGCAGGTCTCCTACCCTCTTGACAGAGGCCAGTGCAACCAGCAGCAAAGTCTTCATGGAAAGAAGCTTTAAGTCTACTGACTGCAGAGGCTCAAAGGGAACATCCTGAAGTGCTCGAAGCACCAGGGAAAGATCCCAAGAGGGTATGGAGGGGGGTCGAGGAGGATTTAATCGTCTCGCCCCCCCTAAGAAACCTGACGACCAGGTCGTGCTTTCCAACTGCTTTGCCATCTATGTGGTTGTGATAAGCTGAAATAGCGGCAGCATGTACTTTGAGGGTGGAGGGAGATAGTCTACGCTCCAACCCCTGCTGCAAGAAGGAAAGCACAGACCCTATCGAACATCTTCGGGGGTCTTCTCAGCGAGAAGAACACCACTCGACGAACAGGTTCCACTTCAGGGCGTAAACACGTCTCGTGGACGGCGCCCGTGCTGAAGTGATGGTGTTAAGTACCTCTGGGGGTAAGTCACCTAGAACCTCCGCGTCCCGTCCAGGGACCAGACATGGAGTTTCCAGAGGTCTGGGCGCGGGTGCCATAGGGTGCCCCGTCTCTGAGTCAGAAGATCCTTCCTCAGAGAAATGGGCCAGGGAGGGACTGTCACGAGGAGCATGAGTTCTGGGAAGTCCGGGTGGGCCAATAGGGAGCCACCAGAAGGACCTGCTCCTCATCCTCCCTGACTTTGCACAGTGTCTGCGCAAGTAGGCTCACTGGGGGAAACGCATATTTGCGAAGGCCCCGGGGCCAGCTGTGTGCCAGTGCGTCCGTGCCGAGTGTTCCCTCGGTCAGGGAGTAAAACAGCTGGCAGTGGGAGGTCTCTGAGGAGGCAAACAGGTCTACCTGAGCCTCCCCGAACTCTCTCCAGATCAGCTGAACCGCCTGGGGGTGGAGTCGCCATTCTCCCGGAAGCACAGCTCGTGATAGCTCGTCGGCCACACGGTTGAGCACGCCGGGGACATACATGGCTCGAAGCGACCTCAGATGCTTCTGACTCCAGAGGAGGAGATGGCGGGCGAGTTGCGACATGCGACTGGAGCGTAGACCACCTTGTCGGTTGATGTACGCAACGGTCGCCGTGTTGTCCGTACGGACCAGCACGTCCCTGCCCTGTAGCGGCCTTTTCAAGCGGCTCAGAGCGAGATGTACTGCTAGCAACTCGAGGCAATTGATGTGCCAATGCAGTTGGGGGTCCGTCCACACCCCTGATACTGCATGCCCGTTGTACGTGGCACCCCAGCCGGTGGCAGAGGCATCTGTGAATACCACAGCATGCCTGGATACCTGTTCCAATGGGACTCCTGCCCGCAGGAACAAGAGGTCTGACCACGGGCTGAAGGTCTGGCGGCACGCCGGTGTGATTGCCACCCGGTGAGTGCCGTGATGCCACGCCCATCTCGGGACTCGGCCGTGAAGCCAGTGCTGAAGCAGTCTCATATGAAGCAGGCCGAGCGGGGTTACCGCTGCTGCTGCTGCCATATGCCCCAGGAGCCTCTGAAATAATTTCAGTGGGACCGCTGTCCTGCCTTTGAACGTGTTCAAGCAGTTCAGCACCGACTGAGCACGCTGCTCTGTGAGGCGCGCTGTCTGGGTGACCGAATCCAACTCCATACCGAGATAAGAGATCCTCTGCACAGGGGAGAGTTTGCTATTTTCCCAGTTGACCTGAAGACCCAACTGGCTGAGGTGCCTGAGCACTAGGTCCCTGTGTTCGCATAGCTGATCTCGAGAGTGTGCTAGTATGAGCCAGTCGTCGAGATAGTTGAGGATGCGAATGCCCTGTTCTCTCATGGGAACAAGGGCCCCCTCCGTGACTTTCGTGAAGACACAGGGGGACAGGGACAGCCCGAAGGGTAGGACTTTGTACTGATATGCTCGACCCTCGAACGCAAAGCGCAGGAATGGCCTGTGTCGAGGAAGAATCGAGACATGAAAGTACACGTCCTTCAGGTCGATCGCTGCAAACCAATCTTGGGGACGGATGCATTCGAAAATGCGTCTCTGCGTGAGCATTTTGAACGGTAGCTTGTGGAGGCTCCGATTCAAAACTCGCAGATCCGAGATCGGTCGTAACCCACCACCTTTCTTGGGTACAATGAAGTAGGGACTGTAGTGCCCTGACCTCATATCGGCTGGAGGGACCGGCTCTATCGCATCCTTCGCCAGTAGGACTGCGATCTCCGCACGCAAGACATGGGCATCGGCTGCTCTCACTGTAGTGGAGTGGATGGCCCGAAACTTGGGGGGACGCCGGGCGAACTGAATCGCATAGCCGAGCCTGATGGTTCGAATGAGCCAGCGAGACGGACTGGGGAGCGCTAACCAGGCTCGCAGAGACCGTACAAGCGGGACCAAAGGGACCGTAGGCGTACCCGGGGTGGGGCAGCGAGGTGGAACACAGGGACGCGGCTCAGGAGGCTCTCTCTGGGAGGCGGCCCGTAGCGGGGTCTGAGTGTGCTGTGCAGCACTTACCTGGTTCCACGGGGCAGGAGGTGCGGGAGTCGGCTCGGTGGCGTTCTTGGACCGTAAACAGCTGCCGGCTGGCGATAGAAGAGGTGGATGAGAGTGGTGAGGATTCCATCCCCCCACTGCTCTCCGGGTCTTCCTCGGACCCAGGGATGATAGAAACTGCTCTTTTATTGAAAATTTGGGTACCGCTGGTTTTAAGGCCAGCGGCGGAACACAAACAAAATGAAACAAAGGATTTACCACCCGGCCCTCTTCCGGGGGAGGGAGCGATGCAGCCATCGTCTCCTGGAGAGCAGTCCCTTCCTCTGGTCGCCCGTCCTGGCCGCTACCTTGGCTTTGCGCCCCTCTTGTCGGGGCCTGGACGGGCGGGGCGCCCTGCCTGCGACTGGCTCCACGGCGCCGTTTAGATGGAGGCTGCTGCTGCGGCGTGGGAGCAGGGGCAGACGCAGGAGGACACCCACGGCGACGAGCAGACCGAGGAGCTGCGGGCGGTGGGGTGGAGGCAGCAGCTGACCGCCGCGGCAGGATATGACTGATGGCCCCAGTCTGCTTCTGTACAGCCGAGAACTGCTGGGCAAAGTTCTCGACCGCGTCGCCGAAGAGGCCGGTCTGGGACACGGGGGAGTTAAGGAACCTGATCTTGTCGGTATCCCGCATGTCAGCCAGACACAGCCAGAGATGGCGTTCCTGGACCACTAGTGTGGACATCGCACGACCCACTGACCGCGCAGTGACCTTCGTCGCACGAAGCGCGAGGTCAGTTGCGGCACGAAGTTCTTGGAGAACTTGTGGATCATGACCACCCTCGTGCAGGTCCTTCAGTGCCTTGGCCTGATGAACCTGCAACAACACCATAGCGTGCATGGCAGAGGCAGCTTCCCCACAGGCCTTGTAAGCCTTGCCGGCAGGTCCGACGAGTACTTACAGGCCCGGGAAGGAAGACACGGTTCTCCACGCCAAGTGGAGTTAGGGCACAATTGCATAGCAACAGCCCGGTCCACTGGCGGGATACGCGTGTATCCCTTAGCTGCCCCGCCATCAAGGGTGGTGAGGGAGGAGGAGCCACCGAGACGGTTTCTGGCAGTAAAAGGTGCCTTCCATGTCCCTGTGAGCTCCTCATGCACCTCCGGGAAGAAAGGCACTGGGGTGGGTTGCTGAGAACCAGCGCGCGCCACCCAGAGATACCAATCGTCCAACCTCGAGGGCTCGGGACACGGTGGAGGGTTCCACACGAGCCCGATCCTGTTGGCGGCCCGGGAAAGCATGGCCATCATCTCCGGGTCCGACTCGGGCACTGCTGGCACACCCGAAGGAGGCAGCGGCTCTGAGCCGTCGTCCGCGGAGAGGTCTGACCCACCCTCCGATGCAGCGATCGACATCTGGTCTTCGCAGGGAGCGCCGAACGAAACGACTGGTACACATCTCGAGGATGGTCCAGAACGTTCCGTTGGCAGCTCAACTGGTTGCGGAGCATGAGAGGAGTGAGGGTTCCTAGGGGGTTGGTTCCCCGAAGGAAGCGCGCTCACTGTAATCCTCAGGTCACCCGTGTCACTGCCCGTAGCAACCCGCGAAGGGGGGTTGGAACGAGGTGCAGGCACGGGGACGCCGCCCCTTTGCAGGAACGTGAGTCTCGACCTCAGCTCCGAGATGGTCATCTTCCCACAATGGGTACATGGCTCATCCACGAACGCTGCCTGTGCGTGTTCGAGGCCCAGACACACAAGGCAGCGATCGTGACCATCCCGCGACCCCAGGTAACGACCGCATCCAGAAACACACAGATAGAATGTCATCTTGAAAAAGACGCAAACTATTTGTGTAAGCTCTTTTAGAGACTGCTCTCCTTGGTGCTGAAGCACGCAGGGGAACGGTCACGGCGAACACAGACAGGAATGTGCACCTGTCTGTGCGCGATTCTCTCTCGCTGGTCTTACCAGCCGTGAAAACGGCCGTTGAGCGCTTTAATCGCGCACCTTACCAACCGTAAAAACGGCCGTTAAGCGCTTTAACCGCGCACCTTACCAGCCGTGAAAACAGCTTTTTTGTTTGCTCAGTTTTAAAACAACAAAGAAAGAAGAGAGAGAGAGAAGAGAAAAAGACCGCTCGCGCTGCTGTGCCGTCATGCCCGCACCAAAGTGGAGCGATCCAGAAGAGGCTTGCTTTCAAATTCACTCTATTCAGCATATGAAGTGCTTGGCTCCGAAGCAAAAAGCTAGTGTGCAATCGCACCAGCTGCTTGTTAAATACCCGCGCTGCGAGGCTGCACAGCTGTTGCAAATGATTGCACGCCAATGTGTATTGGCTTGTTTTAGTTTCACTCGAAGTAGATTGGCCTCTCTAGCGAGATTCCTATTGGTCAGTCATGACCTACGCTGTAGTGACTGACCGATAGGGAACTGGGCTGAAATCAGTCACTTATTCGCACACGTATTATGTTCTACATGGTGAATGGCACACAGTGCAACTGGGTCAAATTAAGTCTGGTTTCACTTTTTTATTTATTTAATTTTTTTAGTACAAAATCGCAAAGTATCCTTTCACCACACATAAGTGCTGCAGATTTATTAGTAAATAAGATTCTCATAGATGCAAAGCTCTGAATAAGCCTACTAGTTACAAGTGTGTGATTATCAGTGACAAAGCAATCGAAAATCATTCATTTGGATAGGCTGATGACTTCTGCCGATACAGGACAGTGACCGTGATCAACAAGAGATCAAACTTGTGCAAATGATGGGCAATACCCAGGTTAGGCCATAGGCTACAATCAATTAAAATCACTGTATATTTTTTCTTGCAGAAATCAAAGGAGGTTGTGTATGGAAATATCACCCCAAAACAGTGATCAAATACAACTTCTCTGCCAGGATGTTTTTCTTCTGACTCATCTAAGGTTTTTTTTTTTTTTACACATGCAATATCACTATTGTTTAGTCTGCAATTTTGTTGCTGTTTAATTTAATGGTGCACAAATAATACAGCATCCAGAAACTTAACTCAATGTTTTATATTAAGCTTAACATTAACACATGGAAACTTTATAAAAGTTTGATATCACCCTTCACTGTTCTCGATCACTTGGTCTACACCTGTTTAAATAAATAGAAAATTGTCTCTAATGTCTAAAGCAGAAAATCACATCTCTCTAATAGTGCTACTCTTACCCGAGACAGAAGGCCTACGCCATAAATACAGCTGCTGGTCTCACAGAGGATGAGCTGAAGAACAACTATGAAATAATGATGGGCACTTTCGAAACATTTTGTAATAATTTGTTTTGAAACAATCAGAAAGCCAGTCACATGATTTCAGTAGAAGTGGTTCCGTTACGTCATAACTGTTGGGAAATGTCGATGGTTTGCCGCTAGGGGGCGATGATATCTGTGAACCCATGGACCATTGGTTGTCCACATGATTTTTACCTGATCTCGGATCAATTTCATACATTTCTAGACATTTAATGACACATTTGTACAATATAAAGGAAGAGCTGTAGTTAAAAGTCACTTATTGGTCTGATTAACCAAAAGTTCTACAATTTACTAAAATAAAACATATTAAAGACACTTTTTATTTAATGCTATTATATAAAAAATAAAACATATTAAAGACACTTTTTATTTAATACTATTATATCATTTGTTAATTGTCTTTAATAGATTACGCATTCAATACAAACGTTTACAATGGGTTTGTAAAAGGTGTTTTTATGTATGTTTGGTCTGAGTTTTCGCTGCATTTCCACAGTTCTGACCAGCAGGAGTCGCCAGGTGTGGAGATTCGAGCGATTCAAAATAGTGAATCATTTTTTCGAAGCAATGGTTCAATTGATTCAAGTTTCGAAAAGCTTTGTTTCTCCCACTAGTAATAAACTAAATAAATAATACATGTAACTGATCACTGCACTGCCTCATGATGCCTGTTTACAACAATAATAATAATAACAAACTCAAATTACTTTAGTCTATTAGAATAAAAATACATATTTTCACAGAGAGTTACTACTTAGTAAATCACACCAGCAGTCAGCAGAACAACAACATGTATTCCTGCTATAGGAACTGAAGACAGACCTGAAGCTGTAATGATAAATGGATATACAATTATTATTGACTGTATTTACTGCCACGTCATCTACTGTCATCAAATTCATTCTCAATATTGAGTGGTGCCTTCTGGTGGGTTTTGAATAACAGCAGCTAAAACAGTATTACAACACAATGCAACAGGTTACTTTAAGACCCAGAGTCATGTGACATAATGTGAAAACTTGATGTGCATGTGAATGTGATAGAGATGATATCAGTTATGCTTTAATACCGAGTCAGAGCTGATGTTTTCATTTATTGGGTCGATTTAACTAAATATTCAACTGTATTTTAACATCCTCAAAGGAAAATGTTGTGAAACAACAGAAATATTGAAGCACTTAAAACTGTGAAATAGTTTGTTTTCTACATAAAGATTGTGGGTAAGAAAAATGTCTGGAATCATAATTTATCAACTTTCTCCTTCCAGCCAACCAATTTGAAAAAAAAAGAAAAGAAAAAGAAACACATTCTAAACTGTTGAGCAGTTAAATATGATAATTGTGTTACCGTTTCTCTGTCAAACAGTTGCTCATCTTGTTTGTTTTTTCCTCCAGTAGATTAGTTTCCAGAAGAGTTTTAAAAAATCTGGTAGTATCAGGACAGGAAGAAGCTCTTCACCTACAAACTAAACACTCATGCACTGAAAACACACTCTCACCAGCAAGATGTTTGTCCACCAACAGACAAAACCACATTTCTGTAGAAAACCAAGCGCAGGAGTTTCAGTCTGACTCAGAGGATGAACTTCTGTAAAACTGGCACTGTGAGGTGGCAGATGATTTTATGTACTTTGTGTTTTTCCATTCACTAAAATTTAGACAAAATATACATCATTTTAAAATCACTAGAGTTAGGCTTTCTAGCAATCTCGTCTGATCTAAGACAGCCGTTCAACAGTCTGTGGTCGTCATTGACCAATTCTCCTTTTCATGATAGGCCATATATTATCAGAAATAGACAGATCTGGACTGCAGGTGTAGAGTGCCTAAGAAACCACTCTGCTGTAACACATGCAGAATGATTGTCTAACCATAGACTTCCCAGGAACAATGTCATCTTGATGGCTGTATGTGTCTCTGTGCAATGCCAATACCTCTCCTCCACGTCAATGATACCTTCACGAATATGCGAGTCACCCACCCAGATGTTTGCTTTTGCATCTGTCGCTGATGAAAGTCTGGATGGTCCCTTTCGTCTTTGGGACTGAGAACTCAATGTAATCAATGTTTTTTAGAAACATCTATGCAATTTAGCCATAATAAAGACAGTAATATTTTCACTTTTATTTTGCCTCTGTCCCAACTTTTTTGGAATGTGTTATAGCCATCAAAATCAAAATGTGTTTATATTTACCAAATACAATTAAGTTGGTCAGTGGAAACATAGTAAATCTTTTCTTTTTGGCAGTTAAATAAAGGTTCAAGAGAATTAATAAAATCATATATTCTTGATTTTACTGCATTTTACAAAATGTCCCATCATTTCTGGAAATGGGGTCACTGAGGTGGTATCTTTTCTAAAGGTACTAATAGGGGCGTTTGCACCAGAAACCTTTTCATAGCTCCTAGAACTATTTGCGGAAGTACCCAGTTTTTGGTATGTTCACACCCCAAGAACTGGTAAAGTCTTTAGTTCTAGGAACTCCTTTTGGAGGAACTAATTTTGCTCCTACTTCAGATTAGGGTCAAAACCAGCGCTACAGAGTGGTGAAGGTATGACGTCACCTTGTAGGCCAACCAGTGTGGTGAAGAGATGAGTCCAGTTAGCATCACACTGGTCCCCTCGACAAATCCCACAATTCTGTGCATTCCAATCCCTGAAAAATAAAGATGGCGTTTGAAATTTGAGGTCGGAGGTCAGTTTGTGTGTAAAGTGATTTTGACCAAATTTTCCCTCTTTTGATGACATTTCTAGCGAGAAGTTCATATTGTAGTAATGAAATATTCTTTTTTTTTTGTCACCAAAGCTCTCTCTGTTTTGTCATCAAACATTAAATCGTTACACTGCCTCAGAAGTCTGTCTGAAATCAGTTTGGTGAGGTATCTTTATGCGTAAACGCTGTCTGTTAAGTCATTGTCTGACAGGGCAGGGAGGCAACAAGTCACTGTCTAGGTTTTCAGATGCAGCCACAGTTTATAGCCTATATATTTACAACACTAACTAACTCGGAAAACAGTGATAAATCGACCTCTCAACCTTATAACTAAGGAGGAAATCCAACGCAACTTTGAGGAGACCAAGCGAAACATGATTATGTATTTCTGCTCAGCTAGCACCGCTGGATATCAACCACACAGCAAATACTTTCTACTTTCTTTGTATAACAGATCTATCTAATAATGTATTAGACAGGGCGGTTAAACAGATTGTATACTAAAGGAGTCATTCCAAGAAACCAGTATGATTTGACCAATTCCACGAAACCAGTACGATTTAGACTTACATATTTTTGGATTTTTTACCAAAATGTATAACTTTTCTGAACACCCCACAACATTAATGACATATTTACCTTCCAGAAAAACATATTTTTCCACCTAATTTTTTCCCTATTATTATTGGTAATTATTTTAAGATATGGGCACTATTAGTCTTCAACCCTGTTATGGACACAATGGGAGCTCTCAGAATATGATTATAAAATATATTTGGAATTAAATCAACATTTTCCTATAAATCAGATGTCCCTCACAGTAATTCAATAATTGCAAATATAAAAGTTACATAAAATTTCACACTTATTCTATACTAAAGCCTGAAATGGGCACTTTTTGTGACACTTTTTGTGACAGCAACCTTGTCATTTTTAATCAAAGATGTGGTTGTGGCTTAACTTTAGAAACTGAACTAAAATTAGTATTCTTATGATTGCTCTGAACATTTTAGACTGAGTTCAACAAACATTAAATTACTTTTTCATTAATTAAAAAAAAAAAATTAATAAAACACCTTGGTTACAAACGTAATGCCAAGGTACCTGAAACTGTCAACAATGTCTACTGACTGGCCATTGATGGAGATAGGGCAATGAGTGGTGGAGAGTTTTTGGCGAGTATCCAAGATAAGTTCCTTTGTCTTAGTAATGTTAAGGAAGAGATGACTGTCGGTATACCATTGAGTAAAATGGGCAACAGATATTTTGATGCGTAAGTGGCCCAGTCGCCATACATGAGCCGATACACAGGGTTTTAACCAGCGCTGAAGAGGACGCATGTACAGTAGACCCAGCCGGAGTACTGATGATTGTAGCAATGTTCAGGGAAGAAGGAGGCGGGAACCGGCGAACAATCACACAAACTTTATTTAAAATAAAACAAACAAACTAAAATACCGCCAGCAGCCCCTCGCAGACGACTGCTGGCTAAAATAAAATACAAATACAAAAACAAAACACAACACAACTAAAATACAGGCCTGTTCCTCTCTCGATCATCAACGTCGTCGCTCCTCCTTTATGCTTCTGCTCCTCCGTGAGAGCAATCACACCACCGGCCTCGCGCCGTTCTCTCACGTCCCTCGGCCGTCCTTCACCACAATGATGCTGAGGCCATGAGACCTAACATTCTCTGAAATCTCTTGAGAGCCGCGCTCTCATTTGTATAGAGTTTATGACTGTTCCCAGGAAGGAAATGTTCTGGCTGGGAGACGCTTTTGGAAGTGCGCTTTAGGAAGCATTGATCCTGATACCTAGGCATTCTAGATGGCTGAGGAGCCAGGATCTGTGAGTCATTAACTGCGTTTGTGATTGTGCTATAACCAGCCAATCATTGAGGTAGTTCAACAATCGCACCCCCCAGTGTCTCAGGGGGGTGAGAGCTGCAATCCATGCACTTCATAAATGTATGGGGTGCTAAAGATGGACTGAACGGTAGGACCGTGTACTGATAAGTCTGCCCCTTGAAAGCGAAACTCAAGAATGGCCCGTGATGGGGCGTTATCTATGTGAAAATAAGCATCTTTAGGATCTACTGAGTAAAACCAATCCCCCAGGCGAATTTGCGCGTGATTTCGCGTTTGGTCATCAGCATCCTGAATGGGCGCGTCATCAGCACTTTGTTCAGGTGCCTTCGATCTAGGGTGTGCCTGAGGTCGCCATCCTTCTTTGTAACGACAACGACGCGCTTTGTGGCGACGGGACTGGTTCTACGGCCCCTTTTGCTAACATTTTCGACACTTCGGTGTGAAGGACGTGAGCCACGTCACTTCTCACTGTTGCCTCGACCACGGCTCGAAAGCACGGGGGTCTGCAAGCTAACTATAGCGAGTAGCCTCGTTTTATTATATTAAAAACCCATTTTGATATACCGGGGATGGCCTCCCAGGCCTTGTCCCGCATAGCTAGGGGTTGAATGATGTCTGGGGACGGGCCGCTTTGTGATAGGGACCCGGCAGCCCAGCTGTTTTGTGCTTGTGAACAGTGCTTATATGCAGGGGTGCATTCTTTATAGAGGGCACATGACCTACATTTATTACATCTCTAGCGCGAGTCGGGGGGAGAACAAACACACTCTTTTTGCTCTTTTTGTGCTTTATTTGGGTTGATGTAAAAACAGCGTTTATTTGCAGATGTGCATGTTTTAAAACAGACTTGTTTGTAAATACAAGTTTACTGCAGTAAATACATTTCCAGCCGCCTGAAAAGAGGGGACTGGGAGATGTGTAAGAGCTTTCTTGTAGGTTGGTCTGGCCGCAGCGGGACTTAAACACTCTCTTTTCCTTCCTGCCGTTGTGGCTAGGAAGGTTTTCGAGGCTCGGGGTCCAACACAATCTTGGCTCGGGCTCCCCGTCGCTCTGGGAACTGCTGATGCTTCGCTGAACTAGAGCGTTGACGTACCTCAGTCGCTGGGCGAGGCTGGGTGATAGGCGCCATTGGCTTTTTTTTTTTTCATGTACGCACGCTTCGTGGCAAAGAAGTAATGGGGTTGAGTGTGACGGGGTTGTGATTTTTTTGCCCAAAAAGGCCACTGCACTACATGTAGTGAATAACAGGAGAGCACATGGCATGCATGATATTAAGAAATCATGTATATTGTTGAAATAAAGATAATTTTCACAAGTAATATATTTATATCTTTATTTGATGTAACGGGGTTGAGTCGTTGAGCTTGACAACCACAATATCACAATTCTAAATAAGTTACAGTTACAAAAGAAGGTGTTAACTTGCCTATGTCTGCACACAATGTTGTTCAGAAGACTTGTATGATGTTAATTCCTGTTATTGATGTCACACAAGGATATGTTAATTATTTTTATGGGGGGAGAATGATTTGCCTAACGGGGTTAAGGGGTTACTGAGGTACGGAACTAAATAATGTGATTTTAATTAATAATCATGAATTTAATTAGAGCAACAACAACAACAACAAAAAAAACATTACCAGTATTCATGGGAAGGGCAAAATGTATGGACTAATTTTAGTATTCATATCCCAAGTACACTTACAGAAGGCCATGAGGGACATGACAAAGTAGGTGGTGTCAACTGAAAAACAAAACAAGATAATTTCTAATATAAAGATAAAATGTATGTAGTTATTTCTAAACTTTATCAAATTAGACATTTCAATTAATACAAAAAGCTTTTAAAAATAGATTTTGGTGACCCAATAGGTAAAATGCATTCAGAGTTCCTAATGGCGATACGAATTCAACCAGGAGAATGGCCCTAGCTTGGGGAACATTTAGTTCTCGGGGAATCACCATGGTGGCTAGTTTCTAGAACTACCCGGTGCGAAAGCCCCTATGTTCCATTTCGGCAGTAACATGTACACTTCATGTACATACATTTACAATACTACTTTGCACCTCCTAAATAAGGTACCATTTGAAAGCTTTTGTACCTTATAAAAGCAAAATAAGGAATATATTGACTATTAATAACAGTTAAAGTTGAGATGAACTATAATAGTCCATCATGCAAATGCGGGGTTGTGAAACTAAGAAGGTCAAACTGTGTCGTGGGAGGATTCACACACCACATCAACACTTCTGCTGTATGTTTAGCAGGAAGTTTTATTAGATCAGACACTGAACAACTGAAGGACATGTTTCACGTGTTTGTTTTGTTCTGTTTGTGCTGCTTGAGTCTAATCGGTAAGTTATAAAAACATTTTATGGCTTAATTTTTCTTTTCCCAAATTAGAGTAATAAAGCTGCTCTACTGTACTAATGACATTATTTTCATCTGCTGTTATGTACCAGACGAATCACGAATATTAGGAAATCTACTAACTTTTAATTCAGTCTCTGTTCAGAATTTTAAATTGAAATACAATGTTAAAAGGCATGGAAATTAATGGAAATATCTAGAGAAAATGTAAATTTCTGATATTTTTTTTCTAAATCTGTTTTCTTAATCTTCGAATACATTTTTAATGGATTCACATCAGAAGTGTTTATGTTGGCCCTGGACCACAAAACCAGTCACATGGATCACTTTTTTAAAATTGAGATTCATACATCATCTGAAAGCTGAATAAATAATCTTCGCATTGATGAATGGATTGTTGGATGGGACAATATTTGGTCGAGATACAACTATTTGAACATCTTTAATCTGAGGGTGCAAAAAAATCTAAACATTGAGAAAATCGCCTTTAAAGTTGTCCATTTATGTTTGCGATTGTGCTGCATTCACTCACAAAAATATTTTTTTATATATTTACAGAAATTTACAAAATATCTTCATGGAACATGATCTTACTTAATATCCTAATGATTTTTGGCATAAAAGTAAAATCTATAATTTTAACCCACACAACCTATTGTTGGCCATTGCCACAAATATACCCGTGCGACTTATGACTGGTTTAGTGGTGCAGGGTCACATATATGCACAATTAACTTGCATGTTCAATCTGCAATAATTATCATGCATTTGTTTTTATTAAATATGTAACTTTATACATTGATATCCTCAACAGCAGATCATTTTAAAACAATTTAAAGTCTGAGGATGTGTTGCACTATATTAAATTAAGGTTTAACTAATAAATCTCTTGCGCCAAACTTTAAACTGTGAAATAATCAGATTTACATTTAAACCATCATTTTGAGCCTGAATCGCGTTCCTTTACATTAAAGAACAGGGTCAAAGTTAATCTTAAAAGAAACTCCTTAATGAAGTCATATATGATAGAAAAAGTTTTTGTTGTTTTTGGAAACCTGTCCCCTTTGAGTTCATATCTGTAATTAAGCATTTATGTTTTTTTACTATATTAATTGGCCTGTAATATTTAGTATGACAATCTAAAGTATTACGGTTTGTTGAATAATTTGCTTGTATAAAATTTACATTTTTAAAAGTTTTAATAATAATAATAAATCTTGCATAAGAATAGTAGCATTAAGCTATTATCTCTCCTTTTTTCACAAATGATGCTGCCGTATTAGTCCATTAATTGATACTGTAAATATATTTCCTAGCAACCTGTAAGCGCTGCTGCGATGTTTTCTCTCACTGCTTGATGCAGACAATCTCTCTTTAACGGTAGCGGTTAGAAGTTTACAGTAGCACATGTAAAGACAGTTGATATTTCAGGCTTTGTAAACCATCAGAAACCTTAATCTGTAAATTTGTTTGGTTCCACTTTATTTTGATAGTCCACTTTAGACATTCTACATACTATAAGTAACTTTGGAACTACATGTCAACTAACTCTCATTAGAGTAGTAGACTGTTAGGTTATGGTTAGTTGCCAAATTACTTATAGTCAGTAGAATATCTGTTGAGAAGCATCAAAATAAAGTGTTAGCAGATATAGAGCAGACAGTCTACTAATACTCTAGACAGTTAGTTAGAGATAACTTCTATGTGGATTATTGAAATAAAGTGTTGCAATCTGTTTGTTCTCCAGGTGTGTTTAGTGATTCAGTGTCAGTGATGGAGGGAGATTCTGTTACACTAAACTCTGATGATACTGAAATACGTGAAGATGAAGATATACGGTGGACATTTGGAGATGAAAACTCTCTTTTAGTCAAGTCAAGTCAAGTCACCTTTATTTATATAGCGCTTTTTACAATACAAATTGTTTCAAAGCAGCTTCACAGAGATAACAGGAAAATAATGTTATAATAGTATTGTTAAATTCAAAATTAAATGTTAAATGTCCCCAACTAAGCAAGCCAAAAGCCAATGGCGACAAAGGCGAAGAGAGACGAAAAAGGCAACAGTGGCAAGGAACCAAAACTCCATCAGGTGACAGAATGGAGAAAAAAACCTTGGGAGAACCCAGGCTCAGTCGGGGGGCCAGTCCTCCTTTGGCCAACGAACGTACAGTGAATGATTATGATTTAGGCAGCATAATGTCAGGAGTCAGATGTGATCAGAACTTTCACGATATTTATCCAGTTCATCTGGTTGGGGTCGGAGTCATCACGCCGGTGTGGAGATGAGTGTGTTGAGGTGTCCATGAGGCCTTCAGTGTTGATGAGGCTGGCACTTCAGGGATGCGTTGTCGTCGTGTCCATGCGATGGTCCTTCCTCAGATCTGGATATGGCCTGGATCCGGTGGTTTGCGGTAAACCTCGGGATAAACAGAGAGACTAATATTAGCGTAGACGCCATCCTTCCCATGATGTACAAAGTACATCAGGAATCATGGGAAGTGTTCCCGGTTCCGGCTGATCTAAACTACGCAGCCTAACATTGAATTATAGAAGTCTATAGTGTGCTATGTGTATGCTAAGCCAAAGAGATGTGTTTTTAGTCTAGATTTAAACTGACAGACTGTGTCTGCTTCCCGGACCATGTTAGGAAGATTGTTCCAAAGTTTTGGTGCTAAATAGGAAAAGGATCTACCGCCAGCAGTCGATTTTGATATTCTAGGTATTATTAACTGGCCAGAATTTTGAGATCGCAATAGACGTGAAGGACTATAATGCGTTAAGAGCTCGTTCAAGTACTGGGGAGCTAAACCATTTAGTGCTTTGTAAGTAATCAGCAATATTTTAAAATTTATACGATGTTTAATAGGGAGCCAATGCAGTGTTGACAGAACCGGGCTAATATGGTCATACTTCCTGGTTCTGGTAAGAACTCTAGCTGCTGCGTTTTGAACTAGCTGTAGTTTGTTTATTAAGCGTGCAGGGCAACCACCCAGTAGAGCATTACAATAATCTAGCCTTGAGGTCATGAACGCATGAACTAATTGTTCCGCATTTGTCAGTGAGAGCATATGACGTAATTTAGATATATTTTTAAGATGGAAAAATGCGGATTTACAGATACTAGACACGTGACTTTCAAATGAAAGATTGGTATCAAAGAGCACACCCAGGTTCCTAACTGACGACGAAGACTTAACAGAGCAGCCATCAAGTGTTAGACAGTATTCTAGGTTATTACGTGAGGAAGTTTTTTGTCCAATGATTAGAATCTCTGTTTTTTCAGAATTTAGTAGTAAGAAATTACTGGTCATCCAATTTTTTATATCAGCTATGCATTCCGTTAATTTTGTGAATTGGTAAGTTTCGTTAGGTTTTGAAGAAATATAAAGCTGAGTATCATCAGCATAACAGGGAAAGCTAATTCCATATTTCCTAATGATATCTCCTAATGGTAGCATGTACAGAGTGAACAGCAGCGGTCCTATTATTGAGCCTTTTAGCTAAAATAATAATAAAAAAAGAATCAAATTGTCTCTACATATAACAGTACTGATGGGAGATTCAGAGACAGACTGAAGCTGGACGTTCAAACTGGAGCTCTGACCATCACAAACACCACAACTGAACATACTGGAGTTCATCAACTACTGATAACTAGAGCTGAAAAAGCATCAAAAACATTCAATGTGTCTGTCTATGGTGAGTAAAGATTATTTGTCCAAACGTTCATATATTCTATTTACATAATTCAAATGTTTACAGACACATTAAGTGACCATGAACACACTAAACACTCACTCAACACAAAATGCATTACTATTCACTACAATTCACAACACCTAAAATAGACTGATTGTTGTGTTCATATTTCTGTTTATTCTCTCGTTTTCCAGCTTGTCTGCCTGTTCCTGTCATCAGTAGAAACTGTTCATCAGCATCATCAAATTGTTTATTGGTGTGTTCATCAGTGTTGAATGTGTGTGATGCGACTCTTTCCTGGTACGCAGGAATCAATGTATTGTCCAGCATCAGTGTGTGTGATCTCAGCATCAGTCTCTCTCTACCTCTGGAGGTGGAATATCAGGATAAAAACACCTACAGCTGTGTGCTGAACAATCCCATCAGCAACCAGACCACACATCTGGACATCAACACACTCTGTCACACATGTGCAGGTACCACAGCACTGATGATATACTGTATGTGTGTATTTACTGACCTGATCTCTGTCTTCTCTTGTAGATCAGACACATTCACTTACACTAATGACTGTCTCCTTCAGTTCCTCCAGTGTCAGTGTCTCTGATAGTGTTGATCTCTGCTGGATCTCTGATGATTGTTGCTGGATTTTGGATCTTCTGGATCTGCAGGAAATGTAGAAAAATTGACAAAGAAGGCAAGTGTTACATACAAGTATTAAAATAAATAACAATCGCCATAAATGTGTAGTTAAAACCTTCTTAATCACTTATATGAAAAGAAACCAAAAATAAATGGTAGTTATTGTGTTTACCAATCTCTGTAAATTTCTCTCATATCAGAATACATGTGTATTTGCATACAATAAATTTGAGCAGCTCTCTTTTTACTTGTCTTACACACACACACACACACAAACACACAAACAGATCTAGTTAGTATTGAGTTGTGTTGTTTTAATGCTTCTATTATCGTTGAAACAGTTGACACTCGTGTAGAAGAGATCACTTACGCTGAACCAGCGTTCTACAAAAGAAACGCACATAAAAAGGTAAGATCGTTTATTCCTGTTGTGTGTCTCTATCATTTCAGCATTGAGTCAGATTTAGATCAGTGTGAGATTGTTTTTGTCTGATCAAACACACACCAGCACAATATTAGACATATATAAAAGATCAGGACGCATGTGTGTTGTGTTGACGTGAGAGCGGACGTTGCATGTATGTGCGTTGGAGATTAATATTTTGTAAATCAAGCACTTGCTGTGTTCATACAATTGAGGTTAAACAACCGGTGTCACATGGATTACTTTTATAATGCCTTTACTATTTATTTTTTATTCTGGATAGACTATATATCACAACTGTTTAATCAGAAGAAACCTAACATTTATTATCATTAGTATATCTTGTGTTGTGTTTTTTACAGAAAGTAAAAGAGGAGGATGAACAAACTTCAGTCTTTAGTACAAGACTCAACCGTGTGACCTGGGACAGATTTAAACTATAATAATTTAAGATGGATTCATTAAATTGCCTCCTAAAAACGTCAAACAAACTTGCCCTGTATTACAAGGACTTTTAACAAACTATCTAAACTGTATGGCACATTGAGGAATTTTATGTTTTTCCTTTAGGTCTTAAGGTATATGTGTGTAAATCTCATGAAAATGTAGATGCAAAACACTCATCAATAGAAGTGGAGACTCTACTGTGGTCTAGTTTGTTACCTCTGTACACAAATGTAGCTTGATCTGTTGTGCCGGAGCTGTGTGTGTTTGATGTCAGAGAGTGTGTCTGCTGTCAGTTGTGTGTCTGAGGTGTTAATAGTGTGTGGTTGAAGGACTTTTTCCATTCCAGCTTACATGAAACCATGTGAATATTTTAAAACCTGCTTTACAAAATACTGAACTTATCAATGCTGGTATTTGACAAAAAAAAGAGTCTCAAATAAAACAATTAAATTACGGTTGAATGTGAACATTTCATATTCTTTGTGTGCATATGCATTATGATCTTTTATACTCATGCTGTGATCGTGCAGTCAAGCAGTGCTGGCTTCATTAGTCATTTCCAGCTCTAGCAACACTTCCTTTTAAGAAAATCTATTCGTGATAAAGCCACTGATAGGTCATATCCTGTTAGCCTTTTCCAACAGGGCTAGTTTTCTAAACAACATTGAGTTACAATTCTTATCACTTAATGTCTGTGATTCCATACAAATAATGGAATAGAGAATCCGAAATCAAATACTCTCTTGAGTAGGTACTTATTTGGAATGCTAAAAAGTATACTCAATATAGTGTGAATGTGTAGGCCTATAGTATGAATAGAATCTGGACGCATACATTTGTCATATTGTCATTATCATGTGATCTACCAGCGTCAGTTATGCCATTCATAAATCCTCCCCCATGGCCTCATGGGATCGTAAAGTGTCCATCGTGTTCACTTCAGAATCTCACTGTAAGTAGTAGGTCATCCGGGTACTTTTTGCTACTGTTTTATAAGTACTAGTGTGAATTCAGATAGACCGTCACATTCGACCTCACGTCGGAACTTTGCCTTCTTTGGGATCTCAACACGTAGGTGAAGATCCTACGTGACTTCTCTGTTCTCTCCTTCAGGGAACGAGGGTTACATGTGTAACCAAGACGTTTTTCGCCTACATATAGTAGGAAAGTATTTGATTTCGGATGCAGCCACAGACATTCACATTCGGGCCTGGTTAGATTTCTCAGAGGATTGTTGAGTTCGCCAATTTTTACTTGGGTTTTTTATTTATGTTGTGTGAGAAAAACATGACTTGGCAGATTCGGACGGGAAAAAGTATGTCTGTGAAACATGAATTTCTCTAATGCCCCCCTGGAAATCTAGTCCTGTCCGAATAGGGCCTATTACAGCATTTGCATGTGTACAGCAAAAAAAAAAAAAAAAGGAAAAAGGAAAACAACAACTAACTTAATGTATGTATAAATGTAATGTAGTGTAATTATTGATTGATTAAAGAAGACCTAAAAGTCAAAAGTCTCTCTCTCTCTCTCTCTCTCTCTCTCTCTCTCTCTCCTCTCTCTCTCTCTCTCTCCTCTCTCTCTCTCTCTCATCTGCCCTTGACCTACTTACTCACCGCTCGGCTCCTTCCTCTCTCTCCTGCTACAGACTCCGCAGAACCACGCCCCCCTCACCACAAAGCTGTTCATTTTATTTGTTGTCTCCGAAATGTAAACAGATTATGGGCGGAGACCACATTTGGTTGAGCAGCGATGAAGCAAAGCGAAACTAATCAATAGCGTTTCCCTGCTAGTGCGTGCTATGGCGTATGACCAGTCGCGTTTAGAGATGAATAAGTAAATATGTTCTTTCCTCTAATTAAAAAAAAAAATTTGGAACAAAATTCGGAAAACAGCAAGCAATTTAATCAAGCATAAGAAAGATCATAGGAACGTGGATGTATTTGCACGAGCTCTACGGCACTCCAAGGTCTCATCACGTTTATATAGCACTTTATACAATAGACTGCTTAATATCAAGCTGCTTTACCGTATTAAACATGAAAAACAGTGTCAGTGTGTCATTTCATCAGAAGTAGGCCTACAACTTTATTTTCTACTATCTTTATTATTTAATGTATAGGTTTAAATAAATCTGTCATGAAAATGATAGCAAGTGTGTAAATGATTGCATTTCAACAACGAATTTGAGTAAAAACCTAATTTTATAATTGGATTATAGTTAATGCAAAAACTGCCTTATGTGGAGCTGTTTGTTATGAGTGATTATTATATCTAAAAAATAAATAGCAACTGAATTTAAGCTAATAGTTTGGACTCTGATGTTAACCTTTGATATTATAGTAATGTGCAAAGGCTCTGAAGTTACTTTACAGTATTATTATTAAAAAATAAATACATATATAAATAAATAAATCCGAGGGAGGATATTCCTTTTTAATTAGGTTCAAAACATACACAGCTTTAATGTTTTGGTTTACAATATATATATATATATATTGTAAACCAAAACATTGATCAGATGCCACACAGACCGCTTTTATCACTGTACCACAATATAAACTAAAAGATCTTACATTTCCTCAGCAACACACACTGAAGTACATTACTCCAAATAACCAACTTCAACACAATCTAAACTTTTAAAATATGAAGTTTATCTGCATAAATGTGTCAGACATTTGAACTGTTAAAAAAATCGTAGAAATCATTTAAAATTTGATGATTGTTATATGGATGGATAGAGATGGGCTCTGCAGAGGACCCAAACTTTGGAGGAAAGCCACGAGGGACAAAGGGCCCGTCCCAATAGCACCTCATGTGCACTTCCGGTACACAAAAAGTACATTTCTTTTTAAATGAAAAACAATTTTAATTTTCTCTAGCAATGTTTTTTTTGTTTTGTTTTTTAACATCTGTTACAGCATTGAATTAACCAACCATTACACTCTCTACAATCTCTACCAAATTATAACACTATGCGTTTAAAATGATTACTAAATGATAAAGCAACACTGTGGTTTTATTGTAAGCTATAAAGCAATGACAGCTAAAAAAGAATAACTTAATGAATTTAAATGAAAAATTCTTATTAAAATCAATGAATGCTACCTTGGCAAACAGAAGGAGTCTATTTCTTATTTGACAGTTTTTTTTAACATATTTTTTGAGTTGACTGTAAAGCTGTTCTGTGCAGGAGGGAAATCAGACTGTGAGGTTCATAACATCAGGACAGAAAGAAGCTCTTGCCCAGCAAACAAAGATGAAAGAATAGCCATTAGCATGCACAGGGGAAGTAACTGTCTACCCAAAGGTCAAAACAGATTTTTGAAGAAAACCGACCACAGCAGGTTTCATTTTGAGCTGCTAGTGCCACACCTCAGGAAGAGATGAACGTGAACGTGACGTGAACGTGAACTGACGTCCACGTGAACTGGTGAACTGGTGAAGCTCTGGAAACGGATTATTTACTTCACACGTCAGGTTCAGTGTTACCAGTCTTATTAGATACTCTAAGAAAATGTTTCATACACTTCTTTTGGGCTGTTTGTGTTGTCTGATTGGTGAGTTATAAATGCATTTTTACGGTTTCATTTATTTCCGTTTTAGAGATAATAAGATGGTGCTATACTATTCAAATTAGTCAGAGGATTTATTTGCAAATTCACAGATATTATTGTGAGATCTACTTTGGATTCAGGTATCTTTTGAATGTTATAATGAGCCAAATATAAAAATACAAAAATATTGAAAGTGTGTAGCAGAATTTACTCATCTGTCTTTGCGGTTGTTAAAGGTTACAAACTGTAAAATCTGTTTATGTTCAGGTGTGTTTGGTGATTCAGTGTCAGTAATGGAGGGGGATTCTGTCACTCTAAACACTGATCTTACTGAAATACATGAAGACGACGACATACTGTGGAGATTTGGAGCTAAAAGTGTTAATATAGCTGAAATCAGCAGAAAATCTGGAATTTTCTTCACTTATGATGGTCCTGATGGGAGATTCAGAGACAGACTGAAGCTAGATCATCAAACTGGATCCCTGACCATCACTAATACTACAACTGAACATACTGGAGAATATCAACTAGAGATAACTAGAGATAAGTGGTCATCAAAAATATTTAGTGTTTTTCTCTATGGTGAGTAGATATCATTTGTTGAAATGTTCACACTGTAACACTAACGCTCAAAATAATTAATTAGTTAAATCAAATGAGCTTTTATGAGTGTCTCTTTTAATTTAGACAAACTTAAATTTAACTGAAACTGGGCTGGGATTTCTATTTGCCAGCATGCTCTGAGTCTGCCATGACACTTAAAAGGCAGAGTAAATGCTAAAATGAAGTGTTATTTAATGTTTCGTGACAGATTAATGCTATAGTTTAGAAGAGTTTATGTAATGTTTTTTGTTTTATAAACATGCTATGGGGGCTATGCAAATGCTATCAAAGCATTGTGTCACCAATTAGCTAGGTAGCATTTTTTTAATAAATTTTTTGAAATTTCTACTACTTAAAATATGATAATTTTAAGATGTGTAAGAATGAGCTTACTCAAATAATTCAGGTCAGGAGCAATTAAAATGTATGATTACAAAATAACAATAATAGTTTGTGTTCAGTACAAGCTCAATCAACAGCATTTATGGTTTAAGGTTAATTACCTCAAAAATAATTTAGACTCGTCAAGGAAGGTTTCAAAATCAAGGTTTTAGCGAGGTGCTTACAATGGAAGTAAATTAGGTGTTTTTTAAAGGTTTTTAAAGCTGAAATATGAAGCTAATTGAATTCTTATTTTAAAACTAGTGTAGTATTTGAGCCGTTATTATTTAATGGTTTAACAAGTTTGTTTGCCCATAGAATCTTTAAGATATTAGGTTAAACTTATTTGGCTTGCTGTCCACTGGAGAGGGGCTCGATGAAGCAGCTTCAACTCGAGCTCTGATATAACATAACTTTACAGTCTCACAGATTGACCCCATTGACTTCCATTTTAAGAAGCTCACTGTAACCTCCATTCTTCTTTTTTGTTAAAGAAAAAAGTGGCAAGTCATCATTATTTTTTGTGGTAATCAACAATATGCACCAAAAACATTATTGATCGAGCTTAACTTGTAATGAACTCTGAATCTTCCCTTAATTTTATTACATATTGAAATGTTTAACCATGTTATAGTTTAAGATGAAGGCAACTCTCACTAGGCATCAGCTAAAGACAAAAAAAAAAAAAAAAAAAAAACAGTGACTCAAACACACACACACCACACTTGCAGATTACCATTTACTGTGAATCGAATCTGAAAATGAACACAATGCTTTACTCTGAAACATGCAGTGCATCAGACAAAATATTTTTATTCTTATTGGATCACAACAGCTGTTATTGCATGGTTTGTATTTAGGGTATATTTACACGACACCGCTCTCAACCTTTTAAAGTGTTTTGGCCATTTATTTACACGACAACAGCGTTTAAGGGGCCTGAAAACAAGAGCTTTTGAAAACGTTTTTCAACATGCAAGGTCTTGAAAACAATGCTGTGGCGTGGTTCATGGAGGTAGAGAGAGAGAGAGAGAGAGAGAGAGAGAGAGAGAGATATGCAGTGCATTGTGCGGGTGTCTTTATGTTGAATTTTTGCCAAGATCAATAACGCCGACCCTGAATTCTTACTTCCTTCATACGAACTTCTTCACAAATGCCTTTCCCATGTAAACAGCAAAACATGAATTTGTAAAAACTGTGACGTCATGCACTTTGGGTCCTATTTTAAGGGTCTAAACGCATGGTCTAAAGCGCATGCCGCAAGTGCATTTAGGGCGTCCAAATTCACATTTGCTAGTTTAACGACAGGAAAAATGGTCTGTGTGCCCAGCGCATGGTCTAGAAGGGTTGACTCTATTCTCTTAATGAGTAATGGGTGTTTTGGCTGTAAAGTGCAATAAACAGGATGTGAACATCATTTTGACGTTGACGTAAAAATGTTTTTTTAGTACATTGTGGTCATGTTAACATACCCTAAGCCATATCACATTCTCACAACCATGCATTGTCAAAACTCATGAAATACATATACAACGTAATATTTTGCTGTTAATTTAGTAATTGTTCAAGGCCATTTCAATCAATCATAACCAGCCCCAAACCCCCAGAAAAGTCTGACCATAAACACACTACACAGAAAATAATTGTTGTGTATATTGATCCTTATTTCTCCTTATTCTCTCATGTTTTCCAGCTCGTCTGCCTGTTCCTGTCATCATCCGTAACTCTTCACACTGTTCTTTATCATCACACCAGAATTGTTCATTGGTGTGTTCATCAGTGGTGAATGTGAGTGATGCGACTCTCTCCTGGTACGCAGGAATCAGTGTATTGTCCAGCATCAGTGTGTGTGATCTCAGCATCAGTCTCTCTCTACCTCTGGAGGTGGAATATCAGGATAAAAACACCTACAGCTGTGTGCTGAACAATCCCATCAGCAACCAGACCACACATCTGGACATCAACACACTCTGTCACACATGTGCAGGTACAGCAGCACTGACGATATATGTGTGTATTAATCAAACTGTTCTTTCATGTTATTAGTGTTGATGTTTAATAGTGTTGGCTGTAGATCAGACGGACAGATTCACTCACATTAATGGGTTTTTTTGTCCATTACAGATCAAGGCCTACCGTTATTGTACATAGTGTTGATCTCTTCTGCTGGATCTCTGATGATTGTTGCTGTAGTCGTGATCTTCTGCATCTGCAGGAAATGTAGAAAAACAGGAAGATGAGTCAGGTGTGCAAGCAATTACAAATGTACAAATATTAATAAGACACAAATACGAAAAACTTTGTCGTTTTAACATCTGTGGTTGTTGTTAATGCAGTTCAGACCCAGGAGGAAGACAGAACTGATTCAGCATTGTGAAAAACAACAACACAACGAAAGGTAAGAGATTGCAAGAAGTTGTTGCAGTCAGTTAGTCTAACTGAGGTTTGCAGAATCAGACAGTCAGTGAAGAGACGTGGGTGGTTTATCGACTCAGCTGTCATTATTGTTACCTTCAGTAGGACAAAAAGGGATAGTTTAAGCGTTTTTTATGCTGTTTACTCTTAAGTTTATGCTCTGTTTGCACCTCAGTGTTTTTTAACCCTTTCCTGTGATTTTTCCTCTTCTATTTTATTACTTGGTGATTTCAATATACATGTTGATACAGATTATGCAGAATCCTACGAACTTAAAAAAAATAATAAAATAAAAAACGATGCATCACGATATGATGTTTTATTAACAAAGTTCGGGAGGAGCACTTTCAAATAATTAACACGGGCGGAGAGCACTCAGCAATCAATGATTAAAAACGTGTATATATAGACTCAGCAGTCTCACCTCATTTCATTGACAGTTAGCAGCGTCCCTCCACCACCCCTTCTCCACTCTTCTAGTCCTAAACCACTTACATATGAGAGGGGGGGGTACTCTGGGTTCGGGCAGAATTCTGAGCTCGGAGCCCACCCCCCGGACAGCACGCCAAATACGCATTAAACTTTACTCCCTTTATTTCTATGTAAGTGTGAACTCGTGAATTGTGGATTGATTTCTGATATTTTCAGTATGCATAATGATTCTCTCTCTTTAAACTATTCTGAGCTTAGTTTTTATCAGTAGATGGCACTTTAGGTTAATCTTTAGGTTAACAGCTCACTGCGAACGCCCTTGTAATTCGCTTCAACCTTTACGAACATACTGAAACATTATTTTATGGAAGATTCAAGAGTACGGCTGTTTCTAAAGCACACAGTGCCCTCTGCTGGTAAAAACTAAGCTCAGAATAGTTTGGAAAGAGAATCGCGATGCATTCTGAAAATCTCAGAATCAATTTACGAATTGCAATGCATCTTTTTTTTCTTTTTTTAGCACTATTCAAAAGGTCACACACTTGACTTGGTTTGTACTGATGGTTTACATAATGTTTCTGTGCTTGGTTCTCCAACAGGACTCTCTGATCACCACATTGAACTAAACTCTGGATTGTCTCTTCCTTGCCCTATAGGCTAAAAGCAATCATAATTTATCATAACCTCAACTCTGTGAATCCATTACTGTTCTACACATCTGTACAAACTCACCTTTCTGACATTATTGAACATGCTAGCTCTATTGATATACTTGCCAAAATATAATAGCTCAATTTCCAATGCCCTTGATACATGCCCTCCTTAAAAGTAGACTTGTACCTTCTAAGCAAACATCTTCCTGGTTTACTCCTGCACTTCGCATCTTGAAAGCTGCTGGTCGTTGCGCTGAACGCATATACAGGGAAATCTATTTAAGTGTGCATTTTGCTGCTTACAAGAATGATATTGAGCTATATAAATCTGCTTAAAATAATGCATGCTGTAGAATCTAGCAACTACTCTACCCTTACTAGTAAGTACTGTTGAAGATTTTATTATTTAGAAAATAAGTAATTTAGCTACATATTTGTACACTATTATTTCCTCTGTGTGTCTTTGGGTGACTTTGGAACATGAGAGCTGTGTTGTTACAGCAGATAATTCTATTTCAGTAATGTCACATGGTACAAAATTATTTCCCAAAATACCTATATAATGTATAACCATCTTTGGGACAAGGAGAAGGTATATAAACAAAAACTGGACACTGCTTAGGAGGCGTCTTTCTGCAGAAAGGCACTCGGCTTTGTTTGTGAAATAAAGTCTAATATTTCTGGTATCGAAGATCTCTGAAGTCATTCCCCTGAAAAGAATTAAACTACAACAGTACTAAGTACCCTTACTGCTTCTTCTCGACCCAAAACACTGTGTCTGGCATGAGTAACTCCTTTAAGCTTTGCAAGTCATTTCTACACTTCTTCCAAAATAAAAATAAACAGTATATATAATCATTTCCCGTCTATGTCCTCTCCTGTCCTTATGTCCTTTCTCTCTGCTGTCACTCCTGGCACCATCACTAATGTTGACCTTCCCACCCCTGCGGCTGGCATTATAGCTAAAAGTGGACTCGCCATGCTTAGAGTGAACCCTTGGTATTTCTAGCTCATATGATCCTAATGATCTGAGTGATCTGTCGGGTTTATATTCAGTGAGCATATCTGCAATATATTGAGGTCCTAGGCCACTGAATGATTTATATACCAGTAATAATACTTTAAAATCAATCCTAAATCTAACTGGGAGCCAGTGTAAAGACCTGGTGTGATATGTTCATATTTCCTGGTTCTGCTCAGAATCTTAGCAGCAGAGTTCTGTTTAAGCTGTAACTGTCTTATGGTCTTTTTGGGAAGGCCAGTGAGGAGTCCTGGTGATGAAAGTATGAACAAGTTTCTCTAAGTCTTGTCTGGAAACAAAGCATCTAATTCTTGCAATATTTTTCAGGTGATAGTATGCTGATTTAGTTATTGCTTTGACATGACTACTGAAACTAAGGTCTGGCTCTAGTGTTACACCGAGATTCCTGACTTGATTTTTAGTTGTTTGACCCCTAGAGTGAAGGTATGCGTTCACCTTGAGAACTTCATCTTTGTTTCCAAACGCAATGACTTCAGTTTTGTCTTTGTTTAACTGAAGAAAGTTTTGACACATCCAACTGTTGACTTCATCAATGCATTGGCACAGGGAGTCAATGGGGCTGTAATCGTTAGGCGATAGGGCTAAGTAGAGCTGTGTGTCGTCTGCATATCTGTGGTAAGCAATTTGGTTCTTTTTCATTATTTGAAAATGAAATTGGCTCTTTGTTCATTAACTCAGAGCCAATTAAGACATCAAACTTGTCTTCCTGTCATCTTGACACTGTGGCAGAACGGAATTCCGTAGCCACTTAATTATTATTATTTTATTTTTTTTCAATGTTGACCAATTAGAAGAGGCTAATCAATTGTGACGAACTATTTAAGGAGGGAAATGGTTTCGTAGGGTGTGGCGCAAGTGGCGGAAGTGAACTGTGATGTGAGAGGTCTTGTTGCTTCGAAGATATGTGCTGACTGTCACGAGACAGCGTGAGATGTTCCATGTTTCAGTACGAGGAATGAATTGCTTCAGAGAGAAGAGTGAAGGAAGCGTGCAGTGTCCAGGAGGTGTGGTCTATGCGCAGATAGGAGTTTTACTTACTCAAACATGTTCTGAGGGCAGAAAGGAAAATGATTGGTTTACAGATTCAACCAATGAAAATGAAGCAAAGGCGGGGTCAAGACGTTTGAATGCACAGAGGGAATCAGTCGGGACTCCGTTGGAATAACGTACTGCCAAGTGGGAGAACGCATTTTTTGCTAGGTAAGTGAATTTACTATATATTTTTTGTTAAAATGTAACATCCTCTAACGTTTACTAAGATAATTAGCGTACATGCACAAAACTAATAATCATAGTCTAAATATTGTATTGCATTTTAATTCGACTGTTTCATCAGTCGACCGGTAGAAAGCTGCAATATGGAGTAACTTTTGTAAAATATGCTTTTCCAATGCTGTAGCTTGCTTGCTGTCTGTGAAGTTGATGCGACAACAGAAGTCGTTAAAATCTCTGTGGCATTTCGACGGTAAAATTGATACATCTCCCGCCCTAGCTCTGCTCTCAGGGCAGGAGTTCTTAATAGGTTCATATCGCTGTGTTATTGGTAGTGAAGTACGAGCTGCTCTCAGGGCAGGTGTATAGGTTCTAGGGATGGGCGATATATCGCACGATATTGTTATGCGCATCTCGTCAGTAATGCCGGTTCCTTGATTAGTAGTAAATAGCCTTCACCGGCTTTCAGATGGAGCGGCATTTACTCTACAGCACAAACTCCAGTGTTAAATTAACACTCAAGAGTGTTAAAGTCAATGAGATAATTAAGTGATTAATTTAGTGATGTTTGAGCATTATTGAAGACACCTGATGTTAACAAGCAGAATCATTGAAGGCGAAAATCACAAATTGTAAGCAACCGTTATGGCGATAAGTGTTTGCTTTAGTTTGGCTCTTAACCTTTATACATTCACTTTAAATTGTTTGTCTACTGTTATTTAATTATAACAGTCAAATGAACAAAGAAAAGTGTGTTCTGTTAGTGTTGGTTATGTTCTGGCATAATCATGCTGTGATCTGAAAATGAGTCTTATTGAGATAGTTTGGTTTAACTTACTGGCAACAACTTTGTGATTTTAGAGCATGAGTATAGGTATGTTTTTTATAATGCAAAATATTTAATAAACATTGTTCTGATCAAAACACTTTCAAATAAATTTGTTTAGAAACACAGACATCAATAATCAGCCTATGAATCTCAACAGTGGTGACAATAATAAATCATGTTGCAGTGGCTGCCACCAATCACAACTCATTAATGGCTCCCATCATGCATTGCGATATGAATAAATTATGATCTGAATTTTCTATGTAATTTACTTTTCCTAATTGAATATTCTGCTCGTCACCATTGTTGAGATGCATAGACTGAATCTTGAAGTGCCTAAAAGAAAGATTTTTTTTTTTTAGAAAACAACTTTTAAGAAATCCTTTATATTATAGCTAAAATTCTGGATATTCATGCAGAATCACAGTTATGCTACAACAAACAACATATATCAAAAACATAAAGTTCAAATGATGATTGTCATAATATAACCAACACCATCAGATCACTTTTTTTTTCTTTGTTCATCTGGCAGTTATAACTCAGATAAAGCAGACAAACAAAATCTAAAGTTAATAATATAAGGTTCAAGAGCCCAACTAAAGTAAACAATGATCGCCATAACGGTGGCTTACAATTTGAGATTTTCTCCTTCAGTGATTCTTCAGGTGTGTTCAATAATGCTCAATCATCACTAAATTAATCACTTAATTATCTCATTAACTTTAACACTCTTGAGTGTGGACTCATATACACTCCCATGAGTGTTAATTTAACACTGGAGTTTTTGCTGTGTACAAAGAGCCGTAGTTAACTGATAAGCTGAGCCATATCGCATTAATTATCGCTGGCGATACGTCCGCGATATTGATGCGATATGGCTCAGCTTGTCAGTGAACTACGGCTCTTTGTAGTAAATGCCGCTCCATCTGAAAGCAGGTGAAGGCTATTTACTACTAATCAAGGAACCGGCTTTACTGACGAGATGCGCATAACAATATCGTGCGATATATCGCCCATCCCTAATAGGTTCATATCACTGTGTTATTGTTAGGGAACTACGAGCTGCTCTCAGGGCAGGAGTAATCAATAGGTACATATCACTGTGTTTTTGGTAGTGAACTACGAGCTGCTCTCAGGGCAGAAGTATAGGTTCATATGTGTTATTGTTAGTGAACTACGAGCTGCTCTCAGGGCAGGAGTATAGGTTCATATCGCTGTGTTATTGATAGTGAACTATGAGCGGCTCTCAGGGCAGGAGTACTCAATAGAAATATCGCTATGTTATTGATAGTGAACTACGAGCTGCTCTCAGGGCAGGAGTACTCAATAGGTTTATATCGCTGTGTTATTGATAGTGAACTACGAGCTGCTCTCAGGGCAGGAGTATAGGTTCATATCACTGTGTTATTGTTAGTAAACTAATAGCTGTTCTCAGGGCAGGAGTACTCAATAGACTCCTATCGGTGCTTTTTGTCAGTGTTATTGTTCTGAACAAAGTATTCAGGACATGTGTGCTTGTTTTTATAAATTGAATTTCGTACCTTCATTTTTTTTAATTTTTTTTTTCAGGTTAATGGAGCATATTTGGCTTGAAGGGATAAGGCGACAGGTAAAGAAAGTAAAGGATGCTCGAGTCATTCAGGAGGTCATACCTTTTTCTGGGGAGGAGACTGATTTCATGCTGGGTTACATTAAGAAACTGGAAGAGGAAACAAAAAGCATCTTCAGGTCCCCTGTGTCTACTCGAAAAGACTACTTTTACTTTGCATGTGAAAGATCAACTAAAGCAAGTGGGAAAAGCAAAGGAGAACCAACAAACACAAGAGCTAATTCTTGCAAAGCTTATGTGTCATTCAAAATTATCAAAGACGGTTGTTTCACAGGTGGTGTGGTCAACAAAATGCTTCAACACAATGGACATGGTGTGTGCTTGAAAGAAGAGGGTGTTAAAAATCGCATTGATCCAAAGTTAGTAACCTTTATTGAAATGTGGCTTGATCAAGGACAGTCAATTTCTGAAACACTTTTAAAATGTGTGGACTGGGCAGAGCGTCATGGACATATGGACAAATATAATCTCCGGTATTATGTTACACCTGAAGATATTCGATTAATCAAGAAGACCATTAATGCTCTTAGTTTTCCTGATGCGAAAGACTGCGTTAGTGTGGACAAGCTAGTCACATCTGAGCTGCAGGAAAAAATTTGTTACTACCAGCCATTGAGTGAAAATCAACCACTAATAATTGTAGTGCAGACGCCCTGGCAAAAAGATGTACTCAGAGAACATGCTCACACCATGGTATTCATGGATGCCACTTACAAAGTCATGACATCATATGGTTATGCCTTTTATGCACTTCTTTTGACCAACAGTATTGGAAGAGCAGTCCCATTTGCTTACTTTATTATTAGTGAGGAATCAGCGGACATACTTGCTCTCTGCTTGGAAAAGCTTGAAGAACACAACCCTGGATTTCTTCCCAGGTCCGAAGTAAAAAAACTTGCATAAAGACAGCAAATTGTAAACTACTTTTTGACATAAGCTTTTCATTTTGACTGTTCAAACTACAGATGTAGCTAGATCTTAATTCCTTCTTAATTCCTCATCATGTAGGTCGATAATGATTGACCGTGACCTTAAGGAACTCAATGCTATAAGAAGAGTTTTTCCAACAGCCAAGATTCTTCTTTGCTGGTTTCATGTACTCCAGGTAGATATATCCTACTGGATTTTTTTCCCCCATTATCTTGGGCCTTTAATTAGCAGTATTGAGTTAAAATAAAGAAATTATCACTTGTCACAGACCTATTCATTTTAAAACTAAATTTTGATTTAAAAGGTCATATAAAAATGTCTTGACTAGCTTTTGAATGTTTTTTGTAGGCCGTGCATAGGTGGATGGTTAGAAGAGATGGAGGAAACTTTTCAGTGAATCAACGAAATATTGTGATTCAAGCAATGGTGTCAATGAAATCCTGTTTAACGGTAATATTTGTATATCATAAATCACTTTATTCTTTAGAAATCATTTCAATAATGAAAATAAATCTTGAATTGCATACTATGGATTTTAATACACTCAAAAAAATGATATGTTGGCTTTACTTAACTTTTTTATGTAAACAGGTTCCACCGGTTCCACATAACTATGTTTCGTTAAACAAACATAATATGTTCATGTAACTTCAACATCATGGAATTTGGTCATTTTAAGCGACCCAATTAAACTCTGAGCTAATGAGTTAATTAAGTGAATAATTGAGTGATGATTGAGCATTATTGAAGACACCTGATGTTAACAAGCAGAATCTCTGAAGGAGAAAACCGGAATGTTTAAGTCACCATTATGGAGATAAGTGTGTGTTTTAGTTGGTCTCTTGACCATTAACTTATTAACTTTAGATTTTGTTTGGCTGCTGTACATGAGTTATAACAGCCGGATGAACAATAAACAAAGGTCATCTGATGGTGTTGGTTGTGTTTTAACATAATCATTATTTCACAATCATTTGACCTGAGTCTCTGAACTTATATTAAACCGAATTTCTGAGTTAAGTTTACCTTATGAATAATAGCAGCATTGTCATTGTAGAGCATACTATTTTTAAACTTTTCAATGAAATTTAAATGATCAAATCAATAAATAAAAAAGAAACTTCCTAAAAAATATTTTGAGTAGGCACACACAGACATCAAGAATCAGCCTGTGAATCTCAACAATGGTGACAATTATAAAGCATGTTGCAGTGCATTCTGGGTGCCACCAATCAAAACTCATTCATGGCTCCCATCATGCATTGCTGCATGAATAAATAATGAGCTTATGATCTGTTTGTCACCATTGCTGAGATTCATATGCTGATTCTTGATGTCTGTGTGTGCCTACTCAGTATATTTTTTAAGAAGTTGTTTTTTTTATTTCTTGATTTGATCATTTGAATTTCATTGAAAAGGCTAAAAATAGTATGCTCTACAATGACAGTAAGGTAAACTTAACTCAGAAATTGGGTTCAATATAAGTTCAGTGATTGAGGTCAAATGATTGTGAAATAATGATTATGTTAAATCACAACCAACACCATCAGATCTCCTTAGTTCATTGTTCATCTGGCTGTTATAACTCATGTACAGCAGCCAAACAAAATCTAAAGTTAATAAGTTAATGGTCAAGAGCCCAACTAAAACACACACTTATCTCCATAATGGTGACTTAAACATTCCGGTTTTCTCCTTCAGAGATTCTGCTTGTTAACATCAGGTGTCTTCAATAATGCTCAATCATCACTCAGTTATTCACTTAATTAACTCATTAGCTCAGAGTTTAATTGGGTCGCTTAAAATGACCAAATTCCATGATGTTGAAGTTACATGAACATATTATGTTTGTTTAACGAAACATAGTTATGTGGAACCGGTGGAACCTGTTTACATAAAAAAGTTAAGTAAAGCCAACATATCATTTTTTTGAGTGTAGGATTGGTCAAGTTTATATTTAGTTTAACTTTGTTGTGTTAAAAGTTAAAAAAAAAATGTGGGAACATTATTTTCAAAAGGCAATTTATCACTCTTTACTCATCCTCATATCATTCCAATTCATTTGATTTATTTTCTTTTCAATTAAGTTTTATTACATAAAAAACAAACAAACTCAGAAACATTATTCAAAATATCTCAATATCTTCAAAATATCTATTGTGTTCTACTGCAGAAATAAAGTCATATAGGTTTGGAGTGACATGAGGGTGAGTAAATTATGACATGCGTAACAAAATGACAATTTTCAACTTTGGGTGGACTACCCCTTTAAATGTGTGTAAACATAAGGTGGCATAACTTTACAATGTTGTGTTGTTTTTTTACAGGAAGAAGAGTTTAACAGCATGTCAGCTAGAAAGTGCGAAGAGCTTGATACCTGTCTGGGCAGTTCACATGTATCGACCTACCTCAAGAATCAGTGGATTTGTTTGGGAGATTTGTGGTGCAATTTTGGAAGGACATTCTATCACCACAACAGCGAAACCAACAACAAGGCAGAGAGGTCAACTATTAAAATTATAACACCTTGCCCTCAAATTACTTTTTAAAATATAGTGTAAATAACATATTCATTACAAATATTCATTAAGGATGTGCTAAATGTTTTAAATTTTGTACACAGATTTTTTCTTACAATGAAATACCAGTTTCTTAAGGGAAGGATGAATAGCAGGATTGATCAGCTTCTTCGCTTGCTGTGTGGTGATGTCCAAAAATATTACAGGTAAATATAAGTTAATTTTATTACTTTTGTTACACTGTAAAAAATATTTTAGCAATTTAGTTATTTCAACTTATTTTTTTGAGTAGAGATAACTAGATTGTCCAGACAACAAGAAATTTCAAGTTTTCTTGTCCTCAACTAGACTGAAAGTTGAATGAACAAGTAAAATTGTTATTTTAACTCAAAAATGTATGTTTAAACAACTGCACTAGATTTTCAGTTGAATGAACAAGTAAAATTGTTATTTTAACTCAAAAATGTAAGTTGAAACAACTGCACTACATTTTCTGCAGGTTTTACTTCAATTATACTCTAATGCTTTGATAGTAAACTAAACTTAATTTATCTATCTATCGTGTCTTCAGAAGAAATAGACTGATACAGAGTAAGTGTGACATTTTATATAGTGAAAGTGATTGTTGCGAGTTCTTAGTTCGTAATAAGCGTTTCATAGTCTTCTGTTAACAAATAATATAATAATAAATCATACATTAAATTCATAAGTGCAAATGAACATTAGTAAAAGCCTTTTTTTTTCAGAATTATTCACAGCAAAAACTCCAGTGTTAAATGAACTCTCCTGGGAGTTTATATGGCTTGTTAAAGTTGGGAGTGTTAAAGTTAAAGAGCTAATTAAGTGATTCATTGAGTGATGATTGACCATTATTGAAGACAACTGATGTTAACAAGCAGAATCACCAAAGGATAAAATCTAATTTTTTAAGCCACCATTATGGTGATTAATGTTTGCTTTAGTTGGTATTGTGACCCTTAAACTGTTAACATTATATTTTGTTTCGGCTGTTGTATTTGAGTTATAACTGCCAGATGATCAAAGAGAAAAGGTGATTTGACGGTGTTGGTTATGTTTTGACATAATCATCACTTGACTTGCATCACAAAGCTCATTTAAAGCCTTATCTCTGACTTTAAATGTATAATGTTGATTACAACATCACAGTGATTCTACAGTACAATATCTAGAAATGTCTAAATAATCCAAAGGATTTCTTAACAGTTGTTCTGATAAAAAAAATATATATTTTTTTGTAGGCACAGACATAAAGAATCAGTGTATGAATCTCAACAATGGTGACAAACAGAATATTCAATTAGGAAAAGGATATTACTAAAACATTTCAGATCATAATTTATTCATACCGCAATGCATGGTGGGAGCCATGAATGAGTTTTGATTGGTGGCACCCAGATTGCACTGCAACATGCTTTATAATTGTCACCATTGTTGAGATTCACAGGCTGATTATTGATGTCAGTGTGTCTAAATAAAATCATTTTTCAGAGTGTTTTGATCAGAAAAACTTTTAAGAAATATTTTGGACTATATTAAAAAAGTGTGAATATCGTTTGCTATAGAATCACTAAAAAACTCTCAAGTGATGAGTATGTTAAAACATAACCAACACCATCGGAATCACCTTTTCTCTTTGATCATCTGGCAATCATAACTCAGATACAACTGCCAAACAAATCTAATGTTAACAGTTTAAGGGTCACGAGCCCATCGAAAGCAAACACTGATCACTATAATGGTGGCTAAAAATTTGATTTTCAAAACACCACTTTAGTTGGCTGAACTTATTGGATGTAGTTTAGAAAACTTAACTTTAGTTGGCCAAACTTATTGGATGTAGTTTAGAAAACTTAACTTTAGTTGGCCAAACTTAGATTCAAAGTTTACTTAACTAAATTAAATCAGTTCATTGTACTTTATAATATGTCAGGTAAACCTTTCCAAATTTGTCAGGTACACTTTTCAAAATAAGTTAGTTAAACTCAAAAAAACCCATGCAAAAAGATAACACAAAATAATGAGTTAAGTCAACAAACATTTTTTTACAGTGTATGATGATAAATTGTAATTACAGAAATCATGTGACCAAGTTGTGGTACCCTGATTATATATTGCATATACAGGTGCTGGTCATATAATTAGAATATCATCAAAAAGTTTATTTATTTCAGTAATTCCATTCAAAAAGTGAAATTTGGATATTATATTCATTCATTACACACAGACTGATATATTTCAAATGTTTATTCCATTTAATTGTGATGATTAAAACTGACAACTAATGAAAATACCAAATTCAGTATCTCCGAAAATTTGAATATTATTCAAGAACAATACAAAAAAAAAGGATTTTTAGAAATGTTGGCCAACTTTATGGAGATGCAGATTTCATTTTCCAACAAGACTTGGCACCTGCACACAGTGCCAAAGCTACCAGTATCTGGTTTAAGGACCATGGTATCCCTGTTCTTAATTGGCCAGCAAACTCGCCTGACCTTAACCCTATAGAAAATCTATGGGGTATTGTGAAGAAGAAGATGCGATATGCCAGACCCAACAATGCAGAAGAGCTGAAGGCCACTATCAGAGCAACCTGGGCTCTCATAACAACTAAGCAGTGCCACAGACTGATCGACTCCATGCCACGCCGCATTGCTGCAGTAATTCAGGCAAAAGGAGTAAAAAAAACTAAGTATTGAGTGCTGTACATGCACCAACATTTCTAAAAATCCTTTTTTTGTATTGGTCTTGAGTAATATTCTAATTTTCGGAGATACTGAATTTGGGATTTTCATTAGTTGTCAGTTTTAATCACAATTAAATGAAATAAACATTTGGAAATAAAAATATCAGTCAGTGTGTAATGAATATAATATCCAAATTTCACTTTTTGAATGGAATTACTGAAATAAATCAACTTTGTAATGATATTCTAATTATATGACCAGCACCTGTAGCCTGGGAAAACCCAGACAACTTCCGGCAAATTTAGATTTGCTCTGAAAGTTAGTCTGGCAAAGAGCTCATTCAAACACATTTCCAATCCGTAGAAATCGCAGCACCAATCAGAAACGTTGGGGTGGGCTTTACACGATGACGACAGCGCTGGGATTTTGAAGCAGATTTTGTAGCCTACATTACAAAGATGGATGCCGCCGTCGAACATCACTCGTTCGAATCAGCTATCGCGTCTGTTTTAAGTGATTTGAACGTTTCCTTTTTGTTAAAAACCGAGCAAAGAACAACACTCGGAGATGTTTCTCCGCCGTTCTGCATACGTCATCTCCTTCATCGCTCTGATTGGTTTTAGGTCTATCCGCGACGTCCGCTGGTGACGCCCCTCTGGAAATGATTTGTCTATGACGCTTTGCCAGACCCTAACTCAGTTACAACTGAGAATGGTCTGGTTTTAACCAGGCTACAGCACCTGTATATTACCTCTGGCCACAACCTGTTACCATTATCAACTTGTTTGGATACAGGAAGCTCTAGTATAAACATTTAGCTATTCTCTTTAGCCTTATCATTGTCAATTCCAATTAACAGTACACTTATGAAAACATTTACTAAAAAGGTCTGTCAGCTTCGAGGGCATTGTTGGTTGTTATAAAACTCGACCCCGTAAAACAAAGTATGCAAAGAGTTGTCTACCCCCCCCCCCCCCCCTGTACTCCCTCTATTTAGAATAGTCTTTTTCCCACTGTTTGTTTTAATTAGTTTATAGCCTATGAAATCTATACAAATGTCTATACAAAGGATATAACAAATGTCTAAAAAGTCTAAATCTTTTGACAACTTGTTCTTTCGTTTAATTGTTCAGTTACCTGGATGACCTGACAGACACTGGACGAATAAAAGGAGAGAACACTGAAGAGACCACAAATACTGCCCACTGCATGATTGCAAAAGGCCTGGATGCAAAAGTGGAGATGAATGAAAACGGAGTGTGTTTGGTTCCACCCGATACAAGCACACAATCTCACAGAGTTGACTTGGTGATGCATAATTGCGATTGCAAAATATTCCAATGTGGATCTGTGTGCAAACACTTAATTTTCTCACAAACCATTGCAGAGAAACAAGGACTCGTAATTCAAGACCTAAGGGCAGAAGCAGCAAGAAAAATTGTTGACAGTGAATCCTATTTCACAGATAATGAAGACCTTACTGTATATCATTTTGATGGGAGTGTAGGAATTGTACGTCGTAAAGGGACCAAATTTTGCACATGCATTGCAAATAGCTATGGAGAGGTGTGTGTATGTATCTTAGTTCACAACATTATCTACACAACATCCTGTGAGAACATATCTGAGGATTCACACTGCTCAAAATCCAGTGAGAAAAAAAAAGTAACACTGCAACACATGCTCACAGATCTTCATGAGTGGAGCCAATCAGAAAAATTTCATGAGGATAAGGAAGTGCACAGTTTAGTACAGAGAGCACACAAATTAATTTTTTCACAGTTTATCAGAATCAGAATCAGAAAGAGCTTTATTGCCAAGTGTGCTTGCACACACAAGGAATTTGTTTTGGTACTGAGGCTTCCAGTGGACATATACAAATACAAATACAACAAGAAACACAATACTACAAATTATAAGAATAAAAAATAAAAATATAAATATAGCTGCGAGCAGCGATTGCGGGCCCAAGCCGGTAGCACCGCCACCCCGGTGCCTTTACCTAAAGGCACCGGGGTGGCGGTGCCGCCAGCTTTGGCCCTTCATCGCTGCTGAACCAGTTCTGTCCTCGCATATTGGCTTCATAGAAAGCGGGCTAGAGTTAAATTAGCATGTTTATACCTCATTTACACCATAAGCAGCTAGTGCGGTCGATGGAGTCTAATTAAAATGCACATTAAGATGATAAGATTATAATTTTTGTGCATTTTAAAGTTTGCCAATTATCTTTGTAACTGCAGAAGTTGTTGAATTTTAACAAAATATAGCAAATTCACTTAGGCCTAACTTACCTTATAATAGTTGCTTTCTCCCAGTAACGTACAAGTTTGAAGGATTCCCTCCAAACGTCTTGAGCCCGCCTCTCCTTCAATTTCATTGGCTGAATCTGTAAACCAATCATGTTCCTTTCTGCCCTCAGAACATGTTTGAGTCACTAAAACTCCTATCTGCAGCTTGCGCCCAATCAATTCAATGTGTGGCCCCAAAGTGACAAACAACACCCAAACGAGAGTGTATGTGTCGAATGTGTCCATCCTGGAAATTGTATGTTGGGTCAATATAACTCAATTAAGTTAAAACAGCATTCCCTTGTTTTATGTTACATAAACCTGATTGAATTAGGTTACAACAACAAAATTAGAATTTGCAGGTAGCAATACCTCCTTAAAGCAACAGCTGCACGTGTTCACTTTTTACATACATTGCTCAAATGAGAGAGAGAGAGAGAGAGAGAGAGAGAGAGAGAGAGAGAGAGAGAGAGAGAGAGAGAGAGAGATTGTCTGTAGTTTCTAATAACAAATGCTTTGACTACATATTTTGCACACGGCTCAACCAGCAAAAGTCTTTGCTGCAATACAAGAGAGTCTTTTAGAAAAAAAGCTAAAAAGTCTTTGAGTCTTTTATTTTGTCTTCATCAGCTCAAATAACAAAACAAAACAAAACACTTTAAACAAGAATCTTTGTCTGTAAATTCTACTTCTCCTCTTACCTTTCTGTTTAACTTTTTAGGGCATTTTAAATCAGTTATAGCAAAGGCTTTATTCCTATTAATACAGAATTTCTCAAATAATTTGACAAGAAAAACAAATATCCTCGCTGATGGCATGTTCACACAAACCAGGAAAAGAAAAACATACTTTGTTACTGTTACTAAACAAATTGTCATTGGTCATTCCATTCGTCATTCATTCTTGGGAAGAAATATCTTATCATTCATCAGAACACAGAGGCTTGGTCTAATCAAAAATATTTGATTATTACCATCACCAAAGATGGATGAATGCATTATATGTATGAAATATTAAAATAATATAATATTTTCATAATACTATTATTTTATAGTATGGTTTTAATTAAGCTTAAGCCTTGTTCTGGGCCAAAAATAAATAAATTCACTTTCAAAATGCTTTTACAAAAGTTTGACATGTTAAGTGTTAAATAAAATCTAACATAGTACACAGTCAACAACTCCATATCACAGCTAAGCTTACTACCCCTAGCTGCTACAGGCTAGTAGAAACGGAGGTAAATCGGCGTCCATTCATACCTTCAATGTCGTGGATAAAACCTTCGATCCAGTTACTGTATCCCTTAATTAACACAGCCCGGGGGATGTTGCAGTCAGTACTGGCTGACTGCTCCACATTTTGCATCGTTAATTCGGGCAGACAGAAAAGATTGGTGGTCCACACTGGAGTTTCTATTGCTGGTGCTGCTGCGTCAGAGTCAAACTTCCGGGTTTGTGTACCCCTCAACGCGTTCGCGTTTTCAAAATGGCCGCCAGGTGAATAAGGTGAATTCTGCCTTGTTACATAAACTAGTTAATGTCTTGTTTTGATAGTTGATTGCGCATTATTGAAGACACCTGATGTTAACAAGCAGAATCACTGAAGGAGAAAACCATAATTTTTAAGTCACCGTTATAGAGACCAGTGTTTGCTTTAGTTGGGCTCCTGACCCTTAAAACATTAAATTTAGATGTTGTTTGGCTGCTGTTACTGAGTCATAACAACTAGATAAACAAATGGTCGAGGTCATCTGATGGTGTTGGTTGTGTTTTAACATAATCATTATTTCACAAGCATTTGACCTGAATCACTGAATTAATATAGAGCCCAATTTAGGTTTACTTTATTAATTATAGCAGCATTGGCCTTTTTCAGCATAATATTTTTGACTTCTTCAATGAAATCCAAATGGTCAAGTCAATAAAAAGAAAACTTTGAAAATTCTTTATATAGGCACACACAGACATCAATAATTAGCGTATGAGTCTCAGCAATGGTGACAAACAGATCACCTCTGACCATAAGCTCAATATTTATTTACGCAGCAATGCATGATGGGAGCCATGAATGAGTGTTGATTGGTGGCACCCAAAATGCACTGCAACATGCTTCATAATTGTCACCATTGTTGAGATTCACAGGCTGATTATTGATGTCTGTGTGTCTAAAAACTAAATAAAATCAAAATAATATTTTTTTTTGTAAAGACACGTTTAAATTTTTTTAGATTACATTATATAAAAAGAAGAAAATATGATGGTATATAAGGACAGTGCTGCTATAATTAACAGTTGGTTTATGCTACCAGAAATGGACAAGGGTATGACTGTGTCAAACAACTTATGCTCCTTCACTCGACGGATAAGACGTTCAACGTGTACCCTGAGCCTGGCCACATACTGAGTGTGTGTCACTTCATGAGGTAACATTTGTTTTCCCTTGGTCAGGAAAACAGGCCAGTGAATTTTGCATGGCACTAGGCTGTCAATTAACCCTCCTATTATCCTTGGGGTCAATTTGACCCCATTCAATGTTTAACGTCTGTAAATACATACTTTTTTTATTTTTATTTAATGACTCTCCTAATTTAATGGGGACAACTCTGTAAACATAAAATTAACCTGCTGATATTTTTTCAATGTCCTGTACACATTTTGTAGCATCGGTGTTCCTTGTGGTCAATTTGACCCCAGGCTCTTTTAGCTGTATAAAACATAAGAAATATTAAAATTGCACACACATTTGTTTTGGTTGTTTTATTGAGGTCACTATAACATGTTATAATTGTATAATGTTCATTATAATTTTACATAAATGTATTCCCCCCGTGCCGTGGGGGAGGGGAAAACATAATTCTCATGGTTTACCAAACAAAGGGGAGGAGCAAACATTATAAAAGCATGAACAGAAGCCTTCTAAACCATTTCTCTTTGTGCTCTGTGTGCTCTCTATGTTCTCCATCTCTCTCATTTGAAAATGACATCTAAACACCCTTGGCACCCTCGTCCTGATCTTTGGAACCTCCACGTGTGGCTCCTGGACGGGATGAGGCAGGTTGAGTATCCTACTACCAGCGGTGGTGGCTACCATCACTTCCGCTTAGCATCGTCCACGAGACATGTCTACGCATTGAAGTGGAACCTCTTCGTCAACTGGGCTCTTCTCACCAAGAAGACCCCCGGAGATGTTCGATCAGTGTCATGCTTTCCTTCCTTCAAGAAGGGTTGGAGCGAAGGCTGTCTCCCTCCACCCTAAAAGTATACGTTGCCGCTATTGCCGCACACCATGTTACAGTGGAAGGTAAGTCCATAGGAAAGCACGACCTGATCGTCAGGTTCCTGAGGGGAGTGAGGAGACTGAATCCTCCTCGCCCTCCTCTTGTTCCCTCTTGGGACCTCTCAGTGGTTCTAAATGCCCTGCAGAGTGCTCCCTTTGAGCCTTTGCAATCAGTGGAGCTTAAGTTCCTGTCAATAAAGACAGCACTCCTGGTTGCATTGGCCTCCATCAAGAGGGTAGGGGACCTGCACACATTCTCCATTGACGAAGTGTGCCTGGAATTCGGGCCGGCTTACTTTCACGTGATCCTGAGACCCCGGCCTGGATATGTGCCCAAGGTTCCTACCATTCCCTTCCGGGACCAGGTGGTGAACCTGCAAGCGCTGCCCCTGGAGGAGGCAGACCCAGCCTTGGCACTGCTCTGTCCAGTACGTGCTGTCAGCGCCTATGTAGACAGAACGCAGTGTTTCAGGACCTCAGACCAGCTATTTGTCTGTTATGGTGGGAAGCTGAAGGGAAAGGCTCTCTCACTGGAAAAGATAGTGGACGCCTTTGCTTTGGCATACCAGCAGCAAGGTCAACCGTGCCCCCTTGGTGTGACTGCCCACTCCCCGGAGTGTGGCGTCCTCTTGAGCTCTAGCACATGCCGCCTCGCTAACAGACATCTGCAGAGCTGCAGGCTGGGCGACACCTAACACATTCGCCAGATTCTACTATCTCCGAGTGAAGCCAGTGTCCTCTCATGTACTCGCTTCAACCAGCTAGTACTGGACCCACTCAGGTGTCTTCGCTTGCTCGCCATTCCACTCCACGGACTGGAAATGTGCGATATTCTCCTCAGGTGAGCTTCCCCGAAAGCCCTGAGTTCCTCCAGCACTCCTGACGTCTGACGTCGGCGCCAGTGTCTATTGCCTGCGCGTCAACTAGGTGCCTCCCGTGTGCATGGTCCCTCCTCTGAGCGACCCCCACATGTGTATTTCCACTGTAAGCCTCTCTGAGCATGTGTCTTTCCCTTGGCAAGCCACCTTGCTACCCCTGGGGTTGAAATATTCCACCTGCGGCTGGACACCCCAGTGTTCTCCATATGCATCCCTCCGGGTCATATGTGTATTCTCTAAGCCCCTACGTAACCGAGACATTTTTCTTTCCAAATGTTATAGATTACCAAAATCTATACTTAGAAATATTATAAAACAAATAAAACACCAAAAATATGTATACTTTTCCAATTTTAGGTCAATCAGTAAGATTTTATGGTGATTTGTAAATGTGTCCATAGTCGTGCAATGGGTATTCTGGATGTATAAGGGGTGGGAAGGGGTGGGAAGGGGTGGGAAGGGGTGGGGAGGGGTGGGGAGGGGTGGGGAGGGGTGGGGAGGGGGGGTGGTGGGTGGATGTAAACTTAAAAGGTTATTTAAGTAGTCAACAAAGATATAAATTACCTGAGACACAAACCCTGGGGTTTTACCCCAGTGGGTAAAAGATGTTATCGGATTTGAGGGTAACAGGAGGGTTAAGAAGCCCTTATCCACCATGATGGCCATGTCAGGGGTAAGAAGGTTAATGATCCCTGACTGTTTGAACAACTCCCTGTCACTTATAGACCCTGCATAGAGTCCAGACACAAATGTTATTGCACCATGAGGTGCCATTCCTATTAAAGCCTTGAATGTGCAGTGAGACTTATAGTTTGAAAAATACTCACTTTGTAATAGCAAAGAGGAAGGTGTTTGGCAGCGGATCTCAGTACAATCCAGGATAACCTGTGTGTCTCGGAAAAGATTAAATTCCTCTGGCAAATGCGCTCATACTCTCTCTTTCGGCATCCAAATGCACACTGACCCCAGGACAATGTACAGGAAGTTGGCCCAGGTTGTTATGATGCGGCTCACAGTGGCCTGATGTACATGGAAGCGATGACCAAGGTCCTTTTGCTTGAGGCCCAAAGCAAGATGCATCATGAACAGGAAGAACTCGTCTATTGCAGGAAGTGCCCGAGTGTTTCCAGCCTCCTTGGTGACTTTGGAGTTGGTGACACGAATCATTCTGTGCGTTGCCGGTTCAATCAGTTCCCAGAAGGCTATTAGGTGGTTATAGGTTGCAAATCTGTCAAGAAATAAACATGCATTGGTTCTCACATGGCATAAAAGACTTACACTTAGCTTTATAATATAGTCATTTTCAGTTTAGGAAATAAGAATGGTGAACTACAAGTTATTGATACAACAATCTTGTAATACATCATGAGTCATGAAAATTATGGAATTCCGTATGTATGATTAAACTAACTCTGATTACTCTTGAAGACAACAGATGTTATTCATACTTATAATTATGTTAGCCTATGTTGTTGTTATTATTTTGGTCGGTGTAGCCTACTTTTACTTGCAGCTAGCTTATACAACTCAAATAATATTTAATAACAACGTGGACTAGTGTTTTCAAGACAAAGGCAAAGCTATTACAAATGCTTATCACAGGCAATATCATTTTACCTTGTATAAAAGCGTATGTCCTCATCGGACCCAGCAAATCTCTGGAGACCGAAGCGAAGTATGATCTTGGTCTGGTCCAACTGCTTCCGTAGATCTTCTATCTCCCTCGTCAACTCCTCATTTTCATGTAATACCATGTCCACAGCTGCAGCTTCGGGAAGTGAACAATAATCGTGTCCAGTCCTCTCCACGTCAAAGTCAATATCTTGCTCTACGTCCGAGTCAGGATCAGGGGGCAGCGGTCTCTCTCGCCGTTCCCAAACACTCGACCTCGGCGGCTGCACTTGGTAACGGTTCCACTCAAACAGTGTAGGGAAAGCACCTTTTTTCAGATGTCTCAGTCTAGTCCCTTCCATAAAGTCATCAGGTTTGAAATGAACGCTACACACCTTTGTGTTTTTGTTGACTTGGAAGTCATCCCTCCTGATCTTAACGATCCATTTTTTTTTTAGATCCTCTTCCATGGGAAATGAATGAAAACTCACAGTCGAGTTGTATCTTGCCGACACAACGCACGACGGCACACAACAATGTTCCGAACTAGGTCGCATTAGCTTTTGATATCGGAAAACCTTTTTCTCCATAATTAAGCTGCCAAGATAAGAATAACAAGAATGTTTGTCGTTGTTAACTTTCGCGCGTCAGATCTAATACGGAACCGGAAATATATTCAAATATGGTAAATCACACGTCTCTGCGAAATCCTCACTCTGAGCTAGACTCGTCAAAGTTTCTCGCAATGTTTTTTGGCCGTTTTTTTTGCCCCTGGGGCAAACATTTGTGCTGTGTTCTGAGCTATTTGTTATTTGTTTCGGTATTTAGTTGTGTTGTGAACTTTTGCAGCGTGTTTCTGTATCTGGTTGTGTTGTGAGTATTTGGACCACACATGTGTTGTGAAACTGATGAAGAAGTTTTCTTTATTTGCGGGTGTTTTTCTATTTGCATGTGTTTTCTTCAGTTGCAGCATTTTGAGCTCTCTCGTCCACCGTACAAATAGCTTAAAATCTTGATGTGTTTAAATGTCATGTGATATGAACATGTGACCTACATCTACATCACTGGTACACACCGCCATCTACTGGTTGAATAATCATTACATTTAACTCCATTCATTCACAGTTGTCCGTCAGTATCACTGGAGTTTTTATTGCAAACCTCACGTGACCTTTAAACACTGGACAGTGCAAACATGACCTTGGCCAATTTAACTCGTTGATGGGAATTTCATCACCCTTATTTGTTATTTTATATTGTTATAGGTAAATATTTCGATAAATCTAACCTCACTCTCTTTCAACGTTAAACTGAGTCTTTGCGCTGGAATTCACGCTCTGCTTCTGCTAAAAGTAAAAGTTTGATTTGATTGGCCATCTCAACAATTTGGCCATTTTTAAATTTGGGGGGACTTGTCCTCGAGAACCACTGGCTCCAAATACTAAAAATGTGGTCATAAAAAATTCATTATAATTCATTGATTTTAATGTGAGGATATAAAAAGAAAAAAAAAAAGGAAGTGGTTGATAACTTGTCATTTACACTTTGGAAAAAAAAAAGTAAATGGATATTTTCCTTCAGTTAGTGTTGTTGAGATGCAAGACAATCCAGCAGAAGAGTTTAAGGGTAGAGAGTTTTATTGAGGATTACAGACAGGTGTAAAAACATTTGCATCTTTCTTCCCTCGTCTGTTTTTGCTCATTCACTACTCCCATTAAAAAAATTTTAATGCTCAAAAAGTGTTAACAGAGTGCTTAAAATTCAGTAGACTGAATCTGCACATGAAAAGCACAATTACACACAGAGACACGCATGAAGAAGTGCAGAATATAACATCAAATTAGAGAAATATTGTAAAGATATTTTTAAAATTATGCTCATTTAAGGTAAATAATGAGAGAAAGTGAAGATATTCTCATTCATATCAGAGTCTCAAAGATAGAGGGTACATTTTCTATTTGTATTTTGTATTTATCTATTTTATTTTTGGCTTCATGATTGACTCACTTTTTTCTCTTTTTGCACTTGAAAAACAAATAAAGGTGGGAAAGGAGAAGTGAACAAGTGATTAGCAAATAAAGCTCTATGATGCTCTATTCAGCCTGACATCTGTACTTTACCGTACATAATGTACAGGCCAGCTATTGTGGTCACACTCCAACACTATATTACGGGCAGGGATCAACCTCCCTGTACAGGTCCTTCTCAAAAAATTAGCATATTGTGATAAAGTTCATTATTTTCCATAATGTAATGATAAAAATTAAACTTTCATATATTTTAGATTCATTGCACACCAACTGAAATATTTCAGGTCTTTTATTGTTTTAATACTGATGATTTTGGCATACAGCTCATGAAAACCCAAAATTCCTATCTCAAAAAATTAGCATATTTCATCCGACCAATAAAAGAAGTGTTTTTAATACAAAAAAAAGTCAACCTTCAAATAATTATGTTCAGTTATGCACTCAATACTTGGTCGGGAATCCTTTTGCAGAAATGACTGCTTCAATGCGGCGTGGCATGGAGGCAATCAGCCTGTGGCACTGCTGAGGTGTTATGGAGGCCCAGGATGCTTAGATAGCGGCCTTAAGCTCATCCAGAGTGTTGGGTCTTGCGTCTCTCAACTTTCTCTTCACAATATCCCACAGATTCTCTATGGGGTTCAGGTCAGGAGAGTTGGCAGGCCAATTGAGCACAGTAATACCATGGTCAGTAAACCATTTACCAGTGGTTTTGGCACTGTGAGCAGGTGCCAGGTCGTGCTGAAAAATGAAATCAGATGGAAGCATGAAGTGCTCCAAAATCTCCTGATAGCTAGCTGCATTGACCCTGCCCTTGATAAAACACAGTGGACCAACACCAGCAGCTGACATGGCACCCCAGACCATCACTGACTGTGGGTACTTGACACTGGACTTCAGGCATTTTGGCATTTCCTTCTCCCCAGTCTTCCTCCAGACTCTGGCACCTTGATTTCCGAATGACATGCAAAATTTCCTTTCATCCGAAAAAAGTACTTTGGACCACTGAGCAACAGTCCAGTGCTGCTTCTCTGTAGCCCAGGTCAGGCGCTTCTGCCGCTGTTTCTGGTTCAAAAGTGGCTTGACCTGGGGAATGCGGCACCTGTAGCCCATTTCCTGCACACGCCTGTACACGGTGGCTCTGGATGTTTCTACTCCAGACTCAGTCCACTGCTTCCGCAGGTCCCCCAAGGTCTGGAATCGGTCCTTCTCCACAATCTTCCTCAGGGTCCGGTCACCTCTTCTCGTTGTGCAGCGTTTTTTGCCACACTTTTTCCTTCCCACAGACTTCCCACTGAGGTGCCTTGATACAGCACTCTGGGAACAGCCTATTTGTTCAGAAATTTCTTTCTGTGTCTTACCCTCTTGCTTGAGAGTGTCAATGATGGCAGTCTTACCCATGATTGCGGTTTTGAGTAATGAAACAGGCTGGGAGTTTTTAAAAGCCTCAGGAATCTTTTGCAGGTGTTTAGAGTTAATTAGTTGATTCAGATGATTAGGTTAATAGCTCGTTTAGAGACCCTTTTCATGATATGCTAATTTTTTGAGAATTTTGGGTTTTCATGAGCTGTATGCCAAAATCATCAGTATTAAAACAATAAAAGACCTGAAATGTTTCAGTTGGTGTGCAATGAATCTAAAATATATGAAAGTTTAATTTTTATCATTACATTATGGAAAATAATGAACTTTATCACAATATGCTAATTTTTTGAGAAGGACCTGTATATTTACATTTTGGGTATATTGACTCAGGTTGTAAATGACACGTGACCACAGGAAAAGGCTGGTTGCTCTGATACCGGTCATTGGAGCCGGGTAGTAGAGTTCCTCCTTTGCCACAGACTGGTGTAATAGCATCTGCATTTGCTTGTATGAAGCTGTTGTCAAATTTGCAGTAACCGTAAGCTCTATTGATTTTTCTCGTCTTGATTTCACTGGTACACATCTGCTCATTCACAAGAGGACCCACATGCTGATTGAGGAAACGCACATAACCTTGTGGTTGAGCATGGGTGAAGAACGACACACACAATACCAGCAGCAGAATCACGGCAGACTGATGAATCTCCATGACCTGCTGAACAATACACACATCACAACACCTTTACTGACATTTGACTTATAAAGCAGTTTAGGTGTGATCAATTAAGAAAATACTATGAGACCCTTCTTTTGTTTTTACTTGCACATATTTTACTGTGCACATTTTTCTACATAGATGAATCCAATCTCTTTGTTTTTTTCTCTATTTGTGTAAAAGTTCATTCCATTGAGTCAAGACAAATTTATTGTATATCTGATACTTGCTATTTTTAAAGTTGTTAACATTTAAAAACAAGGTTAATTACAAACCCCAGAAAAAAAACTTACCCCAGAAAAATATTTTTCAAAGTAAGTTTTTTTTAATACTTATTACAATGCTTTGCACATTATAGACCACCTTTTTCGAATATATATATATATATATATATATATATATATATATATATATATATATTTGTTACATAGATGTTACAAAAATATTAAATGAGCTTGTGTAACTGTGAACTGATACTCACACAGGTTGCAGTCTTTAGTCTGTGGTAGTAAACCTGTGGCCAAGCGAATGCAGTCAGGCTTAATCTTGATGAATCTTCAGGTAGATTATCTGCAGATCTCAGAGCTGTCAGTCATCAGTTGGAAACAGGCTCCTGATGTATTCTCCGATGTTGATCAGATCTCGGGAGATGATCAAGCAGAAGAAGAAATGGGCCATATTTATACTCAAGATAAAGCAGAATCATCCATGATGTCCAGACCATCCAATCATAGACCTCAAAGATCAACCCTAATATATATAGCTTATTAAGCAATATAATAACAACGGTTAAATGTTCAAATACGTGACTTGAGTTTCCATTTGCGTGTGAATGTATAAGTGTTTCTAGACCTAGTTCTTGTTTTGTCTAGGTGTGTCCATGATGTGCATATAACATAACGAAAAGAAGTTACATAAGGGCAGTTTTACACAAGAATTATCAAAAGTGGAGCCTAAGAAATAATAAAATATTAATACTTGGTATCACGACACTGGCTTTAAAATGTCCCGGTCCACTCAGGATTTGATCCTCAGGCTATAAATTCTAGAGCGCTTGCAAAGTTTGCTGTGAGCATTCAATCGTGTGACACATGAAGAGTTTCATAGTGATATACTTCTCTGATGAAGATTACGAGATAATAACCAAGTGGTAGAAATAATTTAAACACATTATATCAGCAACAACACTATTGCTGCAGTGAAAGCTTAAGAGAACTGCTAGAAGAAAATAACAGAATGTGTCATTACTAAATTGAATTAATATTGGCCCTGTATTTTCTGCCGGAATATTGCCAAAATATTGTCAGCCGGATCCAGATCAGATGGTGGACCTGCGCCTGGACTCATCCACAACGCATCCCTGAAGTGCCAGCCCCATTAGCCCTGTGAAGGCCTCATCGACATGACAGGCATCGGCACTGATCCTCAACAAACTCGTCTCCATACCGGTGTGATGACTCCGACTTCCAACCAGATGGATCTGGATAATTTTCTGAATGTTCTGATCCAATCTGTCCTCTGACTAAATGCTGCCTGAATCATAATCATACACTGTTCGTTCATTGGCCAGAGGAGAACTGAGACTGAGCCTGGGTTCTCCCAAGGTTTTTTTCTCCATTCTGTCACTGATGTAGTTTTGGTTCCTTGCCACTGTTGCCTTGGCTTTTGGCTTGCTTAGTTGGGGACATTTAAACATTCAACAATATTATTGATCTGCCTTACTTATGATGATGACAATTTTCTTCTAGAAACAAACTTTGTTGTATTTTTATTTTATTTTTTTCATGCTATCACTGTGAAGCTGCTTTGATACAATCTGTATTGTAAAAAGCGCTGTATAAATTTGACTTGACTTGACATTTCTCATTTATTATGACTTCCCCATACAACATGAAGTAAGTACAGTTCAGTGTTATGACCTCCCAAATAATCTAGGGGTACATGGGTCTAAAATTTACATTAAAAAGAAATACATACAAGTGTGCTGTACAAAGAACCACACACCAAGATGACTGTCGTGCGACAAACGGATACATTTATTCAATGCAAAGGCAATATAAGTAATGTGTAATAATGGTGAAGCAAAAACAAGATTATAGATGATATAGATGATACATTATTTATATATATATATATATATATATATATATATGCACACACAGTATTTACTGTTTTTCACAAGATGAACCATACAACTAAACAGAGAGGATGAATGGACGCAGACGCCACCAAAGAAAAGAAAAACGAAGTCTAACTTTGAAATATCCTTTTTTATTAAAATGTGATTTTTGAGACCAAAATAGATATTTCTGTTGTACCTGCCACTGAATCCGTGTCTCTCCCTGACACCAGTAGCAGACAGAGCTGGATTTACCTACATTTTACCTGGTCTATTATCCAGTTTTCCAAGCATGTCTGTTCCTTATTTTAATTATTATTATTATTATTATTTTATTTATGTCTTTGTTTAAAAGTCAGCTTGATTGTTGCTCAGCAGGCTGAATCTCTCACTCTCTCTTTACTACTCTCTCTTTACTACTCTCTCTTTACTACTCTCTCTTTACTACGGTGCAAACTGTCGGTTCAAGATCTTAACCAAACACTAACTTAACTGAACTATTAAATTCATTACAACACAGAACCCTTCATCCTTCATAAAAGTAGAAAATACAAGTAAAAATCAAAAATAAAGAGTAAAAAGAGTAAATCTAACATACCTGTTGCAACACTCTATAAATTATGCTAACGGCATTTGTGGGGTATCTTTAGCTTAAATGCTGAATTGATTTAAATTACCCAGACCTTCTCTCAAATTAGTAAAAGCGGTCTTCAACTTTAGCCATCACCATTGAAATGAGCCTTTGCCATGTCTAAGGAGCACATCAGCACTGTCAGGTTGGTGTGCAGGTAGCTGAAGACGAGGACACGGTAGCTAAGGATGGCTGGAGCGAAACAGACGTTCCGAAGCTTTGCGAGATCCCGAAGCAAAGATGATTCGAAACACTGATCCGAAGCGTGATTCAAAACACCCACGTCACGTGACAACGGCTAAATGAAGCGTCTAACGCCGCCTTCACACTGGCAGTTGAAATCAGCTGCGTAAAACGCAATACGCCCCCAGCGGACGTCCTACTACACCGTTGAAAAGCGTCGGAAGCGAGTAGTACAAAAATGGCGGAGATTTTTTTTAACAGATGTTACTGTTCTTGTTAATGAACATAAATTTAACATAGTAAATCTGCATCTAACTCAAGATAATACTACACTGTCAACAACTCACTGTCAAATATGTGTTTCGAGACAAAACATGTAATATTAATATTGCAGCCTGCGCGGCAAACTGTGCTGAAGATACATTCCATCAAAGTTAGGCAACACAAACCTGTTTCAAGACTTGAAACATGCAGAAACTAAGAAATTAATTCAGGTTTGTTTATCAGTACCATAGCAACGCTAACTTCCGCTGGAATTGTCGGATAGGAACCGTCCGTAGCCTTTCGCAAGAGTTCAATTTTTTGAACGCATCCGGATGACCAACGGACACGATTTTCTTCGCACCGCACTCGTTCGGACCCGTTTCGGACCCATTCGCATGCGGTCTGCGAATCTCCATAGGAAATGAATGACTTCCGGTCGTTTCGGAGCCGTATCGGAGCTGATTTTAACTGCCAGTGTGAAGGCGGCGTAAGTGTTTCATCAGGTGGAGTGCTCCGCCGAATCAGGGTTTCATTGATTGGTCGGTTCGGGAACAAATCACACAATCACACAGTATAAAAGTTTTGTCAACGCATTTTCATATCGTGGGTTTTTGTGAGAGGAGTTTGGTTTTGAGATAGCGGATTTTTGGTGATATAGTGACATTTATAGTGCGATTTGTTTAGTTATATTTAGGATTTAATTTACATTTACACATTGACTTAGAGACACACAGAGTACATATAGTGACACATTAATAGATGCATTGATAGAAATATATATATATATATATATATATATATATATATATAGATTAATAGATAGATACATATATTACAGATACATATAAATTATTAGATAGATAGGCTACATATAAGATAGATAGATAGATAGATAGATAGATAGATAGATAGATAGATAGATAGATAGATAGATAGATAGATAGATAGAAATGGAGGCTCCACAGAAGAGATGCCGTACATCTGTGGTGTGGGAGCATTTCCATTTGGAAACCCCAAATAAAGTGAGATGTGTGTATTGTGATCGGCAGCTAGCCTACTGCAACAATACATCATCCATGATGCGCCATTTGAGGAGCATTCATCCTGCCATTCTGCAGGGTGCAGAGGATGGTAGTGTTCCCCCTGTACCAAGGCCTGCTACTGACACTGCTGGGCCATCTAAGCAAGGTATGCATTGTTTGAAATATAGGCTAATTATAAGTGAAATATAATAACTAAGTGTTGGGCCATTGTTTAGAAAGGCCATGGACTAAGACATGCCTAACATCCCAATCACAACTGCCAATCACTTTAAAAACAAATGTTGTCAATATAATATTATACTTTGTGAATATACATTTTATATGTCTACATATGAGTACCCAATCTACAGCCAAGACATCATTTTGTTTTTTTTGTAATTGTTGTATTTCTATAATGCACTTTATCTTTCTCTGCACACTGAGCATAAATATTCATAACATAACTTTGTTTAGGAAGGTTTCCAAATGAACCAGTAGACTACTTTCACGGTAGGCTACTATTTTTCCAATATATTTGTCTGAAAGTATGTTTTATCTTCTCTTTTAAAAGGCAGACAGAGGGAATTGGATGAGGCTCTTCTGAACATGGTGGTGAAGGATCTGCAGCCCTTCACCATCGTGGAGGATGAGGGTTTCAGGGCCTTTGTGAACAAGCTTGATCCAAGCTATGTCCTCCCATCCCGGAAGGTGCTTAAAACAATGGTCAGCGAAAGGTACAACACAACCAAGGAGAAGACAATGGAGGACCTACAAAAGGCGGAATTTGTTAGCCTTACGGCTGACATGTGGTCTTCCATTAATATGGATGGATATCTTGGTGTAACATGCCATTACATAACACCAGAGGCAACAATGGCAACTGTTTTACTGGGTGTAAGGAGGTTTTACCAAACCCACACAGCCCAGCATCTCATGGAGGCTAAAGCCTTGCTAATGGCTGAGTGGGGAATAACCTCCAAAGTTCACTGCATGGTGACTGACAATGCATCCAACATGATCATAAGTGCCCGGCTACTCAACCTTCGCCATGTCCCATGTTTTGCTCATAATTTGAATTTGATAGTGAAAAAGGCCCTGGATCAAACCCCAGTCATCAATGAAATTCGCCAGAAAGCCAGAAAGATAGTGGGGTTGTTCAGATCCAGCTGCAAAGCAAAGGACAAGCTTGTGGAGATGCAGAGCTTGATGGGCAGACCAAGTCTGAAAATGATACAGGAGGTTGAAACGAGATGGAACAGCACATTCGACATGCTACAACGCTTGTATGAGCAACGTGAGCCAGTGGGTGCTGCACTTGCCAATTTAAACAGTGATACTGCTCCCCTGACAAGTCTTGAGTATGACATTATTCAACAGTCATTGACACTTCTTCAACCATTCAAACTAGCAACAACAGAGATGTCAGAGGAACAGAGAGTGTCTGCTTCAAAGCTCATACCATTGTACAGGATGTTGCAGCACAAGCTTGCACAGAAAAAAGGAAATGCAACGCAGGAATCAACTGTACAATTAGGTAGGACACTATGACCATACGTGTAATTGGCCATAACTCTCATATTGTTGTCATTATTTTAATTAATATGGTTTTCTCTTGTGTTGGCTCATAGGCTCACATCTACAAGAAGGTCTGCACTCCAGATGTGGAGGGTACGAGACTTTTAGAGCCTTGGCACTGGCTACACTGCTGGACCCAAGGTTTAAAAATGTGGCTTTTGGAAATCCTGCCAAAGCCCTGGATGCTGAAAAGCACATCACACTGGAGTGTGCTTCACTGATGCGTTCAAACACAACTCCTGGTGAGTTTCAGTCTATGTTATCTTATGTAATGTGATTCATGAAATTTATACTTCATATGTGTTGTCAGTTTATGATTTGTTTCTAATTGCCGTTTTCTTTTAATTCAGAACCACAAATGTCAACATCAGGCCCATCATCATCAACACCAGTTGAAACACAAGACAGTTTATGGGAACATTTTGACAATTGTATCCGTGAGACCCAGATGATACACAATCCTACAGCTGATGCCACAGTGGAAGTGAAAAAATACCTCAGCGAAGCGTTTTTGCCCAGAACTCATGATCCTCTAACTTACTGGAAAGAGAGAGCAGTAATCTTTCCTCATTTGTATGTCCTAGCTAAAAAATATCTTTGTATGCCAGCAACAAGTGTCCCTTGTGAGAGAATTTTTTCAAAGGCTGGAGAAATTATCTGTAAAAAAAGAAGTAGGCGGAGTCCTTCAACAGCAGAGAAATTAATATTTTTGAATAAAAATCTATAAGAAAGGGAGACATTGTGGCTTGATTTATTTTTATTAATATTCATTTTTCATGACCAAAATCACATTATGCAATGTGAAGAGACTACAGGTTACAAGCTTCATATATTGTTTCAGATCAACACCTGCAAGTGACCACTAGGTGTCACCGTGGAGACGGGTTTCGGATTGATTCGAAGCCTCGAAATAAAATGGCACATTTGCTTCGACTGTTTCATTGCTTCACGAAGCCTCGATCTGCCCATTACTAACGGTAGCTGCAGTTTAGAAGATTTATTTTACAAACTAAAAACTTCCAAAAACAAACAGGAACAAAAGAACAAAACTCCAGGACTTCAGGGATAACACACAACCATACACGGACGACGACCAACAAACACTGAGGGAAAACACAGGGCTTAAAAGAACTGGGACTAATGGGAAAATTAACTGAACACAGGTGAGGAAACTGAACACAAACGAGGAGCGGGAAAACTAACAGGACTGAACCAAAATCACAAAGACAGGGGAAACCAAGATCACAAAACAGAACTCAAATACATTGAAAACGTGACAGTACCTCCCCCCTCCCCGAAGGCGTGTCCTCGCGCCGTATAACATCCAAAGGGGTGGGAGGGTGGGCGCTCTGGAGGCCGACGAGGGCATGGCGGTGCAGGGACGGGAAGCCTCCAGGGCAGAGATGGTAGCTCGGGGAACTAGTTTATGTAAAACAGAGTTTTTCACAGATTAAAGCTTTAAAATCACTTGATGTTGGTTTGATGAAGCTTCACTAAAATACTTTTAATAGTAATAATGTAAATGTGAAATGATTAATATTTTGCAGCAGTTCAAAGACAAAAGGATGAAAATGATGATTTTTCATAAATGAAAATGAGAAAGTTAAACAGTTTTACATTTATGTATTTCGCAGACGCTTTTATTCAAAGCGACTTAAATTGCATTTCAAGATACACGTTTACATTCTTATCAGTTATTTTATATAATCAATAACTGCATTAAAAAGATCGACTTTAAAGGGTAAGTTCAGCGTTTTACAAGTAAAGCCCTGTTTTAAGATCGTTTCTGATTAAATCGAACGGTTAAGATAAAAATTTGGACACATGCAGCTGTCCCGAGAATTTTAGGTTTTTGTGTTAGCACCCCCCCCCCACCTATACAATGGTTTCATAGGGGCACTGGAACAATCATTCATATAAACGCATTAAACTTTAGTTTACAAAGACGTGAAACTCACCGAGTGGTTTGGGGTGTTCACTGATATGCTCATGCAAAAAATCGCTGCAAAAGAAGCTTTCCAACAGGTTTTATCGTAGTTTTTGGAAGAATGTCCGGTTGTGAGGCGTTTGGAAAAATAGGTCCACAGTTTTACAACGAATGGTAAAACACCTGTTGGAAAGCATCTTTTGCAGCGATTTTTGCGTGAGCATATCAGTGAACACCCCAGACCACTCGGTGAGTTTCACGTCTTTGTAAAACTAAAGTTTAATGTGTTTATATGAATGATTGTTCCAATGCACCTAAACCATTGTATAGGTGGGGGGGGGGGGTGCTAACACAAAAACCTAAAATTCTCGGGACAGCAGCATGTGTCCAATTTTTAATCTTAACCGTTCGATTTCATCAGAAACGATCTTAAAACAGGGCTTTACTTACCCTTACCGAACTTACCCTTTAATGTCAAATAAGAGTGTTATCTCTCAGTAAAATCACACATTATTTGTTTATATGAGAATAACAGTGAATGTTAATCCTTTCTAACTAATTTAACCAGTAATTTATCACAGGATACCAGAACCAGAAAAACACATTTAAAACTCACCATCCAGACGCCAGAAACACAAACAGAGCAAAACTAATGTAAGAAACATTTTCTTCATCGGTTCACTGAAAAGCCTACGATAGTAACTCTTAATGTCTGAAACACTCATATTGATCTGAAAGACTGAACTAAGATATTTATCTGGTTGTGTGTGAATCCTACCCCAACATCAGTTAGTTTCCGCTCACACATCCGTCTCCTTTAACATCACGGAAATCAACAAGCTTTTGCTGATCTTACATTTTCAAATGAATTCTGGCCCTGAATGAAAACTAACAGCAGAAGAGTGAAATATTGGATTAGATATCTGTATCTACTGTGTTAATTAGTGCTGTGAGCTGTCAATCATATTTGACCTCTGACTCTTATTTGTCTGTCGATGGATTCACTTTATTTCAGTGTAAAGATGTTTTGTGTGGAGTGGAAGATTGTGAGCTTCTTATTAGCAGGAGAGGAAATGAAGAAACGCTTCAGCCACAAACTACTGACACACACAGAGACGACAAACATCCAGCAGAAGCTGTTTATCCTCCGACAGATCAAACCAGACACACAGATGTTTGTACAGATAAAATAAAAGAGAAAAACCATATGACGGAAAAGCCACTAAACCAAATGTACAATGTTACAACAAAATTCATGAGTGAACATTGATGCAAACTTACAGTAACCTGTAAATGTAATCGTTCATTTAGATAAATATCATTTGGTTACCAGAAAGTTTTGGTCTTGGGAAAATTTGATGAGAAATGCTTCATTATCAGTTCATAATCAGATGTTTTGCTTTTGACTGTAGACTTTGGTATTTTGGTGAATCTGAGCAAAATAACTCTTTTAAATCTCTAGTTGAAACACTAGTTAACTCCTCCACTAGTTAAAACTCTAGTTAAGGCTTAGCTAAGTGCTAAGCTAAAGCATGCTATTGGTATGTTATTGGCATAAAACATGAAGTTGTTGTAACTCATTCAATGTCCAATCTCCTCCAAACTTCACATGTTTGATAAATGCCCTGGCCTGAAGACGCATACATGCCTAAATGTAGTTATAGTCATAGCGCCACCAGCTGGCAGCAGAAAGTGCTAACTGTAACGTCACATTGAAATTCACGCTTAGCTTCTGTCAACATAAAGCCTTCTTTAATTTGATTGGTCATCTCAAATATTTTTGACAATGACGAGCGGTCAGTTGACGGCTGAAGCAGCTCAGATGAGAAGGAAGGAAAACTCAATCAGCTCATCACGCATTATCTCACTTCTAGCCAATCAGGTGCTGACACTCATAGTATAAAAAACTGGTACTTACATTTGTCTGAGTTCGCAGATGCTGACGCGCCAATTACCTCCATCCTCCCCAGCCACCTCCAAGATGTTACCTTCCCCTTCATCCTCCCCACCACCACCAGGATGGTCCCTTCCTTTACCTCCAGGGGGGGTCGGCTGCGGCCCTGCCTTCTTCAGGCAGGACATGCAGACTCGGCTACCCTCGCATTGCTCGCTAAGGACGGGGCCTACGCCAAAGAACTTTATAAATTTATGCTTGCTGAGCTGTTAATAAATACTCTTGTTATTAAATTTATCTCCCGAGTCTTTCTGGTAGAAACTCTATTCTTGTCAGCCCAACTGGAAATGTTGAGCTGAACATTGCGTGAATGAGTGCACATGTAAGAGTAATTCCCTATGGCAAGCTATTTCAGTGCTAGACCAACTGGCTTTGGTTACAGAGTAAGCAGACGGGGTTTCCCTATCTCTCTCTGCATGATAGTGGTGATTGGGTTTAAGAGAACTTGCTCAGCTATCTCTCACCATGGTCAGCCTCACTTCATGTGATTATGTGATAATCGCCTGAAGATGAGAGCTGTATTTCTAGTGTGGAAATACTTCTCCTAAATTTGAAGGGTTAATATGTGTTGGTCCAGACTGGTATAATTCTGTAAAAAACAAAACACCCAATCTGGCAACACCAGCCACCAGTGTCGCACCGCCGCATGCGTCATCAAAACAAAAAGCAGCAAGGAGGCGTCGTATGATCATTTAAACGAGTTTTATGACAAGGTCGGTGAGGATGGGAAAAAATCTTACATTTCTGTGCAAACTCTGCCTGCCGATAAAATATAATTGCTGTCTGTGGTACTATATGGGCTGTGGCAATAATTTTTTTTAAATAATAGCTTGCAGCAACATATGGAAAAAAAGAACTAACTACAGTTCAAAATTTTAAAGTATGAACTATGAACTGAACTAGTTAATTTTAAAATTTGTGAACTGAACTTTGAACTAGTTCATGTAGAAAGTGAACTTTCCCAACACTGAGCGACGCCAGGGCTGTCGAAAAGCTCGGCATCGACTGGTCTCCGCCAGAAGAGCCCGCCATAAGAGCCTGCCAGAAGAGCCCGCTAGAAGAGCCCGCCATAAGAGCCCATCAGAAGAGCCCGCCAGAAGAGCGCGCCAGAAATCTCAGTCTGCTAAATGTGCTAATAAATAAATCTTCGTGCATATCTATCCTACATTAAGTTCTGAGTGCTATTAGAGGTACAAAACCTCCTATTTGTGTTGGACAGGACACTTTAACAACTTGTTCATTTGATCATCGCACCTGTGTTCTGCCATGGAACAAAACGCGTCCAATGCATTAATTTTGAACGCTCTCCAACAACTTAATGAAAATGAATTATCAATGTTAAATGGCTCAATAATGAATTTAAACATGTAACTGGTTCACACAATCAAATTCACAGAAAACAAAACACAGTTTAAGCCCCGAAAGGCAATCTCTCAGATACCAGTACTATAAAACCAGGATTCAGAACAAATAAAATCAGTATATAGGTTACCTATAAACTCAGTTAAATACACGTATGAAATACCTCACAAATTATAAAGAACACACACGGAGTGTAAAAGTTACAGTTTAGTGCACTGCACTGAGAAAAGCTATATGCAACAATATTCACTGCAGTGGGCCCACACACACACACCAGTCATTCACTCAAACCAACCCCGTAGCAGGCCTGAACCGTGGCTTGTGATCGTGGTGGCCGGGAAACTGACAAATGGCCCCTTCACTCTCCTGAGCACAAAACAAATACAAAACAAATACCTCCAATTCCACTGGAAACGATGCAGCGATCCTTTCGATCCTGAAGTAGGCCTCGTGCAGCTCCTCGTCCTCTTGATCGCTTGTTGACCGAACGAAACGCTCCTCCCACGTCACCAGAGGAACCCCAAATAACTCGGGTATCTGGGGCGCTATCTGGTCCTCAGTGATCCCACGTTGAATGTAAACAACAGCGATAACTGTCTTCAGTCTGTATACTGAACGTGATAGCGTTAACGTTCAGAGGCACTGCTATCCACAGTGAATGTTACACTAAACACAGTCTGTATACGACCAGACGGCCGATTAACCACTCGGTAAACTGACCGTAAAACACTGGCAGCGAACTAAAAACAAGCACACAAAAGCGATTCACCTCTGTGTCAGTCCTTCACATCAGGGCCCGTATTCATAAAGATTCTAAGAATTCTCTCAGAAAACTCTTAATTTAGCTTAAAAACTTTTACGTAGGAGTCTTAGCTTAAGAGCGATTCGGGACCGATCTGAGAGCAACTCTGAGTAAAGCCTGGTTCACACGGCAGGATAATTAGGCCGATTTTAGCCCCGATTTACCCCTTCCGACAATCTTAAGGATGCTCCGATTATCGTAAAATAATCTGATCAGATATTCCTGCCGTGTGTGGTGTGTTAAGAGTGCTCTCGTCTGCTCGGAAGGACGTCGGGACCGCTCCGATCTCAAATCGGGGATATCCAACATGTTGGATTATTTTGGCCCGATTTCTCCTCGTGTGCTATATGGGAAACGAGCACGCAGCCTGTGGACTGTGGCGTGTAGCCAATCAGAAAGCGAGGTGACGAGGCGCAGAGGAAGCACCGGGAAACAAAATCAAAACAGCCGGCGGCCTGGCGCACCAGAAAGTCCGGTGGACGTCGGAGATGGATTCGGTTAAAAACAAACTACAAACTATCGCCAAGGTGGGAATGTCCAGTGTAAATAAAATGAACTGCGACACAATAAGAGGTTCTGGAATGCTGTAATTGTTTGTGATCACTCTGCTTACAGAAGTTTGTGACAGACCCAAATCATCACTGCTGCATTGATGCATTTTCCCAGCTGCCAAATATCTTAATGTACAGTAGTGATTTAATATCTGGCACTATGCCATTCCTGTGCTGTGTCGGAGATGTTATTGTGTCTCTAATAAAATCGGTCACAAACATGATCCCTGCACAATCTAATCTATAGTGTCTTATTAACTCACTGTCATCTATTGTCTGCAATGCATTTCTTCTCCCTCTTCGTCTTTCTGCCATTTTCTCCTCTGCTAAAGAAACTCTTAAGCCTCTTAAAAGTCCTCATCCGTGCTCCTAACAATTTTGACCTTAAGACCTCTTTTAAGGGTTAAGATGCTTTCTGAATTACTTTTTTCTTTATTAGGATTTTTTCTTTAATTTTAAGAGTAAACGCCCACATTTCTAAGAATTTTCTTAGAATTTTGTCACTAGGAGCTACTTTTTGCATTAAGATTCTTTAGGAATACGGGCCCAGGTCTACAGTCGATTTCAAGATATTTTAAACCTGTAAATACGTCTATCAAATCACTCTCTTACTGCCAGCCAGTGTTGCCAGATTGGAAATGTCCAATTATCGTACCAGTAGTTCAAAATTATCGTATTTGGAAGAAAATTATCGTACACGACGTAAACGTGTAGAATACAGCTATTTATCTCAACATGTAGGATGTATTGTTTGGTTTTGTTGACGTGCGGGCCGGGCGACACCGTGTGGTGCCTGTGTGTGTTTGTGTGTGTGTGTGCGTACGTGCTTGCGTGCAGGCAGGCGAGCCTGCGAAATGATTCTGGGTCAGAGAGAAGCGGTAGGATGTGTGTTTGATGTGTGGAAACTCTGAAATTATCGTACATTATGGGATTTTTTTCATTATTGATCGTACATCGTACAGAGGTCAAAATTATCGTACAAATACGATAATTATCGTACACCTGGCCACACTGCTGCCAGCGCGTCTCTCTCATCTCTGAACTAGTGATGGGTCGTTCGCGAATGAGTCGGCTCTTGTAGGTGATCGACGGGAGCTGGCTCGCATATCTGAAGAGCCGACTCTATTTTTAAAAATATAGCCTATAGAAATTAAATCATTATGTAATAAAGAAATAATGAATGATTTTTGTATTTAAAATGATTGACTAATTCAAAGAACAAAAAAAATATATATTATAGGCCTTTACAAAGGTGCACACATTCGTTTCGACTGTCAGATCAGCCTCACGTTCTGTTCCTGTCAATCATACACGAGGTGTCAACCAATTATACGGCATGAGGGAAGGGGCCTAGCCATTGTGTGTGTGTGTGTGTGTGTGTGTGTGTGTGTGTGTGTGTGTGTGTTCATGCTAGTTATACAAAACATAACTAGTGAGATAGTTCATGCTGGTTATAACATGCCAATAAAGAAGAGAGAAAAAGAGGGACCAATTTAATCCTTTCAGTTATTTATTTTTCTTTAATATGGGTTCTATTATGTTGTTTAGATTCAGATTGTATTTGTTTTGAATCTTGTTTCCATACATCAAAAAGTTGTAATTGAAATGCAAATGTTTAATAGTATTCTTTTTTCATAACAAATCAATGCACTTTTAAAGACATTGTGAGTATGATTTCATTTAATAATTTAATTAGAATTGTTTTCACACCTATCATAGTCAAAACGTGATTTTTTTTTTAAAGAGCCGTTTGTGAGCCAAAAGAGCCGGCTCTTTTCAGTGAGCTGAGTCAAACGAGCCGGTTCACAAAAAAGAGCCGGATTGCCCATCACTACTCTGAACCTCAACCCCCCTCCCGTGCTTGTCAAAAAAACTCTCATCTCCCGAACAACCACTCACGTTACACAAAACACCAGTGAGGGAGGGACTTAATTCACATAAACCAATAAAATAACCAAACACCTAACTGGATGGTTAAAGCCACGTTTTCCACATGTGCACATCGATCAAACTTGTATATCATGCACGCGCGCTCTTAAAGGAACAAATACCGTATACTCACAAACTAAGAGGAATGGTTAATTCACATTTTATCTCTTAATTAAACCTAAATACAAGCTAATAAATTGAGGTAACTTATTAACAGCATACTATAACCTACTGGGTTACATATGCATCACGGTCAGTGAACAGATGTGGATGGTCAACGGTGATAATTATTACCTTCAGGAGGAAACGACTAGAAGCATGTTTTTATGCTATTTATACTATGCTGTTTGCATTGCAGTGTAAATACTAACATACAGTATTTCCATTTTGCAGACCTATACTGTAAATTAATTTTCCTCAATAACAATAAAATATTATTATATTCAATGATAAAAAAGTATTAATTTACTCACCGTACTGTTATGAGTTTCTTTTTGCCAGCCTTAGTCACGATTCACTTTCATTGCATATTTTTATTCCATACAATGAAAGTGAACTTTAAACTCTGTTTGCAGTGCGTATGGTGCGTGTTGCAGTGCTTGTGTTGTTCCAGGAGCAGCACGTGCTATTGTGCTTTCACAAATGCTGCGTTTGCACCGCACAACCGATCCGCGGCTGTACTACAAACATTTATTCACTATTTTTATATGAAATCCGAGATGTTCGCGAACTATCTCACGGCTGGAGAAGCATCGACACTAAATGCTCCGGGCCTGCCTCTTAAGCCACTAAAATATGACAGTACGCTTAAATGGCAGGACATACATGGTGGCGGGTCTGGCTGGTGATGCCTTGCACACAATGACGGTGTTGCAAGTACACCAGGCTGATCTCCTGACAGATTTGAAGCATTCAAATCTCTCACCCCAAGTGCTTCTTAAATCAGCCTTAGGCTGGACCTATTATGAGTTATTCCTTTAATTTGAAACCCTTCTGTAGGATTGGCGTCGGGTTTGGTAGTAAGTGCGCTGTTTCGTTCTCTTATGGTGATAGGCCTCCATTTTGTGAATGTCGTTTAGGTCATCGCTCTATGGGCAGCAGGTTGAGCTCTGTAGGTCTTCTCCCTTTACGTGAGTTTTTAGTAAGGTTAAATAATAGGCCACAGTTCCCTGTTAGGAAGTATTAAGGGGGTGTTAAATATGGTTTTCATAGGATGGTGAAATTAGGGCTCTGAAGTTCCTATATATAGGTCGGCTATGAATACCATAGGCCTCCTCTTATGTTAGGTCATCAGGCTTATATAACGGGTAGTGCCAATCTGTGAACAGGTTGGCTGTATGGAAAATTCTCTAGTGAGGCCACCATTCATCCGAGCACCTAATAGACATTTTTTGTGTTAGATGGCTTACTCCCTTTCGGGAGCTATTCTACTGAGGCCACCGCTCTGTCAAGCTCCAGATAGAACTACAAAGTCAAGCATTGGCCCTCTTCGGGCCACCTAGATAGCCACCTTATACTATAGCAGTATATCCCCTCACTTTGGAGAGTCGTTGAGATGATAGCTCTGAATTTCAGTCACTTTATATTCGTGTGTCGGCCCTCACAGGGTCGCCCCGATTTCTGGCTTAAGCTTAGTAACTAGGAAATTGGTGCAAAGCATTCTCACCTCGAGCATCTTAGTATCTGAATGTAGGTTCCTTAGAGCTAGAGCCCATCAGGATAATATATTCTTGTAAATCTAGTTGTTACTAGTACTGGCCTCCTCTTACTACAAGAGTCGTCTAGCCAAGGCCCGCCTTTTGCACTAGCCGTAAAAATGCTAGTATGGTTACAGGGTAGATAGCAGCATAGGTAGTAGGCTAACTTCAAAAAGCCTCCCATGCAGATATCTCATGTGCGTTGTCAGGTCTCTCTAGAAGTAAGAAGCTGTATGCTCAGGCCTCCACCCTTTAGAGCTGGGTATTGTAGTTTATCCAGCTAGGCCTTAAAATTGAAAAAGGTCAAATAATTCAAGTCATAAGGTTGAATGTCGTTGGCCGCTTATTGCGGCCACCATTTCCTTGGGTTTAGTAGAGAATGTAAAATCTGTCTTGTAAAAAATACAAGATAATAGGCCTCGACCTTGATACATTCCTCAGGGTCATGCTGATAGTACTCCCCTTGTTAGAGTCTTTATTTAGAGTACTTTGCTACAAATAGCTCGTATGGTATCACCCTTCACCACCCGGGCTCGGGTAGAGACAGATTAGTTCCCTCCCACTTGGGATGGTTGAGTATGCTCCCTAAGCACTGTAAGGAACTCAGCTTTTTGGAAATATTAATAATCAATAATAATAACTTGTTATTATTAATTATGAATATTTGGGTCAGTTAATTGGATTAACTTAATGTGGCTGAATTAATATTACAATCAATTAATCAGTTCGTCCAACAAACTCTTTTGATTATTAATTTATTCTAAGAAAAGGGTATCTTCCATGGCCACAGAAGAATAATTATTTCTTAGCATGTACAGCACTTTGAGCAAGTAGCAAAAACCGCGATCGTAAAAGTGACTTTGTATTGCAAACAAAACAGAACCAAATACATTTTATGTACAAGTTTTATTAACTAAATATAGATATTTATATGAATATAAATAAACTAAACAACATACACACATGAATACATAAATAGGTGAGTGATAGAACGAAACCGAAAACTGAACTATTGAGAAGTTCCATGTAACTATATGAGAAGAACATCAGCATTTCATTTTCAAAGCATCAAATCAAAAGAATACTCGCATGCCTGGGTAGCGTACACTATTATCAAAGTTGTTGAAAACTGAAGTTGTTGATGATTCTGCGAGTGTCAGATGTTGAAGTCTCAATCATTTTCTTCTTTGTTGGATGAAGAAGATATGATGAACTTGCATGGTGGGTTAGAGTTCTTGTTACAAATTCCTGAGATTGTCCTTGGTTCTTTGTGAGAGAGTGTCTCTCTCTTCCATGAGGCCGGATCTGGTTGGGATCCAGGCCTGCTGGGAGGCCTCTGGGCCCCCATGGAGGGGGGAGGGGGTTCCCCCTTATCACCCGAAACAGTGTTTGCGGCAGGATGAAAACTACCAAGAGAGGGCGGTCACTGTTGCCTGCCTCTGATATAGCCTGAGAAAGAACCAACCCCTAAGGTTTGAATGGACCAATGAGTAAGGTGACATGTCCGAGAGGGGAACCGGCTCTTAGTTGATTTATGGTCTTTGTCCCCAGCGTGCTTAGACTGTTCATTCAAGCTCAAATAGACATAACAAATTCACATTGCATTCTAAGAGAAGGTGATGTACATCAAAGTGTGTGTCATTAAATGAGGATTAATTAGGTAGGAAGCATGATACAGGTGAGGTTATATTGACCGTTGGGTGGTTGTGCAACAACATACACCCCAATCAAACATACCATGTTGTTATAAATAATAGTACACGGGACAGTAAATCATCACAGTTTCTGTGAGGCATGTTCCTTCATAGATCAGAGTAATCCTGCAAAGTTTATTTAATTAAAGATTGTCTCTCTCTCTTAAGCATGTGGCGCATGTGGCCACATTCCTTTGAGGTCGTAAAAGTCTGTTATCAGTCTTAAAGTGTTCTGTAACCGGACACCGGGCTGACAAAGTAACTTCATTTGTGAGGTTAGTTTTGGGGGAGAGTTTCATAGACCTTTATATTCATTAAATATAACGAATATGAATAATTAGTGTGTGTCTGATTGGTCCAGACCCTACATTATGCATTTGTTTTTAATAAATATGTAACTTTATACATTGATATCTTCAACAGCAGATCATTTTAAAACAATTTAAAGTTTGAGGATGTGTTGCACCATATTAAATTAAGGTTTAACTAATAAATCTCTTGCGCCAAACTTTAAACTGTGAAATAATCAGATTTACATTTAAACCATCATTTTGAGCCTGAATCGCGTTCCTTTACATTAAAGAACAGGGTCAAAGTTAATCTTAAAAGAAACTCCTTCATGAAGTCATATATGATAGAAAAAGTTTTTGTTGTTTTTGGAAACCTGTCCCCTTTGAGTTCATATCTGTAATTAAGCATTTATGTTTTTTTACTATATTAAATAGCCTGTAATATTTAGTATTACAATCTAAAGTATTACGGTTTGTTGAATAATTTGCTTGTATAAAATTTACATTTTTAAAAGTTTTAATAATAATAATAAATCTTGCATAAGAATAGGAGCATTAAGCTATTATCTCTCCTTTTTCACAAATGATGCTGCCGTATTAGTCCATTAATTGATACTGTAAATATATTTCCTAGCAACCTGTAAGCGCTGCTGCGATGTTTTCTCCCACTGCTTGATGCAGACAATCTCTCTTTAACGGTAGCGGTTAGAAGTTTACAGTAGCACATATAAAGACAGTTGATATTTCAGGCTTTGTAAACTATCAGAAACCTTAATCTGTAAATTTGTTTGGTTCCACTTTATTTTGATAGTCCACTTTAGACATTCTACATACTATAAGTAACTTTGCAACTACATGTCAACTAACTCTCATTAGAGTAGTAGACTGTTAGGTTATGGTTGGTTGCCAAATTACTTATAGTCAGTAGAATATCTGTTGAGGAGCATCAAAATAAAGTGTTAGCAGATATAGAGCATACAGTCTACTAATTCTCTAATGACAGTTAGTTAGAGATAACTTCTATGTGGATTATTGAAATAAAGTGTTGCAATCTGTTTGTTCTCCAGGTGTGTTTAGTGATTCAGTGTCAGTGATGGAGGGAGATTCTGTTACACTAAACTCTGATGATACTGAAATACGTGAAGATGAAGATATAGGGTGGACATTTGGAGATGAAAACTCTCTTTTAGCTAAAATAAAAAAAAAAAATAATCAAATTGTGCAAATTTGGACAGGATTAACATCTTCATGTGTATTACACAAGAGGGAGTGTGTTTTTTCTAGAAGTTGGTGCTACAGAAGGTCATGTGCTACGTTAGCTTGCATCACAGATAATGTATATGTCTTTTAATTTTATTATTTGGTGATATTTTAATTTATAATTAAAAAAACTCAATTTAAGTAAACTTCATGAGTTTATCGAAGTGGCTGTAACTAGTTTTGGCAGTTTCCACGATTTGTCTCTATTTATTAATTTTATTATGTTATTTTTTCATCGGATACCATCCGTATTGAAACTAAATTAAAGCATGTCAAAATTTGGTGCACAAACGGTAGGTCAGGTATAGGTCAAAAAACCCATGAGGAGAAGCGTTAAGATTATACAATATTGGCAATCAGAGGCTGCATTCAAAATCAAATACTCTCTTGAGTAGGTACTTATTTGGAATGCTAAAAAAGTATATTCAATATAGTGTGAATGTGTAGGCCTATAGTATGAATAGAATCTGGACGCATACATTTGTCATATTGTCATTATAATGTGATCTACCAGCGTCAGTTATGCCATTCATAAATACGCCCCCATGGCCTCATGGGATCGTAAAGTGTCCATCGTGTTCACTTCAGAATCTCACTGTAAGTAGTAGGTCATCCGGGTACTTTTTGCTACTGTTTTATAAGTACTAGTGTGAATTCAGATAGACCGTCACATTCGACCTCACGTCGGAACTTTGCCTTCTTTGGGATCTCAACACGTAGGTGAAGATCCTACGTGACTTCTCTGTTCTCTCCTTCAGGGAACGAGGGTTACATGTGTAACCAAGACGTTTTTCGCCTACATATAGTAGGAAAGTTTTTGATTTCGGATGCAGCCACAGACATTCACATTTGGGCCTGGTTAGATTTCTCAGAGGATTGTTGAGTTCGCCAAAAAAAAAAGTAGGTGATTTGCCCCGGAATTTTTACTTGGGTTTTTTATTTATGTTGTGTGAGAAAAACATGACTTGGCAGATTCGGATGGGAAAAAGTACATCTGTGAAACATGAATTTCTCTAATGCCCCCCTGGAAATCTAGTCCTGTCCGAATAGGGCCTATTACAGCATTTGACCACTAGAGAGATGAGTCATATTCCCACAGAATAAATGTGGCATTTGCTTTGTCAAGCATCACTGCTATTCTATTACTAATTTCTGAAGTAAAATAATGAAATATTCTTTTCCATATCAAAACAAAAATAAATAAACACAGGTGCTGTCCAGTTTCCAAAATGACAGAAAAGCACCATTAAGGTGTCATAAGGATTTGTGTGAAAATCCTAAAAATCCATTATGATAGTGACTAAACAGTTACTGCCTTTAAATAAAGAAACATGCAGCATAACATCAATGTTTTCTGGCTCATCCTGGACTGAAACACAGGCTCTGCTCTTCAGCACAATGGCAATATCACAAAACTCAGACAACAGAAACTCTTTAAATCCCAACAGAACATTAAACACTAACAGATATCTCAATATATCTGTGATGCAGAGTCAGAGACGTTCGGATACATTTGCAGTATTTTAATAGAGAATAGTAAGACAGGCAATAAACAGTAACAGAGTCAAGAATGTCAGAGGCAATTCAGAATCATAAACAATATCAGGCAGAGGTCGGGGCAGGCAGCAGACAAATACACGAGAATCAATAAACAGGCAAGGATCAAGAAACAGGGAATCAAACAATGTAGAATAAACGCTCAGAAATGTTAGCCGGGGTAGAACAAGACTTCACAATGAGTAAGAGTTCAGAGTCAGTTTATAAAGAGGGGAGAAGTGGATATACCTGTGCAGGTGATAAGACCTAGGATCGGGGCTGATGGGAAATGAAGTTCAATACTCTGGTGACGGTGTCCTTCGGTGATCGGAGAGAGCCACAGAGGTGCGATCTATGACAATATCAGTAGAGGAGGATTAAACAACTCCACAAACAGCATTACCAGACACAAACTTTGCTTATTGCTAACCGTATTACTTCTGTCAGACATCTACAGGTCTTATTGAGAATGATCAGAGGTTTAGATGTTGGTGTTTTATTGGAATAATAGTTAGCTTTGCTTCATCATTATGGTGATCAGTGTTACATACTCCAAGTATCTCAGATAACCTGCTCTCTAGAATACTCCCCTCAATCTGTAGTGATACAGACAGACAATACTTTGGTCATCACTTTTGAGATATTGATTTGATTTTAAGTGATCAATGGCACCATCTCTTGGTTTTTTTTAGAAACAGCAGTTACAAACAGCATCGGCACGTGGAAACACTCAACAGGAAACATCATTGTCCAATGGAGAACTGGCTTATATTTTATGCATTTTTTCTTTCTTGTCAATAAGAGGTCTTATAGTTATACCAAATGGCAGTAAAAATCAATGGATAAAAAATGCCATTGTGCCAGGGTGGTAAAGCGGGTCCATAGCGAGTCCATTGTGGGAATAACAGTGATTTACTGAATTTCAAAGGCACACAAAAATGGAAACAGAGGGAGAAATAGTGAGGCCACAATCCGGAGAGCAATCAGGAAGACAGGTACGTGCAGGGTGTGACATCAGCCCAACAAGAGGCATCAGAGAAAGGAAAAGCATCAGAGAGAGAGACCTGGCAGTTTAGGGTCAGTTACTTGTAATTATGCGTAATTTACTGTTATTACTATAGTAAGTATACATGTAGTAGAGTGTAAATACGTCACCTTAAAACAAAGTGTTACCGTTTTGTTTACTATAATAAATAAAGTATAATTTTCTAAAACAAATTAACAAAAAATACTAACAAAAATTTTGAATGGCATGTTGAATATGATCAATGTGTATCTATTGCTTTTCTCCCTCTATGTATCTCATGTCTAACAAAGCCATTTACAGCAGGACAAGAAGAGGCTCTTCACATACACACACACACACACACACACACACACACACACACACACACACACACACACACTAAATGTCCATTCTCTCATGCACTTGATGTTTCCCCACCCAATGGTCAAACCACATTTCTAAAAAAAAATAAAAAATAAAAAATAAACCACATCAGGTTTCAGTTTGACTCAGAAGATAAACTCCAGTAAACTGGTTCTGTAAGATCATGGTTTTAACTTTGTACTTTTTCCATAAGCTAAAATTGAGAACTGATTATTTCCACACAATCTTTTGAAATCAGTGGAGTTAGGCTCCATTTTACCATGAATTATCCAAAATTTTGACAGTTTTCTTCAACTTTTAGCTATTTACCACAGTCAGGCAACTAGCTTTTAACAACTATCAATGTGAAATGATAAAACTAAAGTTTTGTCCACCATTAAGATATAGTCTTACTAAGAAGCAGAAGAACATTCTTATATTGCATAACTATAACATGTGCATGAGCGTGTGCATTATGGGTCAGACTCTGTTGGGGGAGGATTCACAAACCACATTACTTCTGTTGTGTTTCCTTAGTTCAGTTGTAGTTTTATTAGATCAGAAGTTTCACTAAACAGCTGAAAATGTTTCACGTGTTTGTTTTGTTCTGTTTGTGCTGGTGGAGCCTGATCAGTAAGTTATACATATATTTGTGTCATTGAACTGCTGCGGTTCAAATTAGATTATTTCCGTCTGTGTTCAAATCTCTCTTTTTTTAGAAATCTTAATTTTAATGATTACAAATGCAAGTTTTCCCCAAGCAATTTCTAAAACATGATTTAAATCATATTTAAATTTTTCTGCAGTAATTATAACAACTAGAAACGTCGTGGAAATTCAGAAATACTTTTCTAAAGTTTTGAATATATATCCTGCATATTTAAACTTGTACTTTGTTTCTGCTGCTGTTCTTCAATTCTATTTAATCTGTGTAAACCTCATGTTCATCAGGTGTGTTTGGTGATTCAGTGTCAGTGATGGAGGGAGATTATGTTACTCTAAACACTGATGTTACTGAAATACATGAAGACGACGAGATACTGTGGAGCTTTAGAGAAAATTTAATTATAGTTGAAATAAGAAAAGGTGCTAGAATCTTCTCTGCAAATAATGACCTTGATGAGAGATTCAGAGACAGACTGAAGCTGGATCATCAAACTGGATCTCTGACCATCACAAACACCACAACTGAACATACTGGAGTTTATCAACTGCAGATCAACAGTGTGAGAAAGAGTTTCAGTCTCACTATCTATTGTGAGTTTCACCTGTTTTTAGCTTTAAAATATCTTAATTATAAAAATGACTAAATAATTTTAATTAAGCATATATGTCTCAATGATATTTCTCCATACGTGTAAATAATAACCTTTTAAAAATATATGCAGAGGAATGAAGATCATATGAGACACTCACTGACCGACTGACACTTCAGTAAACACTTTCTGAACTATTCAAATGTATCTCTTTCTCAGCTCGTCTGCCTGTTCCTGTCATTAGTAGAAACTGTTCTTCATCATCATCATCAAATTGTTCACTGGTGTGTTCATTAGTGTTGAATGTGAGTGATGTGACTCTCTCCTGGTACGCAGGAATGAGTGTATTGTCCAGCATCAGTGTGTGTGATCTCAGCATCAGTCTCTCTCTACCTCTGGAGGTGGAATATCAGGATAAAAACACCTACAGCTGTGTGCTGAACAATCCCATCAGCAACCAGACCACACATCTGGACATCAACACACTCTGTCACACATGTGCAGGTACCACAGCACTGATGATGCTGTGTACCTGCGTACACAGTGTGTGTATTTAATGAGCTGATCTATTTAGTTGTAATATCTGATACATTCACTCACATTAATGACTGTCTCTCTTTAGCCGTTACAGCACTGCTCCCACAGACTCTTTCACAGTCTCCTTCAGTTCCTCCAGTCTCAGTGTCTCTGATAGTGTTGATCTCTGCTGGATCTCTGATGATTGTTGCTGTAGTCGTGATCTTCTGCATCTGCAAAAAACAAGGAAAAAGTAATAATACTTTGAAAATAGCATCATCATTTTATAATTGAATCATAACTATTACTTTTCATTTTACATGTGTAAAGTTGCAGCTACTGTAATGCTCAAATTAAAGTATCTATGAATGTTGACTTGTTAAGATTCAGTGATTAAATTTCACCATACAAAGAATGAAAATTACTTTTTTTTAAACATCCCACCTGGGTAAAGAAACTGTTTTAATGCATCTATTATTGTTGTTGTAGAAACAGTTGAGACTTGTACAGAAGAAATCACTTACGCAGATCCTGTGTTCTACAAAAGAAACGCACATAAATCAGTAAGACCATTTAATATTTCACACAATGGTGCTGATAAATGTTATTAGAAAACACTATTTATCACATTCTCAATCTTCAAGATGAACCTACTATGAATTGTTATTATTACCTTGTGTTAAGTGTTTTTTATTTATTTATTTTTTTACAGAAAGTTGAAGAGGAGGATCATGTGGATTATGCACCTCTCACAATAAGATGATGAACAAAAAAAGGTGTTTTTCTAAGTACAAGACCCAACTGTGTGAAATGTGACAACCATGGCATGAATGCAGCATAATCTTCAACCCTATTAAACGCACCTGATCAAGCTAATCAAGTCCTTCAGGCTTATTTGAAAACTACAGGTATGTGTGTTGAAGCAGGGTTGGAACTAAACTCTCCAGGACAGTGGTCCTCCAGGAGCAGGATTGAAGACCTCTGATCTAAACCTTATGGCCCATTGGAGCAATGATATTTTTGACTCTTAAATTCTTAAATCACCATGTGTGTAAATCTCATGAAAAAAGTGCAAAACGTATATGCAAATCACTTATCATAAGGATTGGAGACTCATGTGGTCTGAATTATTATCTCTGTACACAAATATGGTTTGATCTGTTGTGCATGAGCTGTGTGTGTTTGATGTCAGAGAGTGTGTCAGGTGTCAGTTGTGTGTCTGGTGTGAATAGTGTCAATATAGCGTGTGGTTGAAAGGATTTTTCCATTCCTGCTCACATGAAAAACATTTGACTTCTGCTTTAAAACAAGCTGAACTCATCAATGCTGGTGTTTGACAAAAAAGGTCTCAAATCAAACAAAGAAATTACTGTGGAATATGAAAACATCATTATTTGTGCTCAAATGCATCATGATCTTATACACTCATGCAGTGATCGTTTGTTTCAGTAGTTATTTCCAGCTTTAGCAACACTTCCATGTAAGAAGAGCTATTCTTGATTAAATAAAGCTCAAATCCAGTTTTTTTCTATTAATGTCTGGGTCATTTTAATAAATGCAATGTTTTACAAATATGATTTATGTTTGTTAACATTTCATCAGTTTTGAGGAGAAACTAAAAGTAGCAATGCTGCTAACCAACTTTTTTGTCAGTTGCATAACAATGCTGCTGTCCAAAGATAAAACGAGAGATGTCAATTTATAGTGTGAAAATTCAAATCAATTCAATTAGAATTCAGTGTGACTGTGGACTATGCTTTGGAAAGGCGGCCATGACGGGACAAGACTCTGGAAAGGTGGCCATGACGGGACGAGACTCTGGAACGCCGGTAGCCATCGTGGGATGAGGCTCTGGAATGGCGGCGGCCATCTTGGGACGAGGCTCTGGAACGGTGGCGGCCATCTTGGGACAAACCCTGGAACGGTGGTGCCCATGACGGGACAAGACTCTGGAATGGTCTCAAATTCACCGCTGTTGAAAAGGCTGATGGTGAACTGAGAATCACAGGTAGCCAACACCCACTCCACAAAAGCCTCAAAGTTCTCTCGAGGTCCCACTCCAGGCAGGAATGCCTTCATCTCCGCGCATTGAGGCTTGTGTGGAAGAAAACACTCAATGAACGGTCGGGGAAGGAGGTAAGGCATGCCAGGTCGAGAAATGCTGTGGTGTGGGCCTCGAGGGAAAGCTGGTTCTGGGCCATGCAAAGTAAAAGCAAAGATGTTGTTTACCCAGATAGCAAAAAATATCCGCACGGCTTCTTTTTGCCGCCGGCCCTAAGCTGTCGGCTATAGGTGCGTCCCGCTGGCGGCGATGAAACGTTTGCCGCCGAATTCGCCACTGCCATTTTTTGCGAGATGCCGCCGGCGAATAGCCGGCGGGCCGACTGCTTCATTTTCTCTGGCGGTTGCCTCCGTCTAATGGACCGCGGCCGGCTGGCGGCAAGCCGCTTTGAAATACAAGGATTTCTACTCTCAAAATCGACCAGCCGTGGCTATTATTATTTTTTTGCTCCAAAGCCATTAGGGTTTAGGCTATGACAGATTCTTGACTCTTGATTCCATGATAAGGTTTAGGAAATGACATTTAAATTACTTAAATATAGTAATATAGGCTATGTAAAATAGGTGAAAAGTGTTTACATTTCTTTGATTGATGCATATTTGAGACATGCACCAATAAACCAAAAATAATTTGGCATTAAAACTTACTTGGCAATAAATATCTGTCTGATTAGGTTTTAAAATAGATATTTAATTCATGGTATGAACAATTTAAAGGGACATTAAGTAAGAATTACTCCCATCTAGCGGTGAAATTGTATTTTGCATTCAAACGAATTGTGCTCTCCAGTGCCTCGCGTTTTCAAATGCGTGTTGCATCTACGGTAGCCGTTATGTACCAAAAAGCTATGACAGGATGTCTTCTAATTGGACTTCGTCGAGTTTTCCTTCGGTGTGCAAACAATGCACGAACAATCATATGCTCTATTAAAATATATTATTATCGAATTTCTAGGTTACAAAAAGTAAACTTACAAACCTTGTTTTTAGCGCGTTCTCTACTACTTTACTCAATAGCTGCTATTCATCAAAGAGCCTAACGATAAATGTTCTTCTGTCTATAAAATAAACTAGGCCTACACAACCAAACAATGAAAAAAGCTTGTAATTAAGACTGTAACATTGACTTGCCTGTCGAGAAGAAAGCAGGCAACTTCAGCGTCTCTTTTGAAATCTTTATCCTGCATTAGCTCTTTCCACCTGGAAAAAGCTATCCCGACTCTTGTTTTTGTAATCTCCGGTCACGTTTCCTTTTACGATCTATTTTGGACTATTTTGGGCGACGAGGATTTCTTCTCCTGTGGCTCGGCATATGTATGGTCTGCCATTAAAAATAACAGTGCAATGCAGCCTTTTAAACTTGCCGGGGCAGTGACAAGCTCTCACTGCTGCTCCTCCGTTTCTGCTGCTTTCAGTTACGTGACGCTGGCTCTGAACGAAAACGCGTTGGCGTACTTTTTGTCCCTCTCTGCTATTATAGTTTTTCAAGATGGCGGAACTACATGGAAGCCTCCGTGGACTTACCCGTCCCATGTATATAAATATAATAAATTCTTCGTTTATGAGGATAAATCAGATAATTGGCAGAGGCATTGGGGACATATTTATGAATAAAAATATTAATTTTAGATTATAAATTACCTAAAAAGTTACTTATAGTCCCTTTAACAGATTATTTTTTTAAAGGCAATTAAAAAAAATCTAAACACATTATAAATGTTAAAAATGTATTGCTAAAACACATTACAAAGACTGTGAACTGTGAAGTACTGAATTGTGGAGTTAGACAGTTTTGCACCATTGCTGTGTTCAGGATTTTTTGGGCGGGGCTAAAACGGTGGCTCGATTACACACTGGAGCCACTGAGCTCCTGGCCCCGCCCCTACTGTTGATGACGCACTGGAGCCACTGAGGCTGGCCCCTCCCCTAACCGCAGTTAGAACACTTAAATAGCATGGAGTTACAAACTCCTGTACAGTAGGTGGCGGTATGCACCTAAAAGTTGGTTGCAATTCGCCATTTATCAAGAGAAGAAGAAGAAGATTGCCGAAGTTACTACAGCCTACAGTTTGCTAGCTAGCAAAGTCATCGACTACCATCGTTTAAGTAAGTATATGTTTCCTTTTTGTGTAACGCAATATTATGTTTACATTGTTTTTAGTTTATCTTTTTAAAATATCTAAGTTAGTCATCTTTGTTCTTGCAGTATGCTGCTAGTCCAGTAGCTAGAGTGGCTAACGTTAGCAAGTGTTAGCTAACACATGCTGTTTTGCCTTTGTTACAGTACACACTGAGGTTAAGCAATGTTGCTAGTAACGTTACATGTAGAAATGTAATTAGCTACTTACAGTAGTTAGCCAAAGCTTTACATCTAGAAATATTAGGAATGGGAATTGATAAGAATTTAACGATTCCGATTCCATTATCGATATTGCTTATCGATTCCTTATCGATTCTCTTATCGATTCTCAAATTTGTTTATTTGTATTAATTTATTGAACTTATAACTTAACTTATTTGTTTGTTAATTATTATTAACTCACTGACACAGTAGGCTATTAGGGGTGTGAACCTACACTGGTCTCACGGTTCGGTTTGATTACGATTATCATGTCATCGATTCAGTTCAATTTGATATCTCGATGCATTACATGCACTGCATCCTCAATTTTCAATTTTACTTCAAAAGTGATGTGTGCGTGCGCGTGTTCGCCTGTTCGTGAAGTCGCAGTGACAGAAACAGTGACATTCCAGTTTAAGTGTCATGGGACTAAAGTCTGTTCATGCTGTGTGTGTGGCCAAATGTTTCTGCATATTGGAGGTAGATCCAACTCCTCCCACGCTCACTTCGAGAGCAGGTGAAGCAAGTTGGGACAATGTTGAAGACGTTTGCTCGCACTGGGCAATCAGGTACAACTTGCAAACAACACAGGTGTTGGTTGTTGGTTTAATTCCCACTGGGGCCATCTGTACATGTAGATGACCTAGATATAACTGTCATAGTTTAGTAGTTGAGGGACCAGGACTGACTACTTTATTCTTTTATTCTGGGAACCCCTGTAGGTGCAGATCAGACCCCAATGCTGCAACGTCTTGGAGAGTTTGGTGATGTTGTGCGTAGCATGGACAACAAAATGGACACTATGCTGCAACATTTTCAGTGCCAATGTGTGTCTGTTGGAGAGTTTTCCCTGCCAGGGGATCTGTTACTCCCCCTGGACACCCAGGAATATTTGGCGTTACTTGACAACAGTATGAGGCAGGATAAAGAGCTCCAGGAACGCTATAGTAAATAAAAAAAATAGTATTTTTTTTTTTCTTCTAAAAAGTAAAAATTAAGATTGTACACTGCATATTCTACAGTCTGAATCCACAGCCTGTTACATTTTAAATTTATGAGAAGCTTCAGAGAAATGTAATTTGTTACACTTTTTTTGTTTTTTTGTATTTTCAGCTTCGGTTTTTGGAAATCACATGTGGGAGGGACCTAAAGACAACCGTGTGGCGAATGCTTCCGAGTGTCTTCTCTAATCACCTTTCTATCAATACAACCTGGACTGGTGTAGGGGATAAAGCATGTTTTAGAGACATGTTCCTGAAGACCATTGTTAAAAGTAAGTTGGATATTTTTTTTTATATATTTAAGTAGATGTGTATGACCTTATGCCATTCAAATGGAATGACAGATCTTTATTTTCTACAGGAGCCATCCGGAAGAACCCGGCGACCCAGGATGCCACTGATGAGTTCCCTGAAAGGAGCATCTGACTGTGAAGGTGGAAAAAGCACATTATCTGGTATCAAATATTCTACTCACCGTGACTTCAGTATTGGCTTATTTCATTCCGTCAGTGCTTAACGATTCTATTATAGTGTGTAAATCCTATTTCATGCCTGATATTTTATATTTGCACATTAACTAGTACCAAAAATTCTACTTTCATTCCATCAGTGTGCTTCTCTATTCTATTAAAAATAGCTTGGAATACTATTTCATACCTCTGATACTTGATATTGCACATTACCTGGTACCAAATATTCTACTTCATTCCGTTACAGTGCTTAACTGTTATTCTATTGTTAAATATAGCTTGTAAATCCTTGTGCCACAGGTCGGCATTGCAGGTATAATGGTATATTCTACTCCAGAGCTTTACTCTAAATTATTACCACTTATCCTATTGTTAGAAATCACTTGTAAATATGATGTTATACCTCAAATCATTTGGTATCCTTCACTTTCTTTGGTACCAAATATCCTCATTACTTGTGTTTACTGGTAATTATTTTCATCCCAGAGCTGACCTCTTAATATTATTAGCATTATTATATTATTAGCAAGTATTGTAAGTGTTACAATAGTGTTTTTTAACCAAAATTTAATTGGAAACCTGTGTGTGTGTATTTTTCTGTTATATTTCAGTGATCTGACGTTGTTTTAATGACAGTTACTGTACTTTGAAATGTGGAATTAAAATGCCAAATGGAAATTTGTCTGGTTTCATCAATCATTATTCTTGATAAACTGCATGCTATAAATATAAAAAATATATTTAAGTGCAATAAGCGGCGGTCAGCTCGCTCGAAAATAGCGTTTGCCTCCGACGGGCCGCGGAAGGTCCGCCTTCGGTATTACGGCGGCGGAACGGCGGATGGCCTGCGGGCCGGCCGCGGATCGAAGGCGGTAGGATGGCGGCTGCCGCTTTTAAAAAGCGGCTGGCGCCGGCGGTGCGCCGTCAAACGTGTTTGTAATTGCGTAGTGATGCACGATATATCGACCGCCGATATGGTCAATTTTTTACACATCGGTATCGTTCCGATGTCAAAATAGGGCCGATGTGAACAGGCCGATAATCATTCTTGTGTATTTGACGTGTGTGTAGGCTTAGATGTGAGTGTGGGGGCGGGGATGTTTGTTTTTGCACGAGCGCATACATTACACACATAATGTGCTGAAGCAGGTGCTGGAGGCGGCAAGTTACGGCACTTTGCCTTGTTCTGAACGACCATCGAAGTATTGCCGCGCTGGAGTTACGGGGTTATGATGTAGCAAATCACCTCAGACACACAGATAAGTTACATGTTTCACAGTGATTGCTTTTGTTAGATTATTGAATAATGGCATACTCTCGGGGGAAAATGATGGTGAAAATGATCAAGGTAAGAATGACACACGACACGGGTGCATAAAAAAAGATAATCTTTAAAATCCAGTAATAGCTAGAGGTAGCCTTTAGCTAGCGATGCTACTGCACAAACTAGACACAAACACGTTTCGAGCCATAATCAACAACTTATCCAGTAACAAGCGCTGCATTAGAGCAGGCTTGTAATGTATAGGCTATATATTATTATTGCTTTCCTAAACGGAGGAACTTTATCTATTTGTTGTTCTTGCAGAAGAATGTTCTTTATCTCTCACTGAACACCAAATCACAGAAAAACAATGAAAATTGGCCAAAAAGTAGGTTTAGTAAATTAATAATAGCCTAGTAAATTCAACAACATGCTGCTTAGAAAGCATTCAGAGTAATCTACACTGTACCGGTTTTTGGAGTCAAGTTTAAACACGCCTAATGAAACTCCTTTACGTTTCCTTACGTTTAGATTCCTTTACGTTCGTCACGTGACTTCCTCGACGCGCTCCGTTGGAAATTGCCCTGCTGGATCCATGCTGTATGTCTATGGTAGCCTCAGTGTCACCCCTTCTTTTACTGTCTATGATGTCATCAGACTCAACTTATCATCAGCATGAAGAACCTTGTAATGATCTTTCTTTTCTCATTAGTTGTGAACGGTAAGTATTGGGATTTCTGTTTTGTTTTGTTTTTTAATTCGTTTTTTAAAGTTTTTTTAATTTTTAAATTGCCTGTGGAAATATGTTTTAGGAAGCTTATAGAGGCTTCTGGGTCTAAAACCCCTAATGATTTCCCCCCCCCCCCCCCTTTTTTATTCTATACGCTACCATTCAAAAGTGTTAGATCAGTAAGATTTGTTTGTGTTTAAAATAATTATCTTCTGCTCTCCAAGGCTGAATTTTTTTTTTTTTTTTTTTTTTTTTTTGTAGAACATTTGATCAAAGTTGAAAACAAAAAAAAGCTTTTTTTTTCAGTATTCTTTTGACCAATAGAAAGTTCAAAGTCAATTTAATGATTGCTTGCTGAATAATTTCTTAATCTTTTCAATAATTGTATTTTATTATTATTATTATTATTATTATTATATATAACAGTAGTTTATAATGTTACAAAAGCTATTTCCTCTCATTTGTGATGCATCTCATTTCTCTGAATTGTCTTTGAGACATAGTAAATCTGTTGTAAATATTGTTTAGGTGATGTTTTTTTTTTATTTCTGCTTCCATATTTAATGTGAAATTCAATGTAATGAACTGTTTCTGTGTGTTTTGCAGATGTGTCTGGTGCTGAGACAGATGTGAAGTCTGTATCAGTGATTGAGGGAGATTCTTTCACTCTACATACAGATGTTACTGAAATACCTGATGGTGCGATTGTGTGGAGCTTTGGAGATGTCGTTATTGCTAGAATCAGTAGTGAGTCCAATGAGAACAAGGTATATTTTAATGATAAATTCAATGACACAATGAAGCCAGACAATCAGACTGGAGATCTCAAAATCAGGAAAGTTAGAATCACAGACTTTGGACTTTATACACTTGAGATCAACAGCGACAGGGGGATATCATACAAGACATTCATGTCAGTGGTGAGTATGTCAGGTATTTAGATGCGGTTTGAGACTCAAGGTGAAAGTGTTTGATCTCTGACAGAAATATTTCTGTTCATTAGGTGTGAATAAGCTGGTGTCAGATGGAGTGACAATTGTGTCGGTGATGGAGAGAGACTCTGTCATTCTACCGTCTGGTCTTACTGAAATACAGAGAGATGATCAGATAACCTGGAAGTTTAAAGGCACACTCATTGGTCAACTAAAAAATCAAACAGCTGAAATCTTTGCTGATGTTCTTGATAGGAAATTTAAAGACCGACTTCAGCTGAACCAACAGAATGGATCGCTCATCATTACTAACGTCAAACCCAACACCTCTGGCCTGTATGAAGTAGACATTACCAAGAGCTGCAACAGTTACACCACACACAAGACTTTCAGAGTTACTATCATTGGTGAGTCACTTTAATGTTGAAATGCTTGAAGGATCTCAGGGTCATTAACAAATGAAATGGTTTAAAAATCTAGATGTAAATGCCCGTGCCAAGTTCTCAGAAATGTTTTATACCATTTTTCAGTGGTTTCAGTAGAGAATACCACACTTTTCTCTTTTTTAAATGTGACTCATGATCTGAGAACAGCCACACCACCCTCAAATTTCACTTAATGCCTCAAAAAATATACATCTAAATGAATTCAGAAATTGATTCAGAATGATCATCACAGAAGAGGCATCAGTGTTTGAATGTGATTATTATGAGTTTGCGTTTGTTTGTGTTTGCTACTACATAATCAAATGAATGAAAATTAAAAATAATAATTCTGATATAATTCAAAATAAATACTTCAGGGCTGGTACAATATATGTCATGGTATACACTTGCTTGTTCATGGTTTGAACATTCTTGTTTCCTTTATCATTCAGTAAAGTTAAAAGATCTGAGGTAAATTATCCATTGCCGCTTATATTACAGAAATAAAAGCCATGCAAAAATGTCAGCCACGGTGTTGCAGAAGTAAAAATCATTTAATAAATAGAATTCCCCAGTTCTTTTTCAAGATTGGTTCATTGACATTGCATTAGTAGCTGACACTATGGGGAAACATGTTTCTCCTGGAATACTGAAGCCCAATTGCATGGGCCAATGACGATCAAGCACTCATGTAATGGGCACTCTTGTGATTCCCTTTGGCGAGATGGTCCTCACTGCAGAACACAAAATCCAGGATCTGGATCCAACTCCTCCCACCTTACATATACCTAAACCTACCCACCCCTAAACATACCAATCTCCACCCCTTAGATCTGGATCCAACTCCACCCCCTGGATCTCGTGTACTGCAGTGAGGTGCTACTGCCTTCGGCTAGAGCAGTGTTTCTCAACCTCTCCTGCAGGGACCCCCTGACAGGACATGTTTTTGTTTTAACCCTGAAATGGCACACCTGATTCAATTAGTCAGCTACACATTAAGCCTTTGAGCCTTTAATTAATTGAGTCAGGTGTGCCATTTTAGGGTTAAAACAAAAACATGTCCTGTCAGGGGGTCCCTGCAGGAGAGGTTGAGAAACACTGGGCTAGAGGCTGGAAGTCCAAGGCATTGTTTCCGTCCAAGCCATGGGAGGGAGGCCTTCACAGGGAAGAGACTAGTTGACATTTAAGGACTGCGCTGTCGTCGCGTCCAGGCGCAGGTCCTTCATCAGATCTGGATACAGCCTGGATCCGGCGGACTGTGGTAAACCTCGGGATAAACAGAGAGACTAATATTAGCGTAGACGCCATTCTTCTTATGATGTAACGAGTACATCAGGATTTATGGGAAGTGTTTCTAGTTCCGGCTGACCTAATCTATGCAGCCTAACATTGAATTATAGAAATCTATTAATGTGTTGTGTATGCTAGGTCAAAGAGATGTGTTTTTAGTCTAGCTTTGAACTGACAGAGTGTGTCTGCTTCCCAAAACGTCCCAAAACTTTTGGCAATATAGTGTAAATGGCTGCTATCACATAGTTTCATGCCTAAGTAACCAATGCTCGGTTGGGAGGCATAAGTTGGTGACAGGTTGTGGTGAAGGGAGCGAGGCAGCTAAACCAACCGTGCTCTTCCATGAAGCCTGTCTAGGATTTGGAATTAGTTCTAAAGGCACTTTCTGAACCAACATTTGAGCCGCTTTGCTCAACTCAGCTGTGACTGATCTCATTTAAGCTGTTAAACCCACTTGTCTGGAGTTTGGACGGGATGATTGTGTGTTTAGGCTGCCATTGTTGTGGTTTCTCTCTCTTGTGAAATCACTTCTCAGAGATCTTTAATGCCAGAATGATTAGACTTTATTTTACAACAAAGCCGCGCATCTTCTGCAGAAGATCACTCTAGATTTCTGCCCAGCTTACACATATATATATACCAAAGATTCTTTTCCAAAGATGGTAACATGTAGGTAAAGATCTTGTACCATGTGACTTCTCAGAATAAAATGGAAACATTCCATGCCTTTCTTCAGGCTTCCAAAAGTCAAACCAAAGTCACACACAGAGGAAATAAAAATATATAGATAAATTACTTATTTTCTAAATAATAAAATCTTTTACACCATTTACCCCAAAGGAGTTAGTAATGGTTAACAGATGCCACTTATCTGCTGCTGTGTCCTGTACTTTCCTTGCAGGTTTACATTGAATGCTTAGTCGAATTTCAGAGAGACTGGATTGTTGATTAGTTATTTGCGATTGGCTGGTGCTAAGGATGTATTGTGGGATGCATTGCTCTTGAGCTTGATTGCTATTGGAATATTTGAGCCTGTCTTTGACATGCTGTTGTTTTGGACTCTATTGTGACTTTTTCATTTCAAATGGATGAACTTTGTCAAAAAGCACATGCCAAATGCGTAAATGTTTTACTGTATGCTTAATCTCTGTCTGTGAAAGTTCTCCTGTGTTTTACTGTATGTCAAGACAGATGGAGGGAACAGGCTGTCGGTGATGGAGGGAACTTCTGTCACTCTAGAATCTGGTGTTTCTAAAATACACAAAGATGATGTGATAATATGGAGGTGTGAATATGGAGACTCTGTCATTGCTAAAATGAGCTTTGGGATCTTTGCTACATTTGATGGCGCTGATGGGAGATTCAGAGGCAAACTTAAGCTGGACTACAAGACCGGATCTCTGACCATCAGGGACACAAGAACTAAACACACTGGACTTTATCATCTCGATATCACCAGCAACCGACGCACCATATTCAAGAGATTCAATCTTTCTGTCTCTTGTGAGTATCTGAATCTTTTAATGTAACAACAACAACAACCATATTTAGATCACCATGTTTTCAAATTACCTGAGGTTAATTGAGCAAACTATTAATATTATAGTGTAACTGACAACCAAGACTGAAAGTTGCAAACGCCAGTCAGAAATGATGGTCAGATTGCTGATTGGTTGATCTCTTTATCATTACAGCACACGATTGGTCTCCATTTATTATAGCAGTAATTGGTGTTGCTGTTCTGCTTCTGGTCGTGTTTGTTGTGACTTGCTGTCGAAACAGGGTCTGTCGTCAAGCAAAATTTGGTAAATATTACAAAAAGCTGATATAGTGAAACATTGAGATTTACTGTGTAAAAGACACTTTAAAGACATTAAAAAAACATTTTAAATATGTTTAATGTTTTTAAAACAGACAACTGGAGGAATCCGGAACATCAGGTGAGATCCTGTTTGCACTATTATTTGCAATACATATAATACAATTTAGTTTGTGCTGCCTTCATTTTTGAGTTATTTGACTTTATTTTATGATTTCTTTTTACTGTCAGTACTGGTGCCGTCATCTGTTGTCAGCTTAAAAAAGATGTAAAATGATGTAAAACCTTACATGTAAAATGTAATAGGGAAACTTTTGGGATAAATGATACCAGTCTTGCCATCCAAATCGCTGTCTTATTTACTTTGTAATTATTATTATTATTTATTTATTTTTTAAAGGAGCTAAATAAAATAGATTTATTTATTCTAATTTTGTTTTATTGGCTGGATCAAGTTCAAACAGTGAAATACTATTTTCTGCATGTTGCTGATCGTATCTCATGCTCTGAGATTATCTCTTGTAATAGTGTTTTATATAAGGTCTCTGATGTAATATGAGAATGATGGTTTGCATTTTTGCATGGCTTTATCAGATTTGTGCAATCGCACAGTAGTTGATTTACTGGAATGAAGGTGGAAATCAAATTCAGCCAAAAAAGATTCAGAAAGCCTCAGGCAGCTTATCAGAAACACTGATCTCAAATATTTGGTACTAGTGTTTCTGGTTGTTGTCTGCGTTGTGTGTGTTGTTACACACAGGACAGCAGGCGGCAGTTTCGCTGGATCTTTTTTTCCTCTCCTGATATAAAAGAAAACATCCACTGCCTCTTTGAGTGAATTGCCCTTAACATTCTCTCTCCCATTCAGTTACCATGCGAAAAGGAAGAGGAGACAGAACAGGAAATCATGTTATCTTCAAACATCATGCCAACGAAAGGGAGAGTCACTCAAATTTCATTCCGTCAGCTACATCAGGTGTGTATTAATGAACAATTTTGAGTGAATTCTACTTAATTATACATATATTTAACGGTTTAATTTTTATACCTGTTACTCTAGGAGCTTGTTACAAAGGCTATTGTTTGCTGTCACTCTAACCTCTCCATTAAATCTCTCCCTCTGTAGTTTCAGGAACACTCATACACAGCAAATTGCCTGAGCCAAACATTCTCAGCAAACATTAATCGCATGGTCTACCCCACCGTCACAGAGATGGAAGATCACAGTGAAACACGGAGAAGCCTGCTAAAGAAAGTGATGTGACGTGCAGCAAAGTATGGTGTCCCATTCTCGGATTTTCTGACCTGCATTTCACCCTTCCAGGTGCACACACACACACAGCAGTGAGAACTGAAAACACACACATCATGAACACACACCTGGAGCAGTGGGCAGCCATTTTTGCTGTGGCGCCCGGGAAGCGATTTGGGGTTAGGAGCCTTGCTCACTCCCCTCACCTAAATTCCCTGCTGATACTGAGACTCGAACCCGAGACATTCAGACTCAAAACATTGGGCCACACCTGCCCCTGTAAAGTTACAGCATAATAAATAAGTGTTTATATTTCACCTGATTGACGAAGTGCTGTGCGTAAATGCAAAAGTAAGTTTGCAATCTTTGATTTTATACATTAAATACAGTTCTATTTCTCTATTTTATACAGGAAAAATGTTGTAAGACACTTGTTACGCGCATGCGCCCTCTTAGCCCAGACAGAGTGGCGCTACACAAGCTCTCAGCACAGCTCTAACAAGGTGTCGGGTTACAAATGTCACTGCATATAATATAAAGCTTACAGCCTGCCTTATATTTGCTTTCAATCATTTGCTGATAATGTTCATGTTTAATTATTCATTTATTTTATGTATGCTGTATTAGTGTCACTATCTTTAATTATCACTATTATTATCCCTATTATTATGTATGTTTATGTCACTATTTCTATTTTTATAGAAAACCACAACCACTCATAAACCCCCCCATCTATACCGTCTGATACTTCTGAAAATCAATCAGTTGAAAACGAGTGCAGCACTGATGATTGGTGGTTTTAGTTTGTTTGACAATAGAATGTTACTGTACGATTTCCACACACATTTATATACATTAGAACATGGTGCTAACCTCATGAATGAAAATATAATGCAATCTGAGTCATTTGGTGTCACATCTAAAATACTGTCAGATTCTCAGACTCCTCACATCTGCTAAAAAGTTTTCTTTAGCAACCAAGGAAAAGACTGCTTTAAAGTCAAGTAGGTTTTTGGAAGATCTTTTGTATGTTCATGTGAAAAACAAATTGTATGTAATCACAACAGCTGTGAATTTGTTTGTTATGAAATTAATCTATGCATTTTATTATTGTAAATTAATGTGTACTGAACTATCACTGAATCATTTAAGACCTTTATCTTTAACATGTCAGGCTTCTGATATAAGGATTGATTAATAGCGTGTGTGTGGCTTCAAGAAAGTAAATGCACTTCTGTGTTGTTACTTTATTTACGCTGTTTATCTCTTTTAAATTGCTTTTTATATTTGCTCATTTAACTCTATATTATTTTATATTTTTGTATCAAATATTATGTTGTAATCTTCACCATTGACTTAGAGATAAGGGAAAGTCTCCATTTCAACGAATGCTTTCACTGTGATATAATGATACTTGTTGCATTTGCTCAAAGTCTGTATATATAAAGCAAGTTTGAGTTTGACATTTCGTTTGATTTTTTTTTTAATATATATATATACAGCCGTGCCCAGAATTAATCATACCCCTGGTAAATATGATAAAAAATGGCTGTAAAAAATAAATCTGCATCGTTTATCCTTTTGATCTTTCATTCAAAAAATTGGCAAAATCCTAACCTTTCATTGAAGTAAAAGAATTGAAAGTGGGGGGGGAATCACATTATAAAATAAATGTTTTTCTCCAAAACACGTTGGCCACAATTATTCATACCCTTTTATTAAATACGTTTTTTGCAATCTCCTTTTGCCAAGATAACTCTTCTGAGTCTTCTCCTATAATGCCTGATGAGTTTGGGGAACAACGGACAAGAGATCAGAGATCATTCCTTCATACAGAATCTCTCCAGATACTTCAGATTCCCAGATCCATGTTGGTGCTTCTTCACTTCAGTTCACTCCACTCATCAGGTCAGGGACTGGGACGGTCATGGCAGAAGCTTCATTTTGTGCTCCGTAACACATTTTTGTGTTGATTTTGATGTTTGTTTTGGATTGTTGTCCTGATGGAAGATCCAACCACAGCCCATTATAAGATTTCTAGCAGAGGCCGTCAGGTTTTGATTTTTTATCTGTTGATATTTGATAGAAGCCACAATGCCATGTATCTGAATAAGAAGTCCAGGACCTCCAGCAGAAAAATAGGCCCCCAACATTAAAGATCCAGCGGTATATTAAATTGTACACATGGGGTACTTTTTAATCCTTGTGTGCACCAAACCCATCTAGTGTGTTTCTGCCAAAAAGCTCTTTTTTTAGTTTCACCTGACCACAGAACCCTGTGCCGTTTGAAGTTCCAGTCATGTCTGACCACTGAATATGCTGGAGTTTGTTTTTGGAGGAGCGAGGAGCATTTCTTAAAACCCTCCCAAACAACATGTGATGTAGGGGTTGTTTGATTTGTTTTAATAGGCTTTCTGACCCCAAGACTCAACTAATCTCTGCAATTCTCCATCTGTGATCGTTGGAGAGTCTTTGGCCACTCAAACTCTCATCCTCACCGTCCATTAAGACAATATAGACACACGTCCTCTTCCTGGCAGAATCGTAAGATCTTTAGTTGATTATAACTTCTTAATTGCCCCGATGGTCAAAATGGGAATTTTCAATTCTTTAGCAATTTTCTTGTAGGATATCTTAATTCACAGCCCGTAATACAACGCTACATGTAGACTACAACTGAAATAAAATGCTAGCTCTCGCCTGTCAATGACAGTCCACTGACTGAAAACTATGCGAGTTGGTCGGTTGGAGCTGCAACGACACACCCATTATACATCAGCAGCAGGAATGTAGTTGTCACAGGTCGGGGGGGCCAAGCCAGACTGCGCCCACCCCTCAAACCCAGAACCACCTCGAGGAGCCTCCAGGCAGACAAGAAGAATTTCTAAAAGTAACAATCTTTATTGAATAAAAGCAAGAATTAAAAGTCTTAATGCGGGCTTCGTCGCTCTTTCCAGGGAGGAGGAGACCGAGGGGTTCACTGCGAGGGCCCGGGTTACTGGCAGCCACAGAGGAGGAAGGAGTCGAACGCCCGTCCGGCGTGCAAGTAAGTAACGTGGTAAGTAGACTCTTTTCGGCGTAATACAGGCGGGCAGCGACCCAGGCGGACCAGGGCCGGGGCCAGGAGGGGACTCTCTCCACAGGACAGGTGGGTAGCAGGTAAGTTTTTCCCAAGCGTCAACTATTCGGTAGATGACCGGCACAGGGGGCGATGGAGTCCAGGAGGGGGACTCGCTGCCGGCCAGGTAGGTAGTCGGGTAGGCAGATCCTCTCCGTGTAGGGTGCTCTCCTCCGTGGCGTCACTGAGCAGCAGGTGTGAGGTCCTCCGGATGCCTTTCCGCCCTTGACGGCTCCACCCAGAGACAAGGGTCCCCTCTAACCCAAGATAGAGACAAGTTTACAGGTTCAATTCTATTTCGGTGAAGTAAGGACTTACGGCTGGAGCGGGTGAGTCTGAACAAGCAGCGTTGCTGCGGGGATATGTCTCTCCTCTGAACAGGCAGCACACAAGAAGGCCGAGGCAGACGAATCTTCCATTTAAATAGACAAAACCTTTGATACAAGAATGAACATGATCCTTTCGTATAATGGAGAGTCGGCTTACGGCTGGATTGGGTTGCTCCACACAGGCACTAAGGCTGGGATGTGTCTCTCCTCCGACCAGGCAGCACACACGAAGGCGGTGGCAGGAGAATCTTAAATAGACGGAGCATTTGATACAAGAACAAACATGATCCTTCCGTATAATGGAGACTCAGGCTTACGGCTGGCCTGGGTTGCTCCACACAGGCACTAGGGCTGAGATGTGTCTCTCCTCCGACCAGGCAGCACACACGAAGGCCGAGGCAGACGAATCTATTTAAATAGACAAAACCTTTGATACAAGAATGAACATGATCCTTTCGTATAATGGAGAGTCGGCTTACGGCTGGACTGGGTTGCTCCACACAGGCACTAGGGCTGGGATGCGTCTCTCCTCCGACCAGGCAGCACACACGAAGGCGGTGGCAGGAGAATCTTAAATAGACGGAGCATTTGATACAAGAACAAACATGATCCTTCCGTATAATGGAGACTCAGGCTTACGGCTGGGCTGGGTGGTTCCCACGGCAACACTAAGGCTGGGGTGCATCTCTCCTCCGAACAGGCAGCACACACGAAGGCGGCGGCAGAAGAACGTTCTATTTAAATAGACAAGACAAGTTAAACAGGACAATCTCACTCCTCTCTCATATCACAGGACCTGGTGGCCGAAATGGAACATACACATTCAACCTGAGGGCTTTGCTCCGCAACACTGGGCGAGGACGTGAACTGGAGAGTACTGGCGGTTAAGTAAACGTGTACATCCACACACTGCAACTTCACATCAAGTCCAATACTGTGTGACACTTCAATTCAGGCACCGCAATCCACTCTCAAATCTTCGTGCAATAAGGCCAGCACTCACCCACTGTTCAATCCCTCCACGGTTGCGCTGGATCAACACTCAGAAGCTGAAGAGATGCAGAGGACTTAACACCGCATGGAACACAGCGTCTTCAACACTCTTTCACACTCAGAAGAAGATATCAGGGTTTCACAGATAAATCAGTTCACACTCTTGGTGGTAATTATATTTGTGGTCAATACACTTCACAATTCCTTATTCAGTTCAATACACAGCATGCATTCACACGGATCCGGTGTTTCATTACTTATCTTTCTCTCTCGAGTGATGACATTCTCCAATCTTGACTCAATCTCCAAAATACACTCACTTCACATCCAATTCACGTTCCAGCTTGTACTCCCACAACCACCGTTGCACCCCTTTCCAGTCAGATCCTCACAGCCGCTCCAAAAATCCCGGCAAATCCAAGCCACTGCCAAAAGAATCGATTTCTCCCAGGGGAGTACCACACCGAATGCCTTTTCCTTTTCCTTTTAACTGCTTCTCTAGGCCGTGTTTCCCAATCACAAATCCCCACACCAAACGCCCGCACCTGGTACCGCTTAGCTAAATCAGCTGCCACTGTCATGGCAACTGACAACAAGCAAACCCGCACGGTGTGTCAGTGAAATTGTCCCGGGGGGGAAACACACTCCCTGCGGAAATTGGTTCCGCTGGATTTGTCACCTTGTGACATAGTCATAGTCAGTTGAACCCTGGTTAAAATCCATGTCAAACAACCGACGAGAAAGCAAATCCATTGCAATGCGGAACTACTAGATACAGTTCTTTAGGGACACCTAATCTGTAGCCCTGCCTTACCTCTGAAGCTCTGTGACTATTATTAATAGGCTGCGAGCGACGTCAAGATCGCAATGCTGGAATATGTTGTGTGTGTGGGTGTGTGTGTGTTGCGCGCGCGCGTGTGTGAGAGAGAGAGAGAGAGGCGCGGTCGCGATCGAACAGTGAAAACATAAAAACATACTCCGTCATTTTGTTCATACAGGACATTCCAACTATTCTCACTACTTCAACTTCTTGTTTATACATGTGAAGCCATTTTTATCATGGTGAGTCTAGGGTTAATATTGCTTACATTTTAAGTGTTATCATAACATTGTGCTATAAAATAGAAGTTAAGGTCTCTTGCCTTAGTAGGACAGTACTGTACTTTAAAGTTTTGAACTGTTGTACAATGTTCACAGAATTCAGTGACTTGGTCTCAAGTGAGTTAGATGTTTATTGAGAATACTCAGGGTTGGCTTATTCATAGTGTGAATTCAGGACACACTTGTATCCTTTATAAAAATGTATTTTTATATAAATATTATTTTTTTCTTCTGAAAATCTGATGACATATTTTGCACACAGGCAAAGGTGCCCAATATCAGTCATTTCTGAAAATAAATTACAAAAGTAAAAAAAAAAGTGTTTTGGAAAATAGCTCTTTATTTGATTATCATAAAAATGTGTTTTCTATACAGAGATATCGACATAGGTAAATATCGGTATCGGCCATAACAGCAATATTAATATCGGTTATCTGTATCGGCCACAATTTCCACATCGGTGCATCACTACGATTACGCCATTCTGACGCTTCTACTGCCTCCGGAGCGCCGCCGGCGGTCCGCCGACTCATTGCTAACTGGGTATGTTCAAACAGCAACATTGCACAAACTAAAGTTAGAAAAGTGAAATCATAATCAACCACTCCTTTAACACTAGAAAGCTGGTTATTGTAACAAAGCTTTTTAGGAAACAAAAGTGATGTTTGCGCTTACATACACTGTGTTAGCAATAGCTTATATTAATGCTAACGTAATGCTTCAGAACTGCAAAATATCTGTAATAAAGCAATTTCTTAAGCAACGCCATATTCACAGAGGTGTAAAAAAAGAAAGCATACTTGTAATACAAAACACCAGTGGTTGGTGGCATATATGATGAGTGATTCACTGATTCATACATTCAAATAAATTTCCTGAATGAAAAACCATACTTACTGGGGTGGCTTTGCTATTATTGTTGAAGGTTCAAAAACAGACAATTTTTGTCTAAAATATTAAAAAGGTAGCCTACTAATTTCTTGTTTGTTGAACTTTTATTAAATCTAAATCACTCTTGCTCATGCGATAATGTTTAAATAAAAGACTGTGTTGTGTAAAAAAAAATATGGACAGCTCGTCTCCGCTTTCATCCACTGTAGAAAAATTAAGCCAAAATATCCAAGTAATGGTCGTTGTCGATTACGACGCTCGGAGCCCAATCGCATGCACAGCTGTCAATCATTACATTACGTTACACCTCCTTTTTATAGATCCAAACTTATCGGAAAAACGATCACCCAAAACCCGTAAGACTTTTGTTCATCTTCGGAACACAGATTAAGATATTTTTAATGAAATCTGAGATTTCTGTCCCTCCATTGACAGCCACACAACTACCACTTTGACGCTTCAAAAATTTCATAAAGAAAGTTCATAAACTAATCCATATGAAAAGAGCCGTTTAGTCCAAATTTTCTGAAGAGACGCTTTATATGATGAACATATATTATATAAGGTTTTAATTCACATATAAACATTGATCAACACACACATCAGTTATGATAAATGAAAGCTCAAGCATGTTTGCTTACACTATATATTCATGACCTTAGCTAAGCTTAGTTTATTTTCAACTCTAGCTTAATTTTGCAATACTATTTTAAAGAAGCTTCAAATAACATTTGATTTCACACTGACGAATAGCATGACAAATGCCAGTCACCTGAATCATAATGCTGTGACTTATAACTCTTTATTATAAATAAAATGGACTCAAAGAAACAAGACATAATTTGACCACTAGAGGGATGAGTCATAATTCCACAGTATAAATGTGCTATTTGCTTTGTCAAACATTTACTATTGATTATTATTCTTTATATTATTGTTATAAATAATGTTCACCACTTGAAAAAGCAAGGAAAACAGATGCATTGCTAAACCATAAAGCAATTGACCGTGATAATCATATTTCTCCACAAAATGTGTAGGCCTACTACAGTTATTGTTCCTATTATAAAGCCATAATTTGAGATCTTCAAAGAGTGAAGGATCATTTTTGTCATTTCTTTTTTTTTAAAGACAGTGGTGTCAGATACCTCATTACCATTTTACTGTAGTAACAATCACTAAAATAACTGTTTCTATTTGCTGTTTGTTTAACTATTTGCTTTTTGTTTGCCTATTTATTTATTTTTTGCAAGAACAGGATCCCACACAGAGTGCCCTCGATATAAAATGCAATATGTTTCATTAATATGTAAAGTGTGTACACTACAAAGTCTATGCATACTGTATTAGAGGGCCATCTAGCGTCATAACTAGGAATTTATTATTCAAAGAATGCAGTTTATTATGATTGAATCAGATGTTTTTAATGGCATTTATCACATGAACATAAGTATGTGTTAAGCTAGTCTTTGCTTGTTTCAAAGAAAATGGTCTTTATTTAGGCTGATGCAAAGTAAAATACATGTCTAATGATATTTCTCTCATGGAAAGGCACAGGATTTCTTCACAAAATAAAACTTCTTTTGTGCACATATAATTTACAATATTTGAAAAGCTTATTAAAAGCACTGCCGAATTAATAAAACAAAATCATCTATGTCCAGCACTTGATTTGATGACAAGGTGACAAGATCCGTTGTATTTTGTTAATTTGGCAAATAACAGCGTTTTAACCCTGGCATGACAAAACATTTACATGACAAAAATAGACAAAATGATATACAAATCCTATTGATGATATTTACATATCTACAATGAGTACCAAAAAAAAGACAAACCAATTAAAAAAAAAAGGAATGAGGGAAAAAGAGTGTTGCGAAACAAAAAAAATCACATATTGATAATATTCAATTATAAATAAAGAAAACACTATTAATTGCATAACACTAAACATGCTTCATAATCAGAACTAAGGGATACAAACGGAGAAAACATCCGTTATGGATGTTCCTCGTATGAAACGCAGGACTCATCTAATCAGCACCTCATAAAATATCACAAATGCACAATTTCAGGCAAGACATTCACATAAAAGAGTTGATTCAGTGGCTGAGTGTTGTTTGATTGACAGCTGCCTTCAAATGTTCACTAACGTGTTTGTCTAAAGTGCTCATGTCTTACAGTACTCATGTCTTACTGTACGAGGCGATCTGTGTGAGCAGTCAAATACAATTCTTGGTCACAATGCCCATCTCTGTGAGGTTTTCTTGTAAACACAGTCAGTTTTAAGAGGATGTAAACAAACGGGACAAAATAACTGATGTCGAACAGATTATCATTAATAGCTCTCATATAACATCTTCAATAAACCTCTGCATACTGAAAAACAACAAGCACTTGTTGATCTATTGCCGGTAAATGTTGCTTTTTATTTTTATTTTATTGCTGATTTACCGTTTATCTGTCTTTTTAGAAGCAGTTTACATGACTAAAACCCTTCAAAAATACTTAATTGACACTTTCAATGAGTTTTGTCCTATTCTCTCAATTCACCTCTTCACTGTCCCTTTAAAAATAATTGTCAAAACAATAAATAATGTTATGTCAGTGTATCAGTGTTGGGACGTCCCATTAACAGCATGTCATCGATTCGAAGTAACATTCTGATTGATGCATGAGTATATTATACTTCTCTCCTGTAATAAAACACAGATTCACAGATGAGAAAATAAATTAACAGGATTGATGATTCAGTTGCACAAACACAAAAGTTCTACAAAAATAATATTGCAATTGTGTTTTCAAGGAATTTAGTGTGGTTTTCTTTTCTTAAATAATTGACAATGTCCTAAATGTAGGATGCTTCTCTTAATGGATTTTCAGTCTGTTAAACTTCATCACACTGTCTTCTTCTGTACTGCATTAATACAACAGTAATGTTTCAATGCCATTGTGTGTGATGCTCTGTAATTAAAACAATAAACAATAATAATTCACTTACTTTCTTGCTAGAGTAAATCACATATGCAACTGCAGTCACAAACAGCAGAACAGCAACACTTATTCCTGCTATAGCAGCAGAAGACAGAGCCAAAGCTGTAATGATAAAGAGGGACAGTCATATCAATTTTACTGATATTGTCGATTAATAATTACACCTTTCTGTTTTGAGTTTAGTTTTATGATATTGAGTCAACTGATAAATTATTTTTAAGGAACAACAGTTAAAACCGCATCTGCACTTTCAGCTAAACATGAAACATCAATGTTCACAGGACAAGTGATTTTATGCATTGTGCAGATAAATAACATTAGTCAAAATGTTAAACAAAATAAAAAAGTTAGGCACTGTATTTAAAATGCATTGAATGACCAAGTTATTATACTTACCAGTGACAGTAACACTGAAGCTCTTAATCCTCCTAATACTGAAGCTGTCGCTGCTGAAGATCATCTGTAGTTCATAAACCCCAGAGTCTGTGTTTCTGGTGTGTGTGATGGTCAGAGATCCAGTCTGATGATCCAGCTTCAGTCTGTCTCTGAATCTCTCTTTACACTGATCATCTGTACAGATCTTACTCTGATCTCCAGTGATTTCAGCGATGACAATGTCATTAAAATACCATGTCATCACATCACTTGCTTTTCTTCCAACACCAGGATCTAGAGTGACAAACTCTCCCTCCTTCTGTGACATGACTTTTAATTCTTTCATCTCAGCAGCAATATCTAAAAAGTAAAAAAAAACTGGTTTAGTATATTTTTGCTGAGAAAAAAAAAACTACACAACATGAAAAAAACTGTGAATATCAAAGTGATTACAAACTGAAGAGATACGATCACTTTATATGATGAACAGAACTTAGCCTTTTTAATCACATAAACATTGATCAACGCAAAAAGGCATATAAAACTATCGTAAACGAAATCTCAAATTTGTTTTGTTTTTTTGTTTTCCAAAGATGATTGTAAGCTAAATGGGTTTAGAAAGAAATTAAAAGAATATAACCAGTGTTACAAGTAATGCGAGTTACATAATTAGATTAGTTTTTCAAGTAACTAGTAAATGAATGCATTACATTTAAATTTACAACAGAATACCATGGTTGATTTTTCAAATAAGTAACGCAAGTTACTTTGTTTTGCCATTTATTAACTGACATCTCTTCTGTACACATGCTGAGAGTAATCGGCAGTAAGAGCACAGACGTTGTGTGAGCTGTGTGAATATGATGGTTATTGTAGATCTAAACTATAAGGTCCTGTTTACACCTGGTATTAAGGTGTGTTTTGGTCAATCGGATCACAAGTAGACGAGGGAGACACATTCCCGTTTACACCTGGTGTTTTAATCCGTCTCTTCTGTCTACTTTCAACCACTTCTGTCCTGATTTATTCGAGGGGAGGGTCTATGGGCGTTTATTTTATTTTTTTCAGATCTATGCACGAAATAAGCTTGTGCAATTTACATATGAACACGCCCAGTGCGTGTGTGTTAGAAATCAGGAATGGTGAGAGAACATTGAGCTTGGTATGTTTTTCGCCTTCAGACCAAACTTAAGTCTTCAGCCGACAAAGTTTAAATCTCGTCTGGATATCGCTCTTCCCATAATGTTCACGCATTAGGTCAGTAGGCGGAGAGTAGACGGTCTTTTGTGGCTGTTTGAACACATTCGACCGCATGAGTGTTTACACTGTGAAAGCCATCCAGTCGAATGCGTTTTAGACAACCTCTGGAAGTGGTTGAAAGTGGGCAAGCTCAAAAGGTTTTAGACTCCGTTTAAACCTGTATTTAGCGCCGTCCACTTGTGATCCGATCAACCGCTTCTTACTACCAGTTGTAAACAGGGCCTAAAAGTGAACAGGCATTCACTCATCTCATTTGCACAAATAAAGATACAGAATTCCTGAAAATAAATGAAAATAATGAAATGCAAACTCAGTCTACTACGCAAACCTGAAATAATAAAACATTTTAAACAAAATTTACCTTTTTTGTCTCACTTTATTAATTTATTTGCTGTGGACCTTCGATGATCAAATTCAATTATTCAATTCAATTGTTTTTCATTCTGCTACACACTTTTCATCGTTTCAGGAGTTAATCTGCTAAATTATTGCTTCGTAACATCACTGCTATGATAAACAGTATAAACATTACTAATATGATTTAAATATATAACCTGTTTTTATTAAATGTTCAATGACTTACCATGAACAGCAACTTTGAAGATCTTTTCGCTGTTGGGGTTGATGATCTCTAGTTTATAATCTCCAGATTGTGTGTTTGTGATGTTTGTGATGATCAGAGATCCAGTCTGATGATCCAGCTTCAGTCTGTCTCTGAATCTCTCAGTGCCTTCATTACACTGAACATCTGTACAGATCTTACTGAGATCTCCATTGATTTGAGCAATGCGAGTATCATTATAATACCATTTTGTTTTCCCCTGTTGGTCAGCTTTAACACCAGTGTTTAGAGTGACTGAATCTCCCTCCATCACTGACACTGACACTGATACGTCACCAGTATCAATATCAGACGTACCTGAAGAAGAATAACAAACATTCATAACTTTTTCTTCAAATCATGAAGATCGTGGGTAGATAAATATGCGAGGATTCATAATGTAACATGCAAAAATAAAACAAAAACACAAGAGATGGATTTGGTCGCTTTCAGGTCTCTGTTTTCTAATCATTAAACCAGAACACTAATTAAAAAGATCAATATCAAATCAGTGATCATTCATTTTAGTCAAAGTCAAAGTCAAAGTACCTTTATTGTCCCCAAGGGGAAATTGAATTTGCAGCAAATGCTCAACATAAAACACATAACATACAACAACACTCACCAACAAAACCAACCAGCAAAGAAGGAATTCACATTAGCGCCCAATGTACATAATGTATAATAAATAAATAAATAAATAAAGTACAGGACACCATCAAGTGCAAAAATGCAACTTGTGCAAGTTAATATAAAGTGCCATTAAGGTGCCTCACAGCTGCCGGAACGAAAGATATGTGCATCCTCTTTGTTCTGCCGCTAGGAACTCGATAACGCCGCTCAGAGGGCAAAAGCTCAAACTCTGTTCTAAGGGGATGATCCTGTGAATGAGCTATAGCTCTAACTTTCCTCTGGACCTGTTTTATGTATAACTCCCCTGGTTGACTTCTCCTGGAAATCTTGCTCGCCACTTTGACCAGACTACCAAGTCTGTTTTTATTTGTCAGGGAGAGGCTTCCAAACCAAGCAGATATGCAGAAAGATAAAACCGATTCAATGAAAATTTTAAATTCCTTAAAGGAAAATGCACTGAATGACTTAATGATACTCACCAGTGACAGAAACACTGAAGCTCTTAATGCTGTCACTGTCGCTGTTGCTGATCTGTAGTTGATATTCTCCACCATCTGTGTTTCTGGTGTTTGTGATGGTCAGAGATCCAGTCTGATGATCCAGCTTCAGTCTGTCTCTGAATCTCTCAGTGCCTTCATTACACTGAACATCTGTACAGATCTTACTCTGATCTCTATAGATTTGAGCGATGCGAGTGTCATTATAATACCATCTAATTCTGTCTTGTTGGTTTGTTTGAACACCAGTGTATAAAGTGACGGAGTCTCCCTCCATCACTGACACTTCATCTGATCCAACACCGAAAACACCTGGAGAAGAAATGAACAGATCATTTGAAATAAAATTCAGGGATAAATAACTTAATACAATAAATCACTGAAAATAGATTAATACAATACTAATTAAAAATATTGCATTTTAAAAATTTACAATTGGTCTGTCCAGGTATTGAAGAAATCATTGTCTTCAGTTTTCCATGCATTTTTTAACCCATGCATCTCAATAGTAAGGCCAATTTTAAGGATATTCTAAAATAGATTTCAACTTTTATTCAGACAGAGTTGAAATAATACACAAGTCAAGGCTGTGAAGGGTGTGCATAATACAGAACTTGAAGCTACACAAAAAATATATTTACCATTTAAAACAAAATAATATGAACCTTTATATTTCTCTAATGTCCCTTTTAAATATTACGAGATATACATAATATGCTACGTGAGTAGATTTTATGATTTAATGGCAACGCCCCAAGAAGAGGCCAAGATGTCCAACGGAAACTGGGCTAATATTATTTATTATTAGGCCTAATAAAGCTTTACTTTTTTTTACAACAATAACCAGGTGGTAGCCTACATAAAGACAGTTTTAAAGAGGGGGGCAAAACAGGAGAAAAGCAATGTGTGCTGCAGGGTCAAACCCCAGAAGACAATTCACCACTGGATTTTCCTATGGGGTTTTTTAATGAGGGTATTCAATTTATAAGTACAATAAGGTCTGTGGTAAACAGTTTACGATACTATTCAATAACTGCACACACACACACACACACACGCGCGCGCGCGCGCGCACACACGCACACGTTTTCATCAAATTACTTATTGGAAACACACTTTTTAGAATGAAAAATGACAGCTTCGAAATTCGTAAATTGAAAATAAAAAAAAAAATAAAAAAACTATTTTTCCATAGGACAATCTCATGGGAACCAGTGGCGTAGTCTTCCGGGTTCTGACATCATATCTGCTGCACTCTATATCTCTTAAAAATAAATGTCTTACCAAACAGGAAAATGCACAGTGTGGGGAAAATTGCGAACATTATTTTCTCCAGTTTCTCCAGAAAATAAATCAAGATTATGTGGGATATTTAGAGCAATTCAAAAAGTGAAAGTGAAAGTAGGCTACGCTACAAAATGACGTGGCTAAAAAAACGCAGTCAAAAACAACAACAACAATCACAACACAACACAGCTTGTTTCATTTTTGCAAAAATGAGACGTTCGACATCGAAGCTCCGAAACGAAACGAATGTAAACCAAACGAACATACAGACAAAAAAGGCTTTGTAGATTTTTCGTTGCTCCTCGCCCTAAAGATGGTGGTGTCAAGGTGACATTTGCCGTGAGCAGAAGGGGGAAGGAATCGGAGCCGTACGGACGCCTTCTTCTGTACGTAGCCTACCGACGCTCCAGTCGAGTTTTTTTATATACTTTTTTTTTTTTTTTTTTTTGCATTATGAGACTGCACTCACTAATATCCACTATAGTTTCGACACCTCTAAAAATAGCTGTCCCCAGAAATATTGGTAAGGGAACGGGGCGAGTCAATGTCTTTTTTATTATCGTGCTTCGATGGGAGTTTTACTTACTCAAACATGTTCGGAGGGCAGAAAGGAAAATTTAAAACAAAATATAAAAACACCATGAGAACAAGAATCTAATGTTCCCAGAACGTTCTGGGAACTAAACATTGGGCTATATGAATGAGAAATCCAAAATGTGCATATTTGAGTCTTTACTTTATCATAAATGAGCTTCCAATAAACAAAATGGTGCACTTGGAAGCTATAGTGTATTGAGTTTTCTAACGACAATTACAACTAGCAATTAAGTCAATCCGGTAATCATAATAGAATGAAGTTACAGATTTCACTTGTAACCTTGATGTAAAGTAAGAATATATTAGTGCAATGCAAACAAAGTCAACTTTAAAGGCGCACACATACAAGTGCAGCGCAGAAAACGAGCAAATAAAAAAATGCAAACTACACAATAGAAATGTAACTATCCTAATCTAATATGGCCAACTCTTGTTTCCAGTAAAAGTAATGTTGAATAGGGCTGGGCAAAGAAATATATAGATTTTTTTTTTTAAATTATTAAAATGTATTATTCTCAAAAGCCACAAATCAATTTTTTTTTTTTTTTTTTTTGTGAACATTGAACATAATATCTCTGTCTTATGTTAATCTATGTCATCCTCATATTTACCTCATATTTACCTTGAGTGACAGCATGAAAGACGTTCCAGGCAGTTGAAGAAAGCATCACTGTCAAGCCTTGCCAATAAGCATTCAAGCACAAGACACGAAAAACTCAACACATTATATCCGAAGCGCACACAGAAATATGTGCTTCTCAATCATTGTGTTTTTAATCTTTCTCTCTGTCCTGGATTACTGTGTCTGCATTAAAGAGTAATTGGTGATATTTCTGTTTAAAGTGTAGAGGCAGTTTGCTTCAAGCTACTGGTGTTTTATTTAGCGCTTTAGATCTGTGAAGTGTATCAATGATTCACGATAAGTAATCCTTTTAGGACGTCTGACCTGTGACATTTTGATGCTTTTTGATGGATTCATTTGACTTTAATCGGTTCTGTGCAGAGGGCATCAACTGTGAGGTTCATAATAGCAGGGAAAAACTACTACTAGGAATCACACATGCACTAAAAGCCTCTTGCACAAGATGTCTGTCCATCCAGCAGATCACACACGTTTCTGAAAAAATCAGACCACGGGTTTCAGTTTGACTCAGACATCGAGCTGTTAGTGTCTCACCTCAGTATGACCTGCAATGACAGATGGGAGATGATTTTACTTGTTTTATCATTCACTACAACTAAATGATTGTGGACCATTTTAAAGTCCATAACATTTATTTTCCCATGGATTTTAGGAAGATTTACACAATAGTACAATATACTTTTACATACTCAGCACAGTCAGACAACTACCATTATATTTATTAGTGCGTTTAAGTGATAAAAATAATGTTTTTTGCTAATAAGAACATGTAAAGTCTTAATAAAAGCCTAATAAGAATGTTTAAATGATATGATATATAATATACAGTGCATGTGTGTGTGCATTAGAAGGGTTAAACTGTGTCGTGGGAGGATTCACACCAGCTTGACTGTTTCCCACGGATATAGTCTTATTACATCAGACACTGAACTACTGAAGAAAATGCTTCACGTGTTTCTTTTCTTTTGTTTGTGCAGGAGTTGTCATGGTAAGTTATAAAAACATTTTTACAGCTTAATAATTTTTTTTTTTCTGAACATTATCAACTGCTGTTGTTCAAATTAGGGATTTGCATTTGCTTTTCTTCCCTGATCAAACTGAGATTTACTTTATATGATTTAATGTCCCACACACACAACTATGAACTGATTGAAAATAATTAGCAGAGTGAAACTTGTTTTACAAGTGTGAGATGAACCATCACATGTTTTTTTTTTTTTTTTGCTCTACAGGAGATCGTGTAAATATCATGCTTGTCTGTCTGTTCTTATAAGTGATGTTTAACCTTTTGTGTGTCTGCTGTTCTTCATTTCACATTTAAATAAAAAAAAACGGATTTCAGGGTTTCTAAACCAACAAGAATGTTCTCCAGGTGTGTTTGGTGATTCAGTGTCAGTGATGGAGGGAGATTCTGTTACTCTAAACACTGATGTTACTGAAATACATGAAGACGAAGATATACTGTGGACATTTAGACATGAAAAGTCTGTCTTAGCTAAAATCAGTAGAGTAATCTTCTCCACATTTGATGATGTTCCTGATGGAAGATTCAGAGACAGACTGAAGCTGGATCATCAAACTGGATCTCTGACCGTCACAAACACCAGAACTGAATATACTGGAGTTTATCAACTAGAGATAAGTGGAGCGAAATCGTTATCAAAATCATTCATTGTTTCTGTCTATGGTGAGTAGAGATCATTTGTCCAAATGTTCACATATTCTCGTTTTATTTTACTTGAACTATTAAGATTGTAAATATATGTAAGATCTTAGTGTGTAAGATGACAAACACACTGTTATTGTACTAAACATTCACTCAGCAAATACCAAGCTTTTTTTTTTTTTCAAGTTCATACAGATTCAGTTTTATTCTCTCATGTTTTTCAGCTCGTCTGCCTGTTCCTGTAATCATCAGTAACTCTTCACAATGTTCTTCATCATCATCATCATCATCATGTTCATTGGTGTGTTCAGCTGTGTTGAATGTGTGTGATGCGACTCTCTCCTGGTACGCAGGAATCAGTGTATTGTCCAGCATCAGTGTGTGTGATCTCAGCATCAGTCTCTCTCTACCTCTGGAGGTGGAATATCAGGATAAAAACACCTACAGCTGTGTGCTGAACAATCCCATCAGAAACCAGACCACACATCTGGACATCAACACACTCTGTCACACATGTGCAGGTACCACAGCACTGATGATATATGTGTGTATTTACTGACCTGATCTCTGTCTTCTGGTGTAGATCAGACTGACACATTCACTTCTTTCTTTATCATTACAGAGCCAAACACACTCTCTCCTTCAGTTCCTCCAGTGTCAGTGTCTCTGATAGTGTTGATCTCTGCTGGATCTCTGATGATTGTTGCTGCAGTCGGGATCTTCTGGATCTGCAAGAAAACTGATCGAGAAGGTAAGTGTTACCTCCTGCTTATAAGAAAGAATTGGAAATTGGATGTTTTGTTTTTTATGATTTTTTTTTTATTTTGTTATAGTTGTTGACGATGAAAGAGTTCCGAATAGAGATAATGAAGAGATCACTTATGCTAATCCAACATTCTTCAAACGAAATGCACAGAAACTGGTGAGTACATTTTTATTGCAATGTTTTTTGTGGTTTATATGATCTGACACACACACATAATATACACATTAATAAAGACACTTTTTAGTCTTCTGTTTTGATGGGTTCAGTAGATCAGTGGTTCTCAACTGGTAAGTCTGTTCTGATAGCAGATAGCAGGGGAAATGGATGCAAATAATACAGTTCGTATAGCATTAGGGTAAATAAATTGATTTTTAAAATGGAAGAGGATGTTGTTGATATCAGTAGTTTGTCTGTCCAATCAAACTGCAGAGTATTTGGGGCAATTTCATTGGTGCAATATACACAATAATTTGGCACAGTGTTCATTTTAGCCTGGTAAATCTCACTTCTGCTGCTGTTAATGCATCTGAATCTGAACTATGCAATTAGCAAAATAATAATAATTAATATTTAATTAAATTACTTTTTAATTAGAAAATGTAATTCTATTTTTGTATCTTGTGATGTTTTTTTTACAGACAGCTAGAGAGGAGAATCACACAGAGTATGTGGTTGTCTGCATAAGATGATGAAACTCATTTGGCGTTTGGATTTAGTATGTGAACTCTGATCTTCATAAGCATTGGACAAGTTTTGTGATTGTTGAAAATAAAATCTAAAAACGAACATAGGCTACGTGATATTACGTAAAAACCAGCTCAGTTTGAGAGTCTAGAGTAAAAGCCAGTTGTGGTCTGGTTCCCTTCAATATATACGTATATAGACGTGGTTTGATCTGTCGCTTAAACAAACAGTATGTGCGAGTGCCGGCCTATTATTGAACTTGTGTGGTTGATGTGCATTTGAGAGGGCATGATAGAGGTGTGAAAACAGCCTGCAGTTGAAGGGCTTTTTCCATTTCTGCTAATGTGAAACTCAGTTTACTTACTGCCATACAATAGTGACTCCATCCATCATAATCTCTGACAGATAATACATTCTCTCAAATCAAACAATGATTTAATTTGAAAACTTACTGTGTGAATGTGCAAATGTAATGTGTTTTTTGTAAGTGAAAACTTAAATTAAATATGTGTGCAAGTACATATGCTTGCTTGCGTCACTTTTGTTGCCTACTTAGTTTTTAAAACTTTGGTTTGGCTTTCAATGTGTTAACACAGAAAAGCACTGACCATGTTCCTGGATCAGCATCTTTGCTGATCCTGGAACAACATTTTAATCAACCAATCAGATTTGAGAGACAAGTTTACAGTTTATGTCAATTTTTGGCTTACAACCTGTCAGCAAACAGAAGAATACAGCACAAAGGTAACTTCCACAAAGGGTGTTTATTGTCAGGTAAGTTCAGGAAACAAGTGTGACTGAGTTCATTAAATAGCAGCAAACACTTAGCGGAGAATAAAAGGTCTTATCGTTGTGTTGACTGTTGCAAACTGGATGGCAGGAGACTGAAGATGGCTGAAGATAATCAAAGACGGGATCTTAACTGGTGTCCCAAGTAGGTAGTCCAATAGCTTTGCCGATTGGGATAGTGTGTGAGCACACACAGTTTGACCAAATCTTAATACACCAATAATGGAGGTTCAAAAACTCTGCAATGTTGTTATTATAATAAACATTACAATGTAACTCATTATAGAATACAGAAGTGCATACACGTTTGAGGAAAGCTTTGCTCTGACATCACATTCCTGTCATTGGTGATTTCCTACAAGATGGAACTGGTGTTACATTTTAGAAAAGAAAAACTACCAGTATGAGAGACAAACCAGCACTTTAACATTTGTATATTGTTCAGGTTATATGTAAACAAAAACAAAAACTTGTATGGAAAAACTACCAATGTGGATCTGTTTTGGTTCAAAATGTATTTCCAACAAGAATACATTAGGCTACACTTAATTTCTGTACATAAATAATATAGACCCCGCTCTCAACTACACTTTTATTAGGGTTTGGGGTTTTCAGAATGTATTGATTGAGACAGGCAGCCCTTGAAGGGAATTGTGTGTGTGTGTGGTGTGTGTGGAGTGTGTGGTGTGGTGTGTGGTGTGTGTGTACACACTAGGGGGCGCTCAAAGGGTTCACCAGCTTGAGTACAGGGTAAAAATGGATGGGTGTGTTTCAAAAATACAAAAAAACCATTTAACCAATAACAGAAAAACCTGAACATTGCACAATTGAACCGTTTCTGCTCAATTAACAAGGCCATGCTGCTATAGCATCTGTTTTACATTTAACATATACTGATAACATAAACTGACAAATATACTGATTGATATATATATATATATATATATATATATATATATATATATATACTAATATATTGACAAATTACACAGGTGCAACATGATTAATCATAGTTCATCAAAAGCAGTTTTGCACATGCTGAGGTAAATACTTATATATGTAAAGTGCACACAGTGTCATACATTAGTGTCATACACAAAAAAAAAATCATACTTCTTTTACACTTTTCATGTAAATTATAAGATGATTTGAGCATTTCTACTTCCAAAATGATAACATTTTACTATAAAATTACATAAATATACAGTAAGCTAAGATATATTAATTGAACTATCCAATTAACGGTTTTCTTGTCACATTTTTACAGTCTTTCACAATGAAAATGACTATTATTAATAGATTATACTGTAACTGATACTGTATGTTCCTCTGTGCAATTAAAGGCCAGTTGTTTGATTATTTAGCGAAAGAACATCCTTTGTACAGGCAGGTTTTTTTATGCCACTCTCCTATAAGAAGAAAAAAGATCCACAACGTTAAAAGAAATGAACAGGTTTGCTGTTCCAGTTACACACAGACACTAATGAATCTGATAAACTGAATCACGCTGTCCTTTTTTGTCCTACAATGATGCAATAAGATTGAATGCAGTGTCTGAACCAGGAATTCTCACCAGTTACACCTAAAACCACCAGCAGAACACCAACACATGCTCCTCCTATAGCTAAAGACACAATCCAATCTGTAATGGAAAAAAAAAGTCATTCATTATTACTATAGATAGACCGTTGATTTTTCAGGTATAGGCTATTTTTGACTGATATTTCTAATTTAATCAGCTATATGATATAGACTGATAAATGGCGCCATCTTGTGTTTTTATCGCCTAAAAACACTACTCGTGGAAAAACTAATTGATCTTATGCATTAGGTTCTGTTTTAGTGAAAACTAATACATTGAATTACCTGTTCAAGGGAAAATGAACTGAATTATACTCACCAACGACAGGAACATTGAAGCTCTTATTTCTGATAATGTGGCGCCGGCGGATGCTGCTGCTGCTGTTGGTGATGCTTTCAAAGTAAATAACTGTATTTTAACATTCCTTAAAGGAAAATGCACTGAATGATTAAACGAGACTCACCAGTGACAGAAACACTGAAGCTCTTGATGATGCTGAATCTGCTGTTGCTGATCTCTAATTCATATTCTCCAGAGTCTGTGTTTCTGATGTCTGTGATGGTCAGAGATCCAGTCTGATGATCCAGCTTCAGTCTGTCTCTGAATCTCTCTTTACACTGAACATCTGTACAGGTTTTATTGGGATCTCCAGTGATTTCAGCGATGAGAATGCCATTAAAATTCCACGTCATCAAACCATTTGTTTTTTTTATTACACCAGGATCAAAAGTAAAAGATTGTCCCTCCTTCGCTGACTTTGTCTCTGTTTTATCCATCTCTGCACCAGAAACATCAGAAACACAAATTAATATCAGCTGAAAAAAACAGCAACAACATGAAACAAGAAAGTACTGCAAGCATGGATCTGGAAGAAAATAAGTATAAAACTAAATGGGAATGAGATATTAAATTTAGTGTAATGAGGGAATTTCAACTATGCTGTTTAAAAAAATGAATTATTGACCCACAAATGCTAAACTAACATCAGACTGACAGCAGAAGGTCTGGTTTCAGCTTTCATTGGCCAAGGACCGCCCAGAGGCTGTCTGACTGACAAGTAAAGCAACCAATCACAGTTGGTTTTGTTCAGCGTCATGTTTAGGGTCGTGACTTCAATAACAGACCAGCGTGTTAAACTCTTGGACGTATTTTAAAGAGTTGATGCTAAACATTACATACTTTGCATGCTTTTGAAAATCCAATGTTTAGTTGTAAAATCAGTAATCCTGATAAGCGCTTACTGTCACCAGGGCTTAACATTAACTTTTTTTTCTCACCAGCCACTCTGTCTAGTTACTAGCCACTCAAAATTTGCACTGGCCACAATTCTGACATCGATACCAAGGAGGTAAACTGCAATATAGATTTTTTAAAGCTACATTGTGTAATTTTTAAGTTGATTCTAAGCAAAAAAAACTTTGTTCTTTCAAAATGATATGTGCTCATTAATGTATAATTACTTCTACCAACTAATCAAGTATTCTGATAAGCGTACAATCTGCCATAGAGAATACATACGAGCGAGTGGCTCGAATGGCGGCAGCCATGTTGCGCCTCCATCTTGAAAATACATTAGCCAAAGAGGGACATACGAATTCAAGCTTCGCCTATCGCGTTTTTACACCATGACGAATGAGAGGGGGAGATTACTCGCGGCTGCCGGCAGATTTGAAATAATACGGACTTTATCGCAACACAATAGAACAACGGAAGTAGCCGTGAAGCAGTGTACTGCGTCTTCCGGTTATTACATCCACCATGGCTGCCTGTTAATTATCACTGGACTACTTCACTCTCGCATCTTCCAAAAGTTTCTCTTTTTTTTTTGTTTACTTGATTACATTTTAATGGTTTAATTAAATTGTTATAACCAATTATTTAAAATATAATGATTTAAGCAAAACTTTATTCAAAGGTTAAACCAAAATTTATTTTGACGGGTTGCCGTGTATACCTTTGAGTCTCTCTGTGTTTTATGATATGATGATAGTTTTTCTCAAATGAAGCTAAAATGCTGCTGAAGTGACTCTCAGAGCGGCTGTGTTGATGAAGTGCATTAATGTTAATACGTTAGGCTGAAAACATCATGCGTGCCTCAGTGTGTGTGTGTGGTAAATGAAACAGCATGTCTGTGCCATTCATTCACAGAGACACACAGAAAATGCATGATTCCTATTTAAATGGTCTTTATGCGGTTTAAGTGCGCCACTGCTTGGCAATTTCGAACGTTCCGAAATGAGGACATGAGATAAAGGCCTATACGGCCACCGTAGGAGTTAAAACGCCCTCGGAATGGGAAGGGCTGGAAAGTAATATTCAGTTGGTCATAAACAATTTCACCGCTAGATGGAAGAAAATCCTACACAGTGTAGCTTTCATATTATCTCATAATTTGACAGCAGGTATATTAGGAGGAGAAACAGTTAGAGAAATATTGAACTGAGTGCATTTACAAGAAAATGAGGAACTAAGACTCAGGTGAAGACAATGAATGTCTATGACAAACTGATGATTAGAACAAATGAAACAGAAACAAAACACGGGAAAACAGGGAAATACACATGAAAAGTCCCTGCTGGAAAAGAAACTGAAATTGAAACCAAACATACACTGAAAGTCCCTTATGTAATAATAAACACATTGTGATTAAACATGTATAACATTAGTCTTTAAACATTTATTAAATGACTCACCATGGACAGTCATACTAAAGATCGTTTCACTGATGGTGTTGCTGCCGATGATCTGCAGTTTATACAGTCCAGAGTCTGTGTTTGTGATGTTTGTGATGGTCAGAGATCCAGTCTGATGATCCAGCTTCAGTCTGTCTCTGAATCTCTCAGTATCTTTATTACACTGAACATCTGTACAGGTCTTATTGAGATATTCACTGATTTGAGCAATGCGGGTGTTATTAAAAAACCATTTAATCTTTTCTTGTTGGTTTGTTTTAACATCAGTGTTCAGAGTGACTGAATCTCCCTCCATCACAAACACTGACACTCTGCCTGTATAAACACCCAATGCACCTGAGGAAATAACAGTTCATTATAAATCACTCCAGAATATCGGCCGTTTTATATAACTTTTTTCTAATGTGTTTGTGAGAGCCTTTGTCAAAGACAAATTTCGATCCGGGTAGACAACGTTTTTAAAATATAAATTTGATGCTCGATTATGAGCTATTACATCATAAATTGAATTACACTTTTAATAACTTTTTTTTAAAATATCAAACACGTTCCGAAGTCTCGTTACATGATTTACCTGATTTTGACGTTAAGTTTGTGTACTGAAATGGAACAGAACGGAAATCGAATTAAGAAATAAATAAAAAATGTCTGTCAATAGTGATCAGAGCTAGTACAAAAATCACTTTTTTTTTATCGTCCACCAGAAGCAAATAGCCTATGACTTACCAAGCTGGAAAACCCACAGTGGTACGAAAATGAAGAGGTTCATCACTTCTCCGAAAAATGAAAGCAGATTTTGAAGGAAAATAAGCTTGTGATGAGGTTCAGTTCAGACCGATATAAAGTTGGTTTGACGTTGGAAATTTGACATTAGACAGATATTCATCCGCTAAAAACTTCAATAGATCCTGATTGGGTGAGTATAATGTATAAAATTTGGTTTACCTGCAAGGTATTAGGACGTAGAACTGAACACAGATGACAGTTTATTTGTTTTTAATCCTGCTCAATGTTTTCAACACAGAAACGCTCCGGAAGTGACTCGCATGTGCTTAGGCCCGGTAGGGACCGTCTACAAAGTACGTGTGTGGAAGCGGAGGAAACTGTCAATGGTTCCCCATCAAAAATTATTATAATTTTTTTTTGTTTGTTTGTTTTTTTTTTTGTGAGAGAGCAACTTTGAAACGTACTAACACATAACGCTCATTGGCAGATTAAATAATAATGATATAATTATTATTATATTATTGTTATTATTGACTAGGCTATATGTTATTACTACGATCTTATAATAACTATAGCATAAATAAAATAATGAAACTAAAGCATTTGTATTTTGCCTTATTTAAAAAAAAAAAGTTTTTTATTTATTTTTATTTTTTTTGCATTTATTGGCAATTTACTGATTATCGGTTCATCTGCTTGTCAGTGTTGGCTATTTATTGATATCAGTGCATCCCTAAAAATACAGTAATAAAATCTAAATCACAAAAGTCACTCCCTTTAAAAAATATATAAAATATATTCAGTCTCTTTAAGCAAGAAAATCATCCTCATCTTGACATGTTTTCCAATCATGTTCATCTAACGGCCCCATGCCTTTTCCATTTGTTCATGATTTACTGGACAAGGATTAAGCATAAGGATTTTTTAAAAAATCCTGAAATTATTTGATTAATTTTAATGTAGATAATATAGATGATATAAATTAATAACTATACATCAAATGTATAATGGTACCATATAAATTATATGGTAAGCCTCTTATTCAAAGGGAAAAAACATTGTGATGGTGAATTAAAATAAGAAATATGATTGTAAGGGTTTTCTTTTATTTTGTGCTTATTTTAATGTATGTTTTTAGCCCCCCTGGTTGAGAACAACTGATCTAACACACTGCTTTCCATTTTCATTATTTTATTTTCCTTATGATTTATTTAACACCTTTAATTATTAAATACTGCAGTCACCTCATAAAGCTGTTAAAACGTTAGGGTTAGGGTTAGCTATCTTGCTATTACTAGCCTATAAATGTAATGATTAAAGTAAAAGTCCTGAATCTGAAGTATTTGCATTTGGCTTATTCCAGGAACTTATTTTGTGTTACAAACTTTCGGCAAAAGACATGCCATTGAAATGTATGACAATTTGCATGTGAAACCAAAAACAATGTACTAATATACAAATACACATAAGACGGTGGGGTGGGGGAGCGGGCATAAAACATTCTTACACTTACATGACATGTGAAGTATATAGTTTATACATTAAATGCAAAATGCATTAAATCCTAATTGTACATCAATTCTTCTGTTAAAAAACATGAATGACGTTGGAAGGAAATGCTATTTTGATATCTAAACACTTTAAGTGTTCAGAAAGGGCCACTATGCTCTTTGGGCTTTCACAAAAACCTTTGGAGGTGCTTTGACAACTAACTGGGTTTCAACATTTTCCTGAGACAAGAGTTGAACACAAATTAGCATTTTGTTCCAACAATATATGGCAGTGGGAAACATTAAGGGCCCTTGGCAAACATTACATCATGCCAGGTACATCAAGTGATAGGATGGAAATACTTGCATTCAATAAAGACAACATTTCTCTGCATTTCAAAAGAGCCTACATCATTGTTTCCAATATAAACACTTTTCATAGTATTATATCTTTGCTCCTCATACATTGTAAAGGCAGTGTGCCAGGCTTTTTTTTTTTTTTTAAAGACTGAAAGCAACACTTTACAGGAGTATGTAATCAGGAAGAGGCAAAGACAAATAGATAATATTTTGATCCGCCTCATACCCACCTCATATACCATTAAGATCAATCGCAGACACACCAGTGAACCTGTCAACAATTGGTCAATCTCAAAAGTGAATCTGAAACAAAAACAAACATCTCTGTACACAGCAGATCAGATATTACTTTATATGATGCGCACAAATGTTATGGTATATTTTAAAATTGCCATGAAATTAAAATGGACAAATTCATAGGTCATGTATATCATGAGCCACTTTGCAGAGTTTTGAACTCTGAGTGATGGAGGGTGTATTTGGTTTTTTTTTTCTGCCGACTTCCATCACTTCACATTCATTTTTGGACTAATGGTATTTGATCTGCAAATACTATTTATTGTTAGACAGATTGAAAATGCTTAGCAATTAGTTTAAAGCATATGATTTCTAAAAAGCTGGAAGTTATCTTTGTTTAATATGCATGTTACACTTCTTATACCATTTACTCTTTTGCTCAAGACACAAGAAAGTAATACTTATCTACTGAAGCACTATTCCGCTGGTGTGATAATGTCTGGAGATCGAGGTGCAGTACGCAGACAGACTCTACAAAAGGTGTCAATGTACTGTTATACATTGAAAATATGGAAAAATATTTTCAAATACTAAAGTGAAAATATCAAACCTTTATTTCAGGTGGACTTTGGAAACTACCATGCCATTACCAGTTTCCTAAGTGTAAATGGAAACCACTGGAAGTTTCCGGTGAAAGCTTTCAAAATAACAATTAAGTCCTTCTTTAAGGATATCAAAGCTTAGCTGTAATTTAAAATGTTGAAAGTGAAAACAGAAAACACACATTTAAAGAAGATACATACATGAAAAGTATAAGATCACCACATTTCCAAAATGAAAACCAGAGATTTGTTGTAGTCCATTGGGTCCAAATAAAATAAATATAAAATATCATTAATTAAATATGTGTATGTAGGCTACAAATATTTATTTAGGGTGTATTTTCTTCCACGTGGTAATTAAAGTGTGTGTGGAGAGAGAAATATGTGTAGCCTCCAAGTTGGTTTTACAATCCTGGTGCTGGGGAACTCTGCTCTTTGAATGTCCTATAAGAGGAGACAAAAAAAAAAAAAACCTTTACTAATTTCCCCTAGCTTTTTCATGATGACTGAACTTTTGTAAATAACAGTTATACGAACTGAAAATAAGTTGTCTGTGACACAAAACAACGTTTAGTTGAGTCAATTTGACATTTGTTTTCTGGAGAGATTCAAATATTCTGTAACATTTTTTTTTGTAGCTGAGCCAATTCAACATTTTTGGTCTATTGGAAACAGAAGTTCTTATTAAGAATAAGGTTCAGATGTAGATTTTTTATTGAAAATGTTTGGTCACCATTTTGGTGATGAGCGTTTCCTTGGTTTGGGCAGTTTGACTCTTGGCTTGTTATGTGAGTTTGTGGTCTTTGTAACAGTGTTTCACAAAACACATAATTTGTTGCAAAGAAAGCCATGATCAAAAATGATCAGCATGATCAAGAGAAGAGCATCATAAAGCGGAGTAGTTCACTTTTTTTTTCCTGAAAAGTGATTATTTGTGAATACATTATATTTACCAGCAAAACTTTAATGTAACAGATCAGACATTCTGAATTTTGATTTTTAACTACATTGTGGGATTTTTTTTAAAAAAACACACACACACGCACGCACACACACAGACATCAAGAATCAGCATATGAGTCTCAACAATGGTGACATGCTTCATGCCGCAATGCATGCTGGGAGCCCTGATTTTAATACTATGGTGGCTCCCAGCATGAAGCATGTTACCATTGTTGAGACTCATATGCTGATTCTTGATGTCTGTGTGTCCAAAAAAAAAAGTTCCCTTATAATGTATTTTAAAATCAGAATTCAGAAAGTCTAATCTGCTGCAAGAAAGTTTTGCTGGTAAAATATTACTAAAAACTGTTCAATTTTGATCAGAAATAAGATTAATGATTTACTCTAGTTTATGAGGGTAAAATCTTGATTTCTTTTTTTTTGGAACAAATTATGTGTTTTGGTAAACACTGTTACAAAGACCACAAACTCACACAAATATCCAAGATATTTGTCAAACTGCCCAACCAAAGGTAACGCTCATCACCAAAATGGTGATGACCAAATTATTTCCAATACAGTAGACAAAAAATGTTTTTAAAAGAATTAATTAAAAATTTGATTATCAAACTCGGTCATAACAATTGCAACACGTTCCTCTAGGGAGCAGTAATACCGCAAACTCTTTAGGAGGCTTTGCGAGATTGTGTACCATTTTTGCTTTGAATAACAGGTGTTGTGCTGTAGTTTTATGAATAACAAAAACACACATTTGTTCTTCTATTAACCAGTAACAACACACACCATTTGAAGTTGAGTTAAAACACTTTATTCATTATCAATGAGCTTATGTCTTTCTTTAAATATCAATATCATGCTTTGTGCTGTGGTTCTGTGAATAAATACAACATCAAAATGTTCTTCTATTAACCAGTAACAACTCACACCCTTTGACGCTGAGATAGAAAACTGTCTGAATTTTTAAAAGAATGATTTTAAAATTTGAATATCAAACTCGGTCATAACAACTGCAACATGTTCCTCTAGGGGGCAGTAATACCGCACACTCTTTAGGAGACTATGCGAGATTTTTCACCATTTTTGCTTTCAATAACATGTGTTGTGCTGTAGTTTTATGAATAACAAAAACACACATTTGTTCTTCTATTAACCAGTAACAACACACACCATTTGAAGTTGAGATAGAACACTTTATTCATTATCAATGAGCTTATGTCTTTCTTTAAATATCAATATCAAACTTTGTGCTGTGATTCTGTGAATAAATACAACATCAAAATGTTCTTCTGTTAACCAGTAACAACACACACCCTTTGAAGTTGAGGTAGAAAACTGTCTGAATTTTCAATGAATTTATTATCAGGTTTGAATTTAATTCAATAGTATTTATCCTGGATTACAAATGAAAAAGTCGCCTGCGTGTAAATAATGTTTTAGGTCCAAGCAACAAGTCACAACCTTTGAAGTTGAGATAGAAAACTCTATGAATTTTTAAAAGAATTAATTAAAAATTTGAATATCAAACTCGGTCATAACAACTGCAACATGTTCCTCTAGGGGGCAGTAATACCGCACACTCTTTAGGAGACTTTGCGAGATTTTTCACCATTTTTGCTTTCAATAACACGTGTTGTGTAGTTTTATGAATAACAGAAACACAAAATTGTTCTTCTATTAACCAGTAACAACACACACCATTTGAAGTTGAGATAGAAAACTTGATTTATTTTCAATGAGCTTATGTCTTTCTTTGAATATCAATAGCATACCTTGTGCTGTGATTCTGTGAATAAAGACGACATCAAAATTTTCTTGTAGAATCCAGTAACAACACACACCATTTGAAGTTGAGTTAGAACACTTTATTTATTTTTAATGAATTTATTATCAGGTTTGAATTTAATTCAATAGTATTTATCCTGGATTTCAAATGAAAAAGTCGCCTGCGTGTAAATAATGTTTTAGGTCCAAGCAACAAGTCACAACCTTTGAAGTTGAGATAGAAAACTATGAATTTTTAAAATAATACATTTAAAATTTGAATATCAAACTCGGTCAAAACAACTGCAACATGTTCCTCTAGGGGGCAGTAATACCGCACACTCTTTAGGAGACTTTGCGAGATTTTTCACCATTTTTGCTTTCAATAACATGTGTTGTGCTGTAGTTTTATGAATAACAGAAACACAAAATTGTTCTTCTATTACCAAGTAACAACACACACGATTTGAAGTTGAGTTAGAACACTTTATTTATTTTCAATGAGCTTATGTCTTTATTTGAATATCAATAGCATACCTTGTGCTGTGATTCTGTGAATAAAGACAACATCAAAATGTTCTTGTTGAATCCAGTAACAACACACACCCTTTGAACTTGAGTTAGAACACTTTATTTATTTTTAAAGCATATATGGATGGAACAATTGAGCGTTTTTCCTCTTCGTTTTGTACTTTGCAGACGGTCCCTATCTGCTGTTTTACATTACAAAATGTATAGGTTGTGATACAGTAAAGCCGATTAAAACACATAAACTACACTGCGTGTTCTCGTCTACGTTTTAAAACAGTTCGAACACAACCTGTTTTTCGTTCTTATGCCAAATCGTTATTGATGTATTGAAGTGTTTCGGAGCTGAATCTCTGACAAATGTCAAACTTCCAACGTCAAACCAACTTTATATCGGTTCAGTTCAGTTATACAGGGAAGGAAGTTTATTCACTCGGTTGTAGAAACACAAACAAAAGGTGCGCTCGCATAAACACAGTCCATAATTCAGAATATAAATCGTCAATCTCTCTCTAGGGATGGGCGATATATCGCACGATATTGTTATGCGCATCTCGTCAGTAAAGCCGGTTCCTTGATTAGTAGTAAATCGCCTTCACCTGCTTTCAGATGGAGCGGCATTTACTACAAAGAGCCGTAGTTCACTGACAAGCTGAGCCATATCGCATCAATATCGCGGACGTATCGCCAGCGATAATTAATGCGATATGGCTCAGCTTGTCAGTTAACTACGGCTCTTTGTACACAGCAAAAACTCCAGTGTTTAATTAACACTCCTGCGAGTGTATATGAAACCACACTCAAGAGTAGGGATGGGCGATATATCGCACGATATTGTTATGCGCATCTCGTCAGTAAAGCCGGTTCCTTGATTAGTAGTAAATCGCCTTCACCTGCTTTCAGATGGAGCGGCATTTACTCTACTGCACAAACTCCAGTGTTAAATTAACACTCAAGAGTGTTAAAGTCAATGAGATAATTAAGTGATTAATTTAGTGATGTTTGAGCATTATTGAAGACACCTGATGTTAACAAGCAGAATCATTGAAGGCGAAAATCACAAATTGTAAGCAACCGTTATGGCGATAAGTGTTTGCTTTAGTTTGGCTCTTAACCTTTATACATTCACTTTAAATTTGTTTGTCTACTGTTATTTAATTATAACAGTCAAATGAACAAAGAAAAGTGTGATCTGATAGTGTTGGTTATGTTCTGGCATAAACAGGCTGTGATCTGAAAATGAGTCTTATTGAGATAGTTTGGTTTAACTTACTGACAACAACTTTATGATTTTAGAACATATATGAATATAGGTATATTTTTTTATAATGCAAAATATTTTACAAACATTGTTCTGATCAAAACACTTTCGAATAAATTTCTTTAGAAACACAGACATCAATAATCAGCCTATGAATCTCAACAGTGGTGACAATAATAAATCATGTTGCAGTGGCTGCCACCAATCACAACTCATTAATGGCTCCCATCATGCATTGCGATACGAATAAATTATGATCTGAATTTTCTATGTAATTTACTTTTCCTAATTGAATATTCTGCTCGTCACCATTGTTGAGATGCATAGACTGAATCTTGAAGTCTGTGTGTGCCTATAAGAAAGATTTTTTTTTTAAGAAAACAACTTTTAAGAAATCCTTTATATTATAGCTAAAATTCTGGATATTCATGCAGAATCATAGTTATGCTATAACAAACAACATAAATCAAAAACATAAAGTTCAAATGATGATTGTCATAATATAACTAACACCATCAGATCACTTTTTTTTTTTCCTTGTTCATCTGGCAGTTATAACTCAGATAAAGCAGACAAACAAAATCTAAAGTTAATAATATAAGGGTCAAGAGCCCAACTAAAGTAAACAATGATCGCCATAACGGTGGCTTACAATTTGAGATTTTCTCCTTCAATGATTCTTCAGGTGTGTTCAATAATGCTCAATCATCACTAAATTAATCACTTAATTATCTCATTAACTTTAACACTCTTGAGTGTGGACTCATATACACTCCCATGAGTGTTAATTTAACACTGGAGTTTTTGCTGTGTACAAAGAGCCGTAGTTAACTGACAAGCTGAGCCATATCGCATTAATTATCGCTGGCGATACGTCCGCGATATTGATGCGATATGGCTCAGCTTGTCAGTGAACTACGGCGCTTTGTAGTAAATGCCGCTCCATCTGAAAGCAGGTGATGGATATTTACTACTAATCAAGGAACCGGCTTTACTGACGAGATGCGCATAACAATATCGTGCGATATATCGCCCATCCCTATCTCTCTCCCAGAACAGCAGCAGCACATGAGAGAGAGTTGTGTTTTTGTTTTTGCTTTTGTCTCTCTCTCTCTCTCTCTCTCTCTCTCTCTCTCTCGAGTTAGTGGTGGAAATTTTGATTCTTTCCAGAGACTCGTTCATTTTTAGTTCGTTCACCAAAATGATTCGTTCAGATTCGTTCAATGATTCGTTCAGTTTTTTTTTTCCCATATTACACAAATACGTCAGCAGCAGGTGCGGCAAAATGTGTTGTTCTCTCTCTCTCGTTCAGACTCAAAACAGAGCAATATGATATAATCTTTCATTCACGAACGAGATGTATGTAACAGTTCATTTGACTCGTTCAAACTCAAAGCAACTCAAAAAAGGGCGTATTCGTTCACTAGATTCAACAAATCACATGCTCCGTCCTCGTATCATAGTCGAAGGCTATTGGCTCGAGGTTTAGTCACTCTTTGTCTTTGACAGATGAAACGGTCCACAGAGCTACACGGTTCATTGAGCTGCGCATGCGCGCAATAGCGGCGCGCAGTGGTGGAGGGAGGAATTTCAGTGAACGAGAAATATGAGTCAATGGATAACGTGAACGAGAATGATTCGTTCACCTAAAAGATTTGTTCAAAAAGAACGATTCGTTCACGAACGTAACATCACTGTCTCGAGTGCATGCTGGGAGTGAGTGGGCGGAGCGTGGTGAGTGTGGATGTGAGTGGTAGCCGATTCTGGCTGGTAAGAGTGCTCCTTTCAAACTTTTTCTTTTTTCTTGTATGTGTTTATGTTTGTTTTTTGTTGTTGTAGAGGTATTTAGTTTTTTTGTTTTGTTTTTGTGAGGATAGTCTGCTTCCAGCATTTTGCTGGGAAGCATGGCGACTCCAAACACGATGGCTTTTGAAAATTTAACTCGGCGTCATGGAGTGAAGATTGATTCAAATGTTAACGTGGAAGATGTGTGTTTGGCTGCGGGAGACGTTGTGGGTCATGAACACATCGTGTCCGCTTCGCGAATGAATAGTGCGTTTGTGCTCTTTTTTAGCACTATTGAGAAGGCTAACGAATTAGTGCAAAAAGGTGTTGTAATCAAGGGTTCACTCACGCCGGTGTTTCCTCTGAGTACTCCCGCCAAGAAAATAATGATTTCAAACATCCCCCCTTTTATGAAAGATGAGATGATTGTGCAAGAATTGTCCCGTTATGGGATAGTTTCCCCCATCAAAAAAATTCCGCTCTGATGTAAATCTCCTTTGGTAAAACATCTCGTGTCTTTTAGGAGACAGGTGTTCATGATTCTGAAGAATGGTGAGGATGAACTTGACCTGGTCTTTAAATTTAAGATAGAAGGTTTTGATTATGCTGTCTTCGTATCATCTGACACAACGATCAAATGTTTAGGTTGTATGAAAATTGGGCATCTCAGTCGTAATTGCCCTGATAAAGTGAATAAAGACACAGAGCCGATTGATACAGTTAAAGCGGGGAGCGCTGTGGATGATCTAGCGCGTCTGAGCCGAGTGTGTCGGCGATTCCCGCGAGTACAGCGATCGAGCCGCTGGAGGGAGCGAACAGCGCGGAGGCGCGGGTGTTTTCTCCTGTTGATGATGGAGGTGTTGTGGCGGAGTCTCTGGCGGCCGAGAACGCGGTGGGGTTGAGTACATTATCTTCGGCGTTTGTAGAACAAAATAAAGAAATTGTACAGGAAAATCTGAGATTGAATGACTGTGATTTGGATATGGAAGTTGAATCTACTTTCAAAACTCCAATTAAAAGAAGAAAGAGTCGAAATGATAAAATCAGTAAACAGGTCAAAAAAAGTGACGCTGCTGAAGATGAAATCATAGCTTCGGATGATGATGATTCTGATTCTAGTGTTTCTTCAGAGTTTTCTGTTTGTTCCCAAAATGAAGCAGGGAATGTTCTGTACAAAGCTGAAGACATTAGTGTTTTTCTTCAGGAAACGAAGGGGCTAAAAGGCGTGCAGATTGAGGATTATTTTCCTAATCTTGCACAATTTGTGAAAGACACAAGATATTTGATAAAGGAAGGGGCTTTCTCAGATCTTGAAGTGTATCGTTTTCGGAAGTTTGTAAACAAGTTAAAAAAACAAATGCCTAGTAGAGATGAGAAGAATGCCATGGTATGAATCACTAAGCTTGTTTTTTTTTACCTTATGCACACTCTCGGTTTTTTTCCATCTTAGTTTCCTAAATAAAGCTATGAGTCAGTTAAAAATCGGAACTCTCAATTTAAATGGAGCTAGAGATGTTCGTAAGAGGATGATGTTGTATGAATTTATAAATCAGAAGTCTGTTGATGTTATGTTTATACAAGAAACGCACAGTGATCAAAGAAATGAGGTGGATTGGAAAAGAGAGTGGGGAGGTCAACTTTTTCTTAGTCATAAATCCTCTATTAGTGGAGGTGTTGCAATTTTATTTAGTAAAAATATGACTCCAATATCTTATGAATTTGTTGAAATTGAAAAAGGTCGTTTTTTAAAAGTTATCGTTAAATTTGAAAAAATTGTTATGTTTTTTTTTTAATATTTATGCTCCTAATAGTGGAGTGGAAAGAGTTTTGTTCTTAAATTTAATCAACACTACTCTGAAAGGCCTAAATACTGATGATTTTTTAGTTTTAGGTGGAGATTTTAACTGTACCGAGAGTGATAAAATAGATCGGAATCATTTAGAACCACATGTTGCATCTCAAAGAGTTCTCAAGCAAATCATTCAAACTTTTGATCTTTGTGATATTTGGAGAAGCATGCATAAACAATTAAGACAATACACATGGGTTCATTGTAAAGATAATTCATTGTCTTTGGCACGTCTTGATCGGTTTTATACTTTTAAGCATCAGTTCAATATTTTTAAATCTTGTCAAATTAATCCTGTAGGTTTTTCGGACCACAGTGCGGTTCTTTGTTCTGTCCTAGTTAGCCATGTGAAGTCAAGAAGTGCCTATTGGCATTTAAATACGTCTTTGCTTGATGATAAACATTTTATAGATTCTTTTACTTTTTTTTGGGATGTTTTTAAACAACAAAAGCACTTATATAGCTCTTTACAGCAATGGTGGGATTGCGGTAAAATACAAATTAAAAACTTTTGCCAGCAATACACTCTTAATGTTACAAGAGAAATAACTAGATCATTGAAGATTTCAGAGACTGAGATACTTGATTTGTACAGTTTGTCTGAATCTACAGGCAAAAAAGAACATATGGAAGCTCTGACATCAAAGAAAACTTTATTTGCAAACTTGGTGGACATTAAGGCACAGGGAGCGCTAGTTCGCTCACGTTTCCAGAAAGTCACACAAATGGATGCACCTTCCAAATTTTTCTTCAGTATGGAGAAAAAAAACAGTCAAAGCAGAATAATTCATTCTTTGGTCTCTGATACAGGACAGGAATTAACTGAAGCTTCTGAGATAAGAGAAGTTGCTGTACAATTTTATAAAAAATTATATACAGCTGATTTGATAAATGAAAAGATGAATAGTAGTATTTTTTTTTTGAAGGTCTGCTGAAGCTTGATGAAGAGAGTAATGAAAGTTTACAAAAACCTTTGACAGAGCAAGAGCTTTACATAGCAATGATGAGTATGGAGAATGGGAAATCCCCCGGGATCGATGGGTTACCCATTGAATTTTATAAAACTTTCTGGCCCATTTTAAGAGATCTCTTATTAGTGTTTGATGAAAGTCTTATTAATGGGTTTCTCCCTCTTAGTTGCAGAAGGGCAGTTATCACTTTATTGCCCAAAAAAGGTGATCTTCAAAATATAAAAAATTGGAGGCCTGTTTCTCTCTCTTGTGCTCCGAGTATAAAATCCTGTCCAAAACTTTGGCTACAAGATTGAGTACATTTACATTTATTCATTTAGCTGACGCTTTTATCCAAAGCGACTTACAATTGCTATATTTCAGAGGTCGCACGCCTCTGGAGCAACTAGGGGTTAAGTGTCTTGCTCAGGGACACATTGGTGTCTCACAGTGGATTCGAACCCGGGTCTCTCACACCAAAGGCATGTGTCTTATCCACTGCGCCATCACCACCCTATACTATAATTGAGTAAAATTATAGGGAAGGTGATACACTACGATCAAACATATTGTATACCAAACAGATCAATTTTTGATAATATAACTCTAATCAGAGATGTTTTAGAAGTTTCAAAGTTGTTTGGTATAAATATTGGTCTTATTTCTTTGGACCAAGAGAAGGCATTTGATCGGGTTGAACACCTGTATTTGTGGAATACTTTGCAAGCTTTTGGGTTCAATTCAAGTTTTATTGATATGATCAGAACAATGTATTGTGAAATTGAGAGTGTGATTAAAATTAATGGTAGTTTGTGTGCCCCCTTTACTGTACAGAGAGGGGTTAGACAAGGTTGTGCCATGTCTGGGCTGTTATATGTGCTGGCTATAGAACCATTGCTTTTTATGTTACGGAATAAGTTAAAGGGTCTAACATTGCCACAGTGTAATAATGCTTTTTATTTATCTGCATATGCTGATGACGTTATTGTTTTTATAAATGATAGCAATGATGTTGAATTGTTAAAAGAAGTTGTCAATGATTTTAGAGAGATTTCTTCAGCAACTGTAAATTGGGGGAAAAGTGCTGCTTTATTGATTGGAAAATGTCAAGGAGGGAATCCCACTCTACCAGGAGGCTTATTATGGCAAAAAGATGGGTTAAAATATCTTGGTGTGTACTTGGGCAATGAAGTTTTCATGCAGAAAAACTGGGAAGGAATGGCAGATAAAGTAACAGGACGTTTGAAAAAATGGAAATGGCTTCTTCCTCAGTTGTCTTTTAAAGGACGCACACTCATCATTAACTTGCGGCTTCTTCCCTCTGGCATAGACTTGCATGCGTTGATCCTCCTGTCGGTCTCCTACCGAAAATTCAAGCTGAAATTGTGAACTTCTTTTGGGACCATTTGCACTGGATCCCTCAAAGTGTTTTGTTCCTGGCGAAAGAGGATGGAGGCCAAGGTCTAGTGCATTTGGCTAGTAGATGTGCTGCTTATCGTCTTCAGTTTGTGCAGAAGTGTATGCTGGGATCTGAAAGACTGGTGTGGAGACCAGTGGCACAATGCATTTTACGCAGAATAAGTGGACTCGGTCTGGACAATGTGTTGTTTTTAATGGATTCTAAAAAAATTAGATTTTAGAGGAATTCCTGCTTTTTATCGAAGTCTTTTTAAAACATGGAGTCTGTTTAAACCTCAATGGATGGAGCCATTAATGTCACTGTACTGGTTACTGGAAGAGCCCATTGTGTGTGGAGCACGTCTTGATGTATCTGGGGATGAAATATCGGGTCTGAAATATTTGTTGTACAGAAGTGGATCTCTACAGTTGAAACACATTATAAACAATGCAGGTCCTGAATTAAAAAATGCCGAAGCAGTTTCAGCCTTTTTAAAGGTAAAATCTGAGCGATATGTTACACGTTTTTTAGATAAACTACAGGGGGTTTTGAATGTACAAGAAAGAATTTTACTTGATGAGTACAATAAGAAAAGTATATTTCCAGACTGTGAAGATTTTTTTCCAGATTTAAGTATTGTACCTGATCTTGTTTCATTTAACAATATTAATCCCTGGATGAAAAAAGAAATTGATGTGCAAATTGATTTTTTTTTTAAGCTAAAGGGAAAGCATTGTATAGAAGTCTTGTCAAAGTGATGAATATAAAATGGTTAAAGAATAGAAGTGACACTGTATGGAGAGACATGTTAGAGATTGAAACAACAAAACCAGTGTGGAGGATTCTGTACAAACCTCCCTTACCTAAAAGAGTTGGTGATCTTCAGTGGAGGATACTCCATGGGGCTATAGCAGTTAATTCTTTTGTGGCAATGTTGAACCCAAATGTAAGTGAGAAGTGTCCTTTTTGCAATGAAAGGGAGACTGTTTTTCATTGTTTTATGTTTTGTAACAGACTTTCTTTTTTGTTTAGCCTTTTAGAGCTTCTTTTTGAATCTTTTGAGGTGTGTTTTACAAAGCAGGATTTTATACTTGGTTGTATGTACACTATTAAGAAAAAATACAAATGTCAATTGCTTAATTTCATTGTTGGTATTGCAAAGTTAGCTATTTATATAACTAGGAGAAATACAATTGAACAGAAAGGGGAACAAGAACTTATATCAGCTTTTAAAAAAATGGTAAAATCAAGACTTGTAATTGAGTTTAATTTTTATAAACTAATGAGTACATTGAGTATTTTTGAAATTGAGTGGTGCTGTAATAATGTGCTGTGTTCATTAGTTGATAATGAACTGGTTATTTCAGAAGTGTTGATGTGAGGTTTTTATTTATTTTTATTTTTTTTTGTAAATGGTTTTTTAGTCATATTTTTGTAATAAAGGATTGTCAAATTCTCTCTCTCTCTGGCTGCGTTCGGAATCGCATACTCAATGAGTAGGTACTTAATTTCAATGAGTACTTACTTAACGAGCGCTAAAAGAGTAGGTACTTTATAGCCAAATCTCGTTGAGTATGAATGCGTTTCGGACATCATCCGCCATGTTGACGTTATCATGTGACCTACGACGCGTTATCACTCTTAAAAGATATGAACAACACATTTAATTAATCTATCTGTAATATCTTGATATTGATGAAACTTGCTCATTTTGTGGTAGCCTATTGTTGAAGAAACAGCTGTCCATTATTTTGTGAATACATTTAGGGTTGATTTAAGTTGTTATATTTTAAACCCTACAAATGTGACCCACAGTTTTATCCTTATAGGGCCTAACGATATAACTTTTTATTAAGAAACCCCAACATCTCTTGAATATGTTGTTAATTTCTTTATTTTATACCCAAAAAGTTTCTCCTTTAAGTTTTCCTCTTTTTCTTGATGAATTTACCTCTTGTTTGATCCCTCATAATTTTTTCTATTTAAAGATATTTAGCCTTGTTATTGTTCTTTTTTCCTGTGTAGCCTATAAATATCATATTATGATGTACACAAACCAATGCTCTTTATGTTTTCTGTTTTGTCATTATGATTGTTCATTGTTAGATACAACTATGGTATCTTTCTATGATCTTGTATGTAATAAGTTTAAATGATATGAGCGACAGGTGCACTAACACTTCATAACATCAGTAACTCAACAGCACAACCTAGAACAGTTTTCCTCTGCGTTTGTAATGTCTGCACAAAGGAGACGGGCAGCTGCTCGAAGATCTCTCCTTTGGAGAAAACTGATTTTATACTCGAATTATTTAAGTATCGCTCCTTAAAAATTAATATTATCTCAGAATGAATTGCATTGTTAGCCCACCCCAAAACTTAAACAAAATAATAATATTAAATGCTGACCAAACTTAATTATATTACTTTTTTATATACTAAAAATGATATAATTTAATAAAACATACTAAATGTAATTTTTGTCGTCATATGACATAGTTATGCATGAATACACACTAGATAAATGCAGTGAAACATCTCAATTGTCAGTCAAGCAATGAATTAATTAATGCATACATTAAATAATTATATTTTATATACTGACAATAATAAGAAACATGAATAAATGAGTAAAAGAACAAATAAAAGTAACCATCACAATAAACAAATGCATATACAAGTCAACAACACATGAAACAAAGCTTTATTCAAACTACAAGCATGTATTTACAGGCGCTGAACCCCACATACTGCCATCTCAACACAGCGGTTCCCATTCTGCGGCTTTATTCTGATGAATTCACCAGAGGTGACCGTGCCTTCGTGCCGGAGCTTGTTGCTGTGCTGCGCTTCACAATCTGAGGCAATATGGAGAGATGGAGCGTCTCATCCATGGCACCGTTTCCAGGATTCAGCTCCGGGCTCCTCATCCTCAGTGCTCACACCAGTCTGCAGACATTTCAGATCCTACAAAAATGCACAAACATTATACAAAAGCAGTCATCAACATTAATAAGGAACAAATAAAATATATAACATGTTTAGTTACTTTATAGATTTGTTTATTTACAGCACATTTTTGTCTAATGTAAACAGTGTTGACAACAGTGGATTATCCAACATAATAGCACACATGCATCACTCAGATGTCTTTTTCATGTTGTGATGTTCTCATCTGCAAAACTTATACAATATTTTCCTTTCAGATGTAAATAGACATTTTAAATAAGCGTGTTTAAGATGTATATGGTTATGTAAATCCACTTTAGAGACGTAACGTTACGTGTGCTTACTGGAGCTCCCCTGTTAGCTAGCTATACATAATAAAACATGTTTTTACAGCAAAATCACAACTATACTATACTGTCTAACTCCTTTACACCTTCAACAGTTAAAACGTTTACTCTATAGTAGTTTAACACATACGATTTAAACACAAGGAACCGTGTTTAGAACCTACTAACATTTGAAAACCTCCGCGTCGCTGATCTCCGTGATGTTTGATGACGTATCCTCTCGCGTGGTCTCCTGGGATAGAAGAGTATCCATCGGTTGAGCACTCAAAAATCTGGGCGAAAGCAGTAAGCCATCCGGGAACTTCTCGCCTACTCTTTTATGAATACTGATGTTTCGAACGTACTGCTTCCCTCACGTACTGTTTTCGCCTACTATATAGTAGGAAAGTAGTTCGCACTATCGTCCGAATCTCGCGATAATTAGCACGTCACCCAGGTAATTCTCGCCTACTCTTTTATGATTCGTACATACTTTTCGCTCGCCTACTCTTTTTCCCTTACTATATAGTAGGGAAGTATGCGATTGCGAACGCAGCCTCTCTCTCTCTCTCTGGTTTATATCCGGTCTCTCCATCATCTGCACTTGACCTACTTACTCACCGCTCGGCTCCTTCCTCTCTCTCCTGCTACAGACTCCGCAGAACCACGCCCCCCTCACCACAAAGCTGTTCATTTTATTTGTTGTCTCCGAAATGTAAACAGATTATGGGCGGAGACCACATTTGGTTGAGCAGCGATGAAGCAAAGCGAAACTAATCAATAGCGTTTCCCTGCTAGTGCGTGCTATGGCGTATGGCCAGTCGCGTTTAGAGATGATTAAGTAAATATGTGCTTTCCTCTAATAAAAAAATAAAAAAACTTCGGAAAACAGCAAGCAATTTAATCAAGCATAAAGAAAGGTCATAGCAACGTGGATATATTTGCACGAGCTCTACGGCACTCCAAGGTCTCATCACGTTTATATAGCACTTTATACAATAGACTGCTTAAAATCAAGCTGCTTTACCATATTAAGAAAACAGTGTCAGTGTGTCATTTCATCAGAAGTACAACTTCATTTTCTACTATCTTTATTATTTAATGTAGGTTTAAATAAATCTGTCATGAAAATGATAGCAAGTGTGTAAATGATTGCATTTCAACAACGAATTTGAGTAAAAACACAATTTTATAATTGGATTATAGTTAATGCAAAAACTGCCTTATGTGGAGCTGTTTGTTATGAGTGATTATTATATCTAAAAAATAAATAGCAACTGAATTCAAGCTAATAGTTTGGACTCTGATGTTAACCTTTGATATTATAGTAATGTGCAAAGGCTCTGTAGTTACTTTACAGTATTATTATTAAAAATTAAATAAATAAATCCGAGGGAGGTTATTCCTTTTTAATTAGGTTCAAAACATACACAGCTTTAATGTTTTGGTTTACAATATATATATATATATATATATATATATATTGTCCTTTTGCCTTTTTTTTGAATGGCAAGATTGAACGGATTAAGTGAATGATCAGATGCCACACAGACCGCTTTTATCACTGTACCACAATATAAACTAAAAGATCTTACATTTCCTCAGCAACACACACTGAAGTACATTACTCCAAATAACCAACTTCAACACAATCTCAACTTTTAAAATATGAAGTTTATCTGCATAAATGTGTCAGACATTTGAACTGTTAAAAAAATCGTAGAAATCATTTAAAATTTGATGATTGTTATATGGATGGGTAGAGATGGGCTCTGCAGAGGACCCAAACTTTGGAGGAAAGCCACGAGGGACAAAGGGCCCGTCCCAATAGCACCTCATGTGCACTTCCGTTCTTGTGGACTTAAAATGGCCATTGCGTGTGCATGTCCGTTACGTCCACAAGACCGCAAGTGCACATAAGATGCCATTTGGGATGGGCCCTTTGTCACTGGTGTCCCAGTTGTCATTTTTGGTTTCAAAAGAGTGCTTGCGTCAGCCCCTTTTGTCACAACAACAAGGTCAGCCGCTTGTGTGCACCCTTCTGAAATGACTATATGGGACATCCTAGAGTCTTGTTTACTTAACGGACACACGACAGCAACTACTGTAAGTCTACAAGATTGCAAATACTTGTGAAGTGTGCCATTTGGGACGGGGCCAGTAATTCTCACATAGGAAGCTCAAATGATTTGAGCCACTGGAATGAATAAAAAAATTCAACACAAAAGGTAAATTTCTTTCTAAATGAAAAACAATTTTAATTTTTTCTAGCAATGTTTTTTTTATTTTTTTTAACATCTGTTACAGCTTTGAATTAACCAACCATTACACTCTCTACAATCTCTACCAAATTATAACACTATGCGTTTAAAATGATTACTAAATGATAAAGCAACACTGTGGTTTTATTGTAAGCTATAAAGCAATGACAGCTAAAAAAGAATAACTTAATTTAAATGAAAAATTCTTATTAAAATCAATGAATGCTACCTTGGCAAACAGAAGGAGTCTATTTCTTATTTGACAGTTTTTTTTAACATATTTTTTGAGTTGACTGTAAAGCTGTTCTGTGCAGGAGGGAAATCAGACTGTGAGGTTCATAACATCAGGACAGGAAGAAGCTCTTGCCCAGCAAACAAAGATGAAAGAATAAGCATTAGCATGCACAGGGGAGGTAACTGTCTACCCAAAGGTCAAAACAGATTTTTGAAGAAAACCGACCACAGCAGGTTTCATTTTGAGCTGCTAGTGCCACACCTCAGGAAGAGATGAACGTGAACGTGACGTGAACGTGAACTGACGTCCACGTGAACTGGTGAACTGGTGAAGCTCTGGAAACGGATTATTTACTTCACACGTCAGGTTCAGTGTTACCAGTCTTATTAGATACTCTAAGAAAATGTTTCATACACTTCTTTTGGGCTGTTTGTGTTGTCTGATTGGTGAGTTATAAATGCATTTTTACGGTTTCATTTATTTCCGTTTTAGAGATAATAAGATGGTGCTATACTATTCAAATTAGTCAGAGGATTTATTTGCAAATTCACAGATATTATTGTGAGATCTACTTTGGATTCAGGTATCTTTTGAATGTTATAATGAGCCAAATATAAAAATACAAAAATATTGAAAGTGTGTAGCAGAATTTACTCATCTGTCTTTGCGGTTGTTAAAGGTTACAAACTGTAAAATCTGTTTATGTTCAGGTGTGTTTGGTGATTCAGTGTCAGTAATGGAGGGGGATTCTGTCACTCTAAACACTGATCTTACTGAAATACATGAAGACGACGACATACTGTGGAGATTTGGAGCTAAAAGTGTTAATATAGCTGAAATCAGCAGAAAATCTGGAATTTTCTTCACTTATGATGTTCCTGATGGGAGATTCAGAGACAGACTGAAGCTAGATCATCAAACTGGATCCCTGACCATCACTAATACTACAACTGAACATACTGGAGAATATCAACTAGAGATAACTAGAGATAAGTGGTCATCAAAAATATTTAGTGTTTTTCTCTATGGTGAGTAGATATCATTTGTTGAAATGTTCACACTGTAACACTAACGCTCAAAATAATTAATTAGTTAAATCAAATGAGCTTTTATGAGTGTCTCTTTTAATTTAGACAAACTTAAATTTAACTGAAACTGGGCTGGGATTTCTATTTGCCAGCATGCTCTGAGTCTGCCATGATACTTAAAAGGCAGAGTAAATGCTAAAATTAAGTGTTATTTAATGTTTCGTGACAGATTAATGCTATAGTTTAGAAGAGTTTATGTAATGTTTTTTGTTTTATAAACATGCTATGGGGGCTATGCAAATGCTATCAAAGCATTGTGTCACCAATTAGCTAGGTAGCATTTTTTGAATTAATTTTTTGAAATTTCTACTACTTAAAATATGATAATTTTAAGATGTGTAAGAATGAGCTTACTCAAATAATTCAGGTTAAGAGCAATTCAAATGTATGATTGCAAAATAACAATAATATTTTGTGTTCAGTACAAGCTCAATCAACAGCATTTATGGTTTGCTGGTACATTTATGGTACATTTATAATAATAATAATAATAATAATTCATTACATTTATATAGCGCTTTTCTGGACACTCAAAGCGCTTTACATAGAAGAGGGGGAAATCTCCTCAACCACCACCAATGTGCAGCATCCACTTGGATGATGCGACGGCAGCCATATTGCGCCAGAACGCTCACCACACACCAGCTTACTGGTGGAGAGGAGACGGTGATGAAGCCAATCAGTATATGGGGATGATTAGGAGGCCATGATGGACAGAGGCCAAGGGGCAAATTTGGCCAGGATGCCGGGGTTACTCCCCTACTCTTTCGAAAGATTTTTAATGACCACAGTGAGTCAGGACCTCGGTTTAACGTCTCATCCGAAGGACGGTGCTATTTTGACAGTATAGTGTCCCCATCACTATACTGGGGTGTTAGGACCCACACAGACCACAGGGATAGCACCCCCTGCTGGCCTCACTAACACCTCTTCCACCTCTTCCACTAACACCTTTATGGTCAAAAATAATTTAGAAATCGTCAAGGAAGGTTTAAAAATCAAGGTTTTAGCGAGGTGCTTACAATGGAAGTAAATGAGGTGTTTTTTAAAGGTTTTTAAAGCTGAAATATGAAGCTAATTGAATTCTTATTTTAAAACTAGTCTATTATTTGAGCCGTTATTATTTAACGGTTTATATCATAATTTTTCATGTTGTTATGATGACAAAGTTAACATAACTTTACAGTCTCACAGATTGACCCCATTGACTTCCATTTTAAGAAGCTCACTGTAAGCTCCATTCTTCTTTTTTGTTAAAGAAAAAAGTGGCAAGTCATCATTATTTTTTGTGGGAATCAACAATATGCACCAAAAACATTATTGATCGAGCTTAAAGTGCGTATGTCAGGTTAAATTTGTAATTATGATTAACACAAAATAGTTAGGGGAAATACACGTTTGACAAGTTGTTGTATTGTTTTGTATGATTTTCGATACCTAAAGGCAGAATATAAGATGAAAAAGTTCGTTATTTTCAGTACTCACTTAAAACTGCTCCTCCGCCCAAATGGATCGCTTGACGTCATAAGAGGGAGACGTCTCCCAGGGCGCTGAGAAAGTGAGTTTGTGAGCTGTGTTGATAATTGTACGAGTGATAGAGCGAGAGAATTAGGGATTAGGACATTTATTTATTTAGTTAGCTATTTAAGTTAGGTAGTTAGTTAGGTATACGCAGGCGTATTTTCACGATGGTGAATTACTGCGTTTGTGCTGGGTGCTAAAACACAGTTAAAACCGGTCGCAGAGTCCACTTTTTCTCAAAAAGCAGGTCTGTGTTCCGTGCCTGGGTCAAATTTGTTCGGACCAAACGCGCTGACTTCAGTCCTGCTTCGGTATACAAGACTTCGGTCATTTGCAGCGCACATTTCTTCCAGTTTTTATGTTTCCACTGTTCGATCGCGCCCGCGTGTCTGTCTGTCTGTCTGTCTCTCTCTCTCTCTCTCTCTCTCTCTCTCTCTCTCTCTCACCAACACCAACACCCCGCGTAATTTGCACGCGAGTTTTATTTATTTTTATACTCGTGTATTAATGCACCGTACCGTTCCGATTCAATACGAATACATGTACCGTTCCACCTCTAAGTTATGCCTATATACACCTGCCCAACTCTCCACTGGTTATTTTCACACCAGATATTTATGTTTCTTCAAAAGTGTATGGCTGTAGGGGGATTTTGAGGGGGATTTTGGATCTGCTCAGACTCAAAACTCTCCATACTTGAATAGAACGTTTGTGGCACGACTCCCTCTTCTGACGTCACAGCTCAGCTGTGTTTTAAAAATATGATCTTGACAGAAATGGCTATAAAGCTTACTGTAGGGTAATTACAGTAATAATTTTAATGATAATTACATTTTCACTCAGACATCTAACCCTTATTTAATATATCTAAAAAAAAAATGTAACCTGACATAGACACTTTAACTTGTAATGAACTCTGAATCTTCCCTTAATTTTATTACATATTGAATGTTTAACCATGTTATAGTTTAAGATGAAGGCAACTCTCACTAGGCATCAGCTAAAGACAACAAAAAAAACAGTGACTCAAACACACACCACACTTGCAGATTACCATTTACTGTGAATCGAATCTGAAAATGAACACAATGCTTTACTCTGAAACATGCAGTGCATCAGACAAAATATTTTTATTCTTATTGGATCACAACAGCTGTTATTGCATGGTTTGTATTTAGGGTATATTTACACGACACCGCTCTCAACCTTTTTAAGTGTTTTGGCCATTCATTTACACGACAACAGTGTTTTAGGGGCCTGAAAACAGAAGCTTTTGAAAACATTTTTCAACATGCAAGGTTTTGAAAACAATGCGGTGGCGAGGGTGGCGTGGTTCATGGAGGTCTGCAGAGACAGAGAGAGAGAGAGAGAATTGAATTTGAAAAATAACTTTATTTCACAATCATCTTAATACACACAATTTAACAAGCTAACAACAGAAAACAAATTACGGGAAAAAAATTAAATCATCTTCAAAAATGGTACAAAAAACTCCCTTACAACACCAAATCTTCTCAAAAGTAAACAAATCGTTCATAGTTTTATAAAATTTGTAATCAATCAATACTCTTGATTTCACCAATGTTAAAAAAGTCTCAATGATGTTTTGACCTGGTTTCTGTTCAAGTTTATCCCTTCTACTAATATATATAGCCATTTTTGCTTCACCAATAATAAAATTCAGTAACTGACAAATGTATTTCTTTTTTTGACTATATTTAAAACCCAAAATAAATACAGTTTCCGTAAACGATTCATTAAAACCACAAAAACATTTTTTTTAAAAAAACCAAACAAAGATATCAATCTAACACATTGTACAAAAGCATGAAAAATTGTTTCTTTTTGCAAACAAAAGGGACAAGCATCATTAACTTCCACATTTAAAACAGAAACAAAAGAAGGTTACACTTTATTTCGATAGTCACTTTAGACATTCTACTAACTATAAGTAACTTTTCAACTACATGTCAACTAACTCTCATTAGAGTATTAGTAGGCTGTAGTAGACTGTCAGTAGACTGTTAGGTTAGGGTTAGGTGTTAGGGTTCGGGTTAGGAGAACAAGTTGACTTGTAGTTGCTAAGTTACTTATAGTCAGTAGAATATCTATTGGGGGACCAACAAAATAAAGTGTTAGCAGATATTAAGCAGACAGTCTACTAATACTCTAATGACAGTTAGTTAACATGTAGCTGCAAAGTTACTTATAGTTAGTAGAATGTCTAAAGTGGACTATCGAAATAAAGTGTTACCCAAAAGAATTAACAGCTAAAATACCATGAAGAATTCTCCATTGCAAATCACCAACCTTTTTTGATAATGGCGGTTTATATAGAACTCTCCATTCAGGTTTTACACTGTCCTTTAAGCCAAAAAAATTCCTCCACGGTGTATCAGATTTTCTTGCCAGATGATTCTTATTAAAACCCATTACACAGGCTCCATACAATATCTTTCCTTTAGTAGATAATAAATCCAACCACCGTGAGTCCCAAGTTTTAAATGGAAAACCTTTAAAACCATCCAACTTTGGTGAAATCATCAAACAAGGGAAAAAATCGTTTTCATCAGGAATAGATACTCCAGAAAAATAATCTTTTAACATTAGCCTCTCCTCTGTTGTGAGGGTAGACTTTAACTTAGCTAAAAAAAGAGCAACTAATCGAATAGATCTAGTGCCTAAAAATTCAGCTACTTTTACAGTATTGTCTAATTTCTCTCCAGCTATGTCCAGCAATTGTCTTAAAACAAACACTTTTGATTCTTTAAGCTTAAAACCACAATTAAAAAAACTGTTATTCTCATTTACATCCAACCGGGCCCCAAGAATTAAAGGATCCTCCAGAAGCCAGTAAAGTGAGTACGGGGTTTCAGATTTCTGAATATAAAACAGACTCCAAACTTTAAAAAGACTCTCATAGAAAGGTGGAAAAACAGACAAGTCCATTTTTAAAGGGTTTAGTAGAAACAGATGTTTGTTTAGTCCGAAACCTCCAAAGTTTTGTAAAACAATATGGGCCATTGCCCTCCAGCTGACGTCCGATGCACCGTCTAAAAGTCTCTGCAGAAACTGCAGACGGAAAGCGGCAGTTCTACTCTGTAAATGAATCAGTCCTTGTCGTCCTCCTTCTTTCGGTAGATAAAGAACACTCTGTCGAATCCAGTGTAGTTTATCCCAAAAAAAGTCTACAAGAATCGCTTGTATTTTCATCAATAGTTGAGGAGGAGGATCAATACACGCCAACTTATGCCACAGTGAAGACGCGACCAGGTTGTTGATAACAAGAGTCCGTCCTCTATAAGACATTTTAGGGAGCAGCCACTTCCATTTCTCCAAACGTCCTTTAATTTTTTCAACAACTCCTTTCCAATTCTTTTGTTGCGTCGTGTCATCACCTAAAAAAACTCCCAAATATTTTAAACCACCTTTCCCCCAGATTAAACCTTCAGGAATTTTTGGTTTGCCATTTTTCCATTTACCCACCAAAAGTGTTTCACATTTCTTCCAATTCACTTTTGCCGAAGTTACAAGAGTAAAATCATTAATTAAATTAAATAAAATTTGCACATCTTTTTGTCCACTTACAAACACCACTACATCATCAGCATAAGCAGATAAACATATATTTTTCGTACAGTTAGGCAAATGTAATCCATGAATTCTTTCCCTTATTTTTTGTAATAAAGGCTCAATGGCCAAGGCGTACAACATTCCAGATAGAGAGCACCCTTGTCTTACACCTCTTTCAACCTGAAACACATAAACCGCCATTAATTTTCAAAACACTTTCAATATCACTATAGAGTACCTGGACCATCATAGTAAAATCCTTTTTAAAACCAAATGCTGCTAAAGTTTTCCACAAATAGGGGTGCTCAACCCTATCAAAAGCTTTCTCCTGGTCCAGTGAAATCAATCCAAAGTCCAAATCAAGCAATTTTGACACCTCTAAAGCATCCCGAACTAAAGAGATGTTGTCAACAATGGATCTGCGAGGAATACAGTAGGACTGGTCTGGATGTATTACTTGCCTTATTACTTCAGCCAATCTGTTTGCCAAAACCTTAGAGAGCAGTTTGTAATCACAACAAAGAAGTGATACAGGGCGCCAATTCTTTATGTCTGTCAAATCTCCTTTCTTTGGTATTAGCGTTATCACTGCCCTCCTGCAGCTCAACGGCAACATACCTTTTGACAGACTATCGCTCAGCACTTGTAACAAGTACGCTCCCAACTCTACCCAGAAAGACTTGTAAAAGTCAATTGGGAGGCCATCAATTCCAGGAGCTTTTCCCAATTCCATGTCATGAAGGGCCTTATATACCTCTCCCAGACTTAGCCCGCCTGAAAGAGCCACATTACCTTCTTCTGACATCTTTGGTAGGGAGTTCAAAAAAGCATTGTCCTCATCACCCTCCAATACATACTCACTTCTATACAGATTTTTGTAAAAACCAACTGCTCTCTTCCGAATATCACTGGGGTTCAGCAAAACCTGACCCTCTTCCGACCGCAAGGCTTTAATCAATCTCTTCTGCCCATTTTTTTTCTCTAAACAGAAAAAAAAATTTGACGGTGCATCCATATGATTTATATTTTGGAATCTTGATCTGACCAATGCGCCCTGTGTTCTGTATTCTAGCAGATCCGCTAACTGAGCTTTCTTTTTGAAAAATAGTTCAAAATGATTATTTGTCCCAGTTGCTTCAGCTATTCTTTGAGACTCACTTAATTCTTTCTCCAAAGTTTCCAGAGATTTTTTAAACTCTATAGAGACATTGCGAGTATATTGCTGACAAAACTGTCTAATTTTAACTTTACCAATGTCCCACCACTGCTGTATTGAACTAAAATTAGTCTTTGATTTTCTATAATTCTGCCAAACATACTTAAAAGAGTCTCCAAAAAAACTATCACTCAATAAAGAAATATTGAAATGCCAATAGGCACTGCTATATTTAATTGAATTTAAAATAAAATTACATTGTACCATACTATGATCAGAAAAACCTATTGGGATTATAGAGCAACTTTTAACAATATTAAGATGATGTGTAAAACCATACAATCTATCTAATCTGGCAAGGGATATCCTGTTTTCCCTCATACAAGCCCATGTATACTGCCTCGTATTTCCATTTAATTGTCTCCAAATGTCACATAATTCAAACTTCTTTATGAAATGAATGAGACGTTTCTTAGAAGACAAATGGGGTTCAACGTGGTTTCTATCAATCATATTCTCTGTGCAATTAAAATCTCCCCCCAAAAACAAATATTCCTCTTCTGAGCAATTTTGTAAGTAGTACACAATAAATCTAAGAAAAACAATCTTTCCACAGGACGTGTTGGAGCATAAATACAGATAAAAACCAAAATATAGCTTTCATAGACAGCTCTACTTTTTAGTAATCTTCCTTTCACAATTTCATCAACAACGTAAGAAATTGGACTAAAACTCTTAGAAAATAATACTCCAACTCCTGCACTTATTGAAGTGTTATGGCTTAGCACAGTCAGCCCCTCAAATTCTCCTTCCCAATCTGCTGTATTCCCCCCGTCACTATGTGTTTCTTGTAACAAAAAAATATCAAGATTCTTCTGTTTCATTAATTCATTTATCATTCCTTTTTTCTTAATGTCTCTAGCACCATTTACATTCAGGGTTGCTAGACGAACTTCACTCATGATAAAGAGGAGAAAAAACAGCCAAAAAAAACCCACACTCATTAATGTGGAAAATGAGCTCAACTTATTCAACATCATTCTTAAGTTTCTCTACATTCCTCACTATTTTTTTTAAACGATAAACTTCCTTATTGGTGAAGCATCCTTCAGCCATTAAATTCCTTGTTTTCTCAACAAACTGTGTTACATTAGGGAAATACTCTTGAACACACACCCCTCTCTTGTTCTTCGTTGACTTAAGGAATAACTTTATCTCTTCAGCATCATAGTTACGAACAGAGAAGTCACTCAAAGACAACGCCACACTGGAATCTGATGATTCACTTTCACTTTCGGTTTCATTATTATCACTCCCATATAAGTCAGCTTTCTTCACAGCTTTTTTATTTTGAGACTTATCACTCATTTTTCTTTTTTGAGGTGTTTTGAACATTTCTGTTCCTGTCTCCATTTCCAACTCCACCAAATCAACTCCACTCTTTTCCTGCACAGCCTGTGTTACAACAATTCCAGTAGTAGCACCTTCTCTTTCCTTTTCAGGGAGTTTTGAGTGTTTTACATCAGATACCATATCAACTTTATCTTTCTTTTCTAAATCTACACAGATATCTCCTTGCAATTAACCACTTTAGTCCCACTGTGATGGTCACCCTGCACCTCTGAGCTCAGTGAAACTATACCAGCTTCTCTACTCGTGCTTGGATTGGACATCATGTCCCCTTTCTCAATGACTTTCTTTTCTGGGCAATTACAAATCAGATGCCCTGTTTTTCCACAACCAAAGCACTTTGTTTTAGCAGCTGTTACAAAAATGATGTAATCAAAATCATCAGCCCTGAAGCTAAGTGCAAGGTCCCAGGGCTCTCAAGTCTCACGCATTGGGCGTGAGACACACGCATTTCAACCCGTTCACACGCTCACACGCCACACCTTGTATTTCTCACGCTGAGTAAGGGAACTTGTCCCGCTATACAATTAATGGACGAGGCGCAGGCAAACGGAGGGAAGTTCTCTGCCGAGTTCATAGCATCTGTCTCGAGTTATACAGAGTTAAATGCTAGCTACCAGCCAATCAGAAATTAGAATTAGTTGTTTCCAGGTAAATTATGTGTTCCCGCTGCAAGCACGTTCGTTACTAGACAACACGCGCACACACGGAGTGGAAGTTGAAAGAGCACGATCTGATGAATGCGGTTTGCGGACATCTTCATTTTTTTTTATTTATTTTTTTTTAGCATTTTGTTTTTACGATTCCTGGACGATATCTCTTGCCTGTGATCAAAGACAGTGAGAGCTGATGTTGAGGAGTATAGCCAAATTCGTGCTAAATTATTTTTGATGCATTCAAAAACTCTCCAACTGCTTTTAAAGGGGTCATCGGATGCAAAATACACTTTTATATGGTATTTGCAAATAAATGTGTCTTTACAGTGTGTGGACACAATCACCATGCAATGGAAAAAAAAAAAAACATTCACTTTTTTTTAATCCTCAAAAAGCCAAAAAGTTGTTCCTCATTATCATTTAAAGAGACATGCACCGAAACGGGTCACTGTGAACAGAGCTGTTTTTGAAGAGGTAAAAAGGGTGTTGTTTTACACAACCATTGAGAAATTTTAACCAAAGTATGTTACAAACTTTACATGAAGACCCAAAAGAATCATACCAACTTGTGGAAAATGGGCATCCGATGACACCTGTAAATGTGACCGGTTTGGGTCTTGACATACATGCTCAGGGCAAGTTGTTATGACACAATGTTATGTACATTGAGCACTGATGTTCAGTTGGCTTGTTTGGGGTCAAAATTATTTTTATTTTTCAATAAATTATGTATTTTTTAAATATAACTATTTATTTTATTTGGATGAATTTGTCTTTTTATCAGATTTAACAATTGTTATAATTTCCATTTGTGCTGGTCAATTATAAACAATAGGCAAAATTGAACTGCTAGCAAAAATTGAAGCGAATTTGGTTGGGTCGAGGGACCGCTGCTGCAAATATTTGGGTGGCTCCTCCCCTAAATCTCACTCTAAACTTTTGATAAAACTTGAGAGGCCTGAGGTCCAATTCCTCATCATCCTGAATTATCATGTATGCAAACCTCCTAAAAGACACAATATGTTTCAAGAGGGGACAACCCGTGCTAATCGGGATTTTTTTTTATTGGGGATACCAATTTACCATAGCGTGATAAAGCTTCAGTTATTATTTCGTCACTGAGAAAGGGGGGAACGTTAGACAAGGTGACCCTCTTAGAAGGTAGTGAGAGAGGAAGAACAGGAACAAACTCGCCACCAATCACAATCCCACGCTCAACTACTTCATTTACCTTTTCAATGTTACTAAAAAAAAACACAGTAGCGTTATTCATCCTCGATGCGGATAAAATACATCCGTGTCCTACAACTTCGCCAACCGCTAAACAAATCTCTTCTACACTCGCCGCAAACGCCACTTTCACTGCATGGCGTCGCGTGAGTGCAGACAAACCCTGTGTAGCCGGGGTCGTCATGCTTCTCCCGGTAAAGACCGGTAGCACGCGGCCCAAACCACACCAAAAACTACCACTAACTAAACAGAAAAAAAGCGGAAAATACAAAGGTATTTAGACACAGAAAACAACTTCACTCACCGCACTCGCACTACACCACTCACGCACTCAAACACCCACACCGAGAGAGAGAGAGAGAGAGAGAGAGAGAGATGCAGTGTGCGGTGTCTTTAGGTTGAATTTTTGCCAAGATCAATAAGGCCGACCCTGAATTCTTACTTCCTTCATACGAACTTCTTCACAAATGCCTTTACCATGCAAACAGCAAAACGTGAATTTGCAAAAACTGTGACGTCATGCACTTAGGGCCCTATTTTAAGGGTCTAAACGCATGGTCTAAAGCGTACACCGCAAGTGCATTTAGGGCGTCCAAATTCACATTTGCTAGTTTAACGACAGGAAAAATGGTCTGTGTGCCCAGCGCATGGTCTAGAAGGGTTGACTCTATTCTCTTAATGAGTAATGGGTGTTTTGGCTGTAAAGTGCAATAAACAGGATGTAAACAGGGATCATTTTGACGTTGAAGTAAAAACGTTTTTTTAGTACATTGCTGTCATGTTAACATACCCTAAGCCATATCACATTCTCACAACCATGCATTGTCAAAACTCATTAAATACATATACAACGTAATATTTTGCAGTTAATTTAGTAATTGTTCAAGGCCATTTCAATCAATCATAACCAGCCCCAAACCCCCAGAAAAGTCTGACCATAAACACACTACACCGAAAATAATTGTTGTGTATATTCATCCTTATTTCTCCTTATTCTCTCATGTTTTCCAGCTCGTCTGCCTGTTCCTGTCATCATCCGTAACTCTTCACACTGTTCTTTATCATCACACCAGAATTGTTCATTGGTGTGTTCATCAGTGTTGAATGTGTGTGATGCGACTCTCTCCTGGTACGCAGGAATGAGTGTATTGTCCAGCATCAGTGTGTGTGATCTCAGCATCAGTCTCTCTCTACCTCTGGAGGTGGAATATCAGGATAAAAACACCTACAGCTGTGTGCTGAACAATCCCATCAGCAACCAGACCACACATCTGGACATCAACACACTCTGTCACACATGTGCAGGTACCACAGCACTGATGATATATGTGTGTATTAATCAAACTGTTCTTTCATGTTATTAGTGTTGATGTTTGATAGTGTTAGCTGTAGATCAGACGGACAGATTCACTCACATTAATGGGTTTTTTTGTCCATTACAGATCAAGGCCTACCGTTATTGTACATAGTGTTGATCTCTTCTGCTGGATCTCTGATGATTGTTGCTGTAGTCGTGATTTTCTGCATCTGCAGGAAATGTAGAAAAACAGGAAGATGAGTCAGGTGTGCAAGCAATTACAAATGTACAAATATTAATAAGACACAAATACGAAAAACTTTGTCGTTTTAACATCTGTGGTTGTTGTTAAAGTTCAGAGCCAGGAGGAAGACAGAACTGATTCAGCATTGTGAAAAACAACACAACGAAAGGTAAGAGATTGCAAGAAGTTGTTGCAGTCAGTTAGTCTAACTGAGGTTTGCAGAATCAGACAGTCAGTGAAGAGACGTGGGTGGTTTATCGACTCAGCTGTCATTATTGTTACCCTCAGTAGGACAAAAAGGGATAGTTTAAGCGTTTTTTATGCTGTTTACTCTTAAGTTTATGCTCTGTTTGCACCTCAGTGTTTTTTAACCCTTTCCTGTGATTTTTCCTCTTCTATTTTATTACTTGGTGATTTCAATATACATGTTGATACAGATTATGCAGAATCCTACGAACTTAAAAAAAAATAATAAAATAAAAAACGATGCATCACGATATGATGTTTTATTAACAAAGTTCGGGAGGAGCACTTTCAAATAATTAACACAGGCGGAGAGCACTCAGCAATCAATGATTAAAAACGTGTATATATAGAGTCAGCAGTCTCACCTCATTTCATTGACAGTTAGCAGCGTCCCTCCACCACCCCTTCTCCACTCTTCTAGTCCTAAACCACTTACATACGGGGGGGAGGGGGGATTACTCTGGGTTCGGGCAGAATTCCGAGCTCGGAGCCCTCCCCCCGGACAGCACGCCAAATACGCATTAAACTTTACTCCCTTTAATTGTATGTAAGTGTGAACTCGTGAATTGTGGATTGATTCTGATATATTCCGTATGCATCATATGATTCTCTCTCTTGAAACTATTCTGAGCTTAGTTTTTATCAGTAGATGGCACTTTAGGTTAATCTTTAGGTTAACAGCTCACTGCGAACGCCCTTGTAATTCGCTTCAACCTTTACGAACATACTGAAACATTATTTTATGGAAGATTCAAGAGTACGGCTGTTTCTAAAGCACACAGTGCCCTCTGCTGGTAAAAACTAAGCTCAGAATAGTTTGGAAAGAGAATCGCGATGCATACTGAAAATCTCAGAATCGATCTACGAATTGCAATGCATCTTTTTTTCTTTTTTTAGCACTATTCAAAAGGTCACACACTTTACTTGGTTTGTACTGATGGTTTACACAATGTTTCTGTGCTTGGTTCTCCAACAGGACTCTCTGATCACCACATTGAACTAAACTCTGGATTGCCTCTTCCTCGCCCTATAGGCTAAAAGCAATCATAATTTATCGTAACCTCAACTCTGTGAATCCATTACTGTTCTACACATCTGTACAAACTCACCTTTCTGACATTATTGAACATGCTAGCTCTATTGATATACTTGCCAAAATATAATAGCTCAATTTCCAATGCCCTTGATACATGCCCTCCTTAAAAGTAGACTTGTACCTTCTAAGCAAACATCTTCCTGGTTTACTCCTGCACTTCGCATCTTGAAAGCTGCTGGTCGTTGCGCTGAACGCATATACAGGGAAATCTATTTAAGTGTGCATTTTGCTGCTTACAAGAATGATATTGAGCTATATAAATCTGCTTAAAATAATGCATGCTGTAGAATCTAGCAACTACTCTACCCTTACTAGTAAGTACTGTTGAAGATTTTATTATTTAGAAAATAAGTAATTTAGCTACATATTTATACACTATTATTTCCTCTGTGTGTCTTTGGGTGACTTTGGAACCTGAGTGTTGTTACAGCAGATAATTCTATTTCAGTAATGTCACATGGTACAAAACTATTTCCCAAAATAATGTATAACCATCTTTGGGACAAGCAGAAGGTATATAAGCAAAAAATGGACACTGCTTAGGAGGCGTCTTTCTGCAGAAAGGCACTCGGCTTTGTTTGTGAAATAAAGTCTAATATTTCTGGTATCGAAGATCTCTGAAGTCATTCCCCTGAAAAGAATTAAACTACAACAGTACTAAGTACCCTTACTGCTTCTTCTCGACCCAAAACACTGTGTCTGGCATGAGTAACTCCTTTAAGCTTTGCAAGTCATTTCTACACTTCTTCCAAAATAAAAATAAACAGTATATATAATCATTTCCCGTCTATGTCCTCTCCTATCCTCTCAGAATAATTTCTCTCTGCTGTCACTCCTGGCACCATCACTAATGTTGACCTTCCCACCCCTGCGGCTGGCATTATAGCTAAAAGTGGACTCGCCATGCTTAGAGTGAACCCTTGGTATTTCTAGCTGATGTGATCCTAATGATCTGAGTGATCTGTTGGGTTTATATTCAGTGAGCATATCTGCAATATATTGAGGTCCTAGGCCACTGAATGATTTATATACCAGTAATAATACTTTAAAATCAATCCTAAATCTAACTGGGAGCCAGTGTAAAGACCTGGTGTGATATGTTCATATTTCCTGGTTCTGCTCAGAATCTTAGCAGCAGAGTTCTGTTTAAGCTGTAACTGTCTTATGGTCTTTTTGGGAAGGCCAGTGAGGAGTCCTGGAGATGAAAGCATGAACAAGTTTCTCTAAGTCTTGTCTGGAAACAAAGCATCTAATTCTTGCAATATTTTTCAGATGATAGTATGCTGATTTAGTTATTGCTTTGACATGACTACTGAAACTAAGGTCTGACTCTAGTGTTACACCAAGATTCCTGACTTGATTTTTAGTTGTTTGACCCCTAGAGTGAAGGTATGCGTTCACCTTGAGAACTTCATCTTTGTTTCCAAACACAATGACTTCAGTTTTGTCTTTGTTTAACTGAAGAAAGTTTTGACACATCCAACTGTTGACTTCATCAATGCATTGGTACAGGGAGTCAATGGGGCTGTAATCGTTAGGCGATAGGGCTAAGTAGAGCTGTGTGTCGTCTGCATATCTGTGGTAAGCAATTTGGTTCTTTTTCGTTATTTGAAAATGAAATTGGCTCTTTGTTCATTAACTCAGAGCCAATTAAGACATCAAACTTGTCTTCCTGTCATCTTGACACGCCCCCTACTGCCTCACTTAAATAGTGTGCTTCCATATTTTCATTGCCCATTTTACTTCTCATCTCCCAACTACTGAGTACTGATTTTGTTTCCCAAGAATAAAAAACGGTGGGAGTCACCCTTGGTTTTTAAAAAAACCTGGCCTTGACCCTTCTGACATGGCTGATTATTTCTTTTTTCTGTTTGAGAAAGTGGTCGCAGCTCAACTTTTCAACTATTTGACATCACACAACATTTGAGAATGCTTCCAATGCTTTTCTCACTCACCACAGCACTGAGACAGCACAACTCAGGGCTGTCACTGATCTTCTTATGACCATCAACTCTAATTCTCCTTGACATCTCCTCTGCATTTGAGATCATTTTTTCACAGTATTCTTATCTCCCGTATCTTTGCTCTTGGTATTTCTAAAACTGTCCTGTCGTGGTTCATTTCCTACTTGTCTGACCATCAGCATTATATTTCTATCCGTCAGGCTAAGTCCAGTACTGTCTAATCTAATAGCCGTCCAAACACAGCCTAGACGTCTAGGCTAAAACGAGGCAAAATTTGGGCTGTCAGTGAAAATGTACTAGACTTTCACGAGTTCACACTTACATATAATTAGAGGGAGTAAAGTTTAATGCATATTTGGGGCTCCGAGCTTGGAGTTCGGCCCAAACCCAGAGTACTCCCCCTCTAATGGTTAGTACTAGAAGTGTGGAGAAGGGGTGGTGGAGGGATGGTGATAAACTGGAAGTGCTGTATATATACAGGTGCTGGTCATATAATTAGAATATCATGGAAAAGTTTATTTATTTCAGTAATTCCAAAAATTGAAACTTGTATAATGTATACATTCATTACACACAGACTGATATATTTCAAGTGTTTATTTCTTTTAATTTTGATTATTATAACTGACAACTAATGAAAACCCCAAATTCAGTATCTCAGAAAATTAGAATGTTGTGAAAAGGTTCAATATTGAAGACACCTGGTGCCACAGTCTAATCAGCTAATTAACTCAAAACACCTGCAAAGGCCTTTAAATGGTCTCTCAGTCCAGTTCTGTAGGCTACACAATTATGGGGAAGACTACTGACTTGACAGTTGTCCAAAAGACGACCATTGACATCTTGCACAAGGAGAGCAAGACACAAAAGGTCATTGCTAAAGAGGCTGGCTGTTCACAGAGCTCTGTGTCCCAGCACATTAATAGAGAGGCGAAGGGAAGGAAAAGATGTGGTAGAAAAAAGTGTACAAGCAATAGGGATAACCGCACCCTGGAGAGAAAAACAAAACCCATTCAAAAATGAGGGGGAGATTCACAAAGAGTGGACTGCAGCTGGAGTCAGTGCTTCAAGAACCACCACACACAGACGTATGCAAGACATGGGTTTCAGCTGTCGCATTCCTTGTGTCAAGCCACTCTTGAACAAGACAGCGTCAGAAGCGTCTAAAGACAAAAAGGACTGGACTGCTGCTGAGTGGTCCAAAGTTATGATCCCTGATGAAAGTAAATTTTGCATTTCCTTTGGAAATCAAGGTCCCAGAGTCTGGAGGAAGAGAGGAGAGGCACAGAATCCACGTTGCTTGAAGTCCAGTGTAAAGTTTCCACAGTCGGTGATGGTTTGGGGTGCCATGTCATCTGCTGGTGTTGGTCCACTGTGTTTTCTGAGGTCCAAGGTCAACGCAGCCGTCTACCAGGAAGTTTTAGAGCACTTCATGCTTCCTGCTGCTGACCAACTTTATGGAGATGCAGATTTCATTTTGCAACAGGACTTGGCACCTGCACACAGTGCCAAAGCTACCAGTACCTGGTTTAAGGACCATGGTATCCCTGTTCTTAATTGGCCAGCAAACTCGCCTGACCTTAACCCTATAGAAAATCTATGGGGTATTGTGAAGAGGAAGATGCGATACGCCAGACCCAACAATGCAGAAGAGCTGAAGGCCACTATCAGAGCAACCTGGGCTCTCATAACACCTGAGCAGTGCCACAGACTGATCGACTCCATGCCACGCCACATTGCTGCAGTAATTCAGGCAAAAGGAGCTAAGTATTGAGTGCTGTACATGCTCATACTTTTCATGTTCATACTTTTCAGTTGGCCAGCATTTCTAAAAAATCCTTTTTTTTGTATTGGTCTTAAGTAATATTCTAATTTTCTGAGATACTGAATTTGGGATTTTCATTAGCTGTCAGTTATAATCATCAAAATTAAAAGAAATAAACATTTGAAATATAGCAGTCTGTGTGTAATGAATAAATATTATATATAAGTTTCACTTTTTGAATGGAATTACCAAAATAAATCAACTTTTTCATGATATTCTAATTATATGACCAGCACCATACCTCTTATCGTTGATTGCTGAGTTCTCTCCACTCGTGTTAATTATCTGAACATTCTCCTTGTAATCACAGTTTACTTTGCTTACATGATGGAATATCATACATCTTGCAAGATATTTTGTCAAAAAAACCGACATGTAACCAAATTCAAGGTTATTTTTGGCTAAGTGGGTTACTCATAGCTGGACTACATCGGGTCTGACCTAGATAGTGAAATGACTGCTATTCCTTGCTGGGTAAGGTCTTGTTATTAAGAGAACAAGGTTATTCAGAGAGTAACCTAGTTCTGTCACATCAGTAGGTTCCTGATTAAGTTTTTGTTTCCTTTCAGAGTCTGTCTATTAAAAAGTCCCCATTAAACGATGATCAAATACCATATCTACAGGAACTTTTGTTAGAGCTCAAACAGGAAAATACCTCTCACTTTTGGTTTTATTCTCATTTATTCTCTGCCAGGATGTCTCAGGTTTTTTTTTTTTTTCACTCTGTGTATCATATATTTTGGTGTTATTGTGATGTCTGAAATGTTTTAATTTAGTGGTTTACCAGTTTCAAAGCATACCAAAAAAAAAAGCTATTTTTAGTTTATAATTGTTAGTTTATCATATGGAAATTTACCTAACGTTCATTATTAAAGGAGCCGTATGTAAGATTGTGGTCAAAACTGGTACTGCAATCACTTTCAAATGACTGTAGAACGGTGTATCCCCTCCCCCTCCCCCTGACTCGAGGTTGCCAGATAGGCTGCAGGATCCAGCATGAACGTAGGCTGCTACAAGGAGCTTTCAACTAGAGCAGAGCTGGCAACCCGGATGCCGAAACACTACTGACTTCGTGATTGGTAGATAGTTGGAGGGTGGGGCTTCAAGCCAAAACACAAGATGACAACATCAACATTAGTTGAGGGCTGCAACTTCACTTTTTAAATCACAATATCCTGGCCGTACTACTGTTGTCAGTGATATAAGTATTTAAAATGAACATAATTTCTTAATGTCTAGTGACATATCAGGGCCATTTTATGATTAATTGAAATAAATTTCTTACATACAGCTCCTTTAAATAATAATCACAACCTAACTGTGCTCCTTTGTCTGTAATTTAAAAATCACGAGTGGGGTAATACTGATGTATTTTATGTCGTAGAATAAAACATGAAAGTGTCTTGAGCTTGTGCTCACCACAGACCTTATTTCAGCCATTTAACCAAAACCTCATTCAAAAAACCCATTGACTTCTGGACGATGGACCCAGTGCTAAAATGCTAACTCGTTTCAATGTTTTGGCCTACAAAGTCCGTCCCCTCGTCAAGCCCTCCTGCTCCACCGCCTCAAGCGTCCTTGGCGGCAGATTCTGTTCTGATCCAACTCAATGTCACCGCAACTTCCCCACAGCGGCGAGGGCTCTGACAGCCGTTGACAACATTTTTTTGTAGTTTTTACTAGAAGCCATACTACTTGTCTTTATCAACAATAGTTTCTCATCCTGGTTCTATCAACCCATCTGTAGATTAAAGAGTCTGAGCTGTGCATACAAGCAGGAAAAGGCCCCTCACCAAACTAAACACACATGCTCTAACCCCCCACCCCCACCCCCGTCTCTCTCTCTCTCTCTCTCTCTCTCTCTCTCTCTCTCTCTCTCTCTCTCTCTCTCTCTCTCTCTCTCTCACAAACAAGTTTGTCCACCAATAGAGCAAACTACTTTTCTGAAGACAGCCAACCACATCAGGTTTCAGTTTGACTCAACTGGTACTGTGAGGTGGCATACATTTTTATCCATACACAATTTAATAAATTATATACAATAATTTTTAAATCACTAGGAGTTAGGCTCAATTTCTCACAATATTTTTGTACTTTTACATATTGAACTTAAAAAAAACTTGAAAAAGTTTTTTTTTAACTCATTTTCAAAAAAAATGAGTTGATGTAAAAAAAAGGAAGAATGTCTTTGAGCATGTAGACTTTCAGAACACGCTCAGAGTGTGTGTGAGTGTGTGTGTGTGTGTGTGTGTGTGAGATTTAGGAGGGTCAAACACCAAAGTAGAAGATTCACACACCAGATAAGCAAATTCTCATCTGATCAGACGTTTCGCTGAAGAATTGAGGAAATCTTTCCTGATGTTTTTTTGGTTCTGTTTGTGCTGCTGGTGTCTAATGGGTAAGTTATAATAACATGTTTATGATTTAATTCCTTTCAGTTTCAGGATAATAAAGCTGCTGCTACAATTCAGATTACATTATTTTCTACATCTTAATTTTTTTTTTGTGCCTATAAATTTCTCTCGCTCAGAAATCCAAAACCTCAATTGAACCACTTTCAAATCTCAGGTGTTTTTTTTCTTTCTGATTTTCATGGTCGTAATTTCAAGATTTGCAAATCTCTTCCAAGCAATTTCTCAGAATTAAACCTTTACTTTCAAACTGTAATCACATTGTATTTATTTTTTTTAAACAGATTATGTAACATCATACATCACACATTGATTTTACTCTATAAGTTAAAAAATATATTAAAGATAAATCCTTTTTTACCATCTTTACCTTTCAATTTGCTTTTGTGTCTTTGCTGTTGCTCTGGATGTTCTTCAGTTCATATTTGAACAATTCAATTTACTTCTGATTTCATGCTTTGTAAACCAACTGGAGTCTTAATCTGTCTCTCTTATGTTCATCAGGGGTGTTTGGGGCCGAAACAAATGAAATACAGTCAGTGTCAGTGATGGAGGGAGATTCTGTCACTCTAAACACTGATGATACTGAAATACGTAACAACGAAATAACATGGCAATTTGGAGCTGAAAACTCTCTTATAGCTAAAATAAATTAAAAAGAAACAAATCTTCTCCACATTTGATGGTCCTGACAGGAGATTCAGAGACAGACTGAAGTTGGACGATCAAACTAGAGATATTTGGAGCAAAACTGTCATTTAAAACGTTCAATGTTTCTGGCCTCGTTTACACTGTCAGTGAAATGTGACCCAATTCCGATTTTTTGCTCATATGTGACACAGATCGGATGTGTTCTATGACAGTGTAAACAGGAACAAAACGCATGCATTCGGATATTTCCAGATCGGTTTCAGGCCTCATTCATATGTGGAAATAAATCGGATATGTGCCAATGCGACTGTCATGTAAACAGGCAGATCGGATTTTCTGAGGCATTAAGGCGACTTCTCCGCGGTTTAATGACGAGAGAAACCCCGACGCACATCTGCAAAGGGACGGATGACCGACGAAACGTTTTGTCATCGTAGGAGAGGAATGTGGACAGGGGCACGGGAAGTGTTTTCACAGGATTCTAGATGTAACGATCATTTCTATTTGCTGTCTCTGTGCAGGCTCTTTATTGTATAACAGTGCACAGCCCATAACCCCTTTATTTTAAGGCTTAATTTATGTCCCGTAGATCGGTCCGTTGCATTACGAATGAAAGCAGTATCAATAATGTCAAACATGTGATGTGCAGTCAAGTTCGGGTGTGTGTATGCTCAGACATGGGCAGTATTTCAATTAAATGTATTTTAAATACGTATTTAATTACTTTAGTGTATTTTGTAATTTGTATTTTGCAGGTGTGGAAAAAATAAAATGTAGTTTGTAACAAAATATTTTGAGGGAGTGTGTTTAGAGTATTTCAAATACTTAAATACTTAAGAAAAATCACCATAGTAAATGATTTTGCCATAGTTCGGTCTGATGTTGGCAATGTCCAGGTTAGATGCACGAAAATCACGTGATACCCTGTAGACCGGGCTCCATCCAAGAAGTAAATGAGTTTTGAACACAGGAGAAGAAGTGGCGCTGCTCCTCTTTAAAGGTGGTATCAGCGATTTCAGGCCCAAAAAAGGCCAAAACATACAGTAAATTATCACATTCATCTAATTTTTCCTAGCGATCCGCTAGCTGCCCGCCCCATAAGCATGCCGTCCAAAAAACGCGTCTCTGTAGGCAGCCTAGGCTCTGAGATCTGCACACAAAAACAATGGGTTTCACCAACCACCAAAACCTAAATAAACAGTGTTCCAACCAATAGTGATGGGGACGAGACCGCCTATGCGGAGTCCGAGTCAAGACCGAGTCTTTGAAGGGTCGAGTCCGAGTCGAGACCGAGTCCGTTGGTTTTCAAATACAGTCGAGTCCGAGTCAAGACCGAGTCTTTGAGGAAGCAAGTCCGAGTCGAGATTTTGTCTCGACATGTCAGTTTTGATATTCATGATTTAATATCACCCCAGTTAATAATCAACAGTTAGGCCTACAGACTAAGCTAGATTGGGAATTGTTTAGAGGAGCAGTCTTAACGTCTTAATATGGACTATGCTTTTACTAGTGATGGGGACGAGACCGCCTATGCCGAGTCCGAGTCAAGACCGAGTCTTTGAAGGGTCGAGTCCGAGTCGAGACCGAGTCTTTGAAGGAACAAGTCCGAGACGAGTCCGAGAAAGCAGAAATCGGTCTCGAGACCCGAGTACTACATCACTACCAACCAATCACCGACAAGGGGTGGGTGTTGTGAGGTTTTGCACTCGTGCACGGCTGCACGCGAAGTCGGAGCAAAACCTCACAACACCCACCCCCTGTCGGGGGTGTTGTCATTCATAAAAGGACATCATAGGCCCTACCTATTATGAAACAGCGCGTCTGTCGTAACTCCACTGAAATCTCCATGCTAAGCAAGCGTTCACAATATAAACGTATTGCATATGAGAAATATTGATCGATTTTGTATAAAACTACCACACCATTGATGTGAACTTAGCTATACATGCCATTTACGTCAGAGGGAGCTATTTCAGGCCCTGTAGAGATTTAGTGAAATGCCCATACTTTTTTATTTTGCTACTTCGCCATTTTGAATTTACACATTTATCATATTTGTGTTATTGCTACTATTTGTGTTATTGACCTTTCAGTAATAAAAAAAGACTTAAGATTATTGTGGGAGTATTTTTGTATTTTCAAAATACTAATTACTTGTATTTTATTTAAATACATTTTTCACATCAGTATTTTGTATTTTATTTTGTTACATTTCATGAGCCAGTATTTGTATTTTGTAACAAAATAGTTTTTGATGTATTTGTGCCCACCTCTGTGTATGCTGTTTTAACGAGTGTTCTCACCGATACGCGTGTGATTCGTGGAGTTTTAACGAGTTTTATAGACATTGTTTCTTATTCAAACGTGGTGTTTTGCAACTTCGCATATCGCAGAGCATGAAGCATATTTCGTGTTCGTCCATCTGTGCAAGATAATTTAACCCTTTAAGCATGCGAGGTATGTTTCAGATAGCCTACACTCTCAGGAAAAAAAGTACAAAAGCTGTCACTGTGGCGGTACCTTTTCAAAAGGTACACCTTTGTACCTAAAGAGTGCATATTAGTCCCTCAAAGGTACATATTGGTACTGAAAGTGTACATATTAGTACCTAAATGGTACATATTAGAACCCTTTTGAAGGGTACTGTCCCAGTGACAGCTTTTGTACCTGTTTTTCTGAGAGTGTAGTAGCCTATGGCAAGTGTAAACACATGAATCAGATATGGGTCACAATTTAAAGAACGTGTAAACAGACAGTCAAAATATCGGATATAGGCAACAAATCAGAATTGGGCATCAAGACCTGCAGTGTAAACGAGGCCTCTGTCTATCGTGAGTAGAGATCACCAATCCTGCCTTCCATATTCATTATTATCTATTTACATATTGAAATGTTTATTTATATTTTGAGATCACACACTCAGTAACCTTCAACACACTAAACTCTTACTCAAAACACTGATCCAAAAATATGATTGTTGATTAGATATATCCAGATTTCACTCTATTTTCTCATGTTTTTCAGCTCATCCCCTGTTCCTGTCATCAGAAGAGACTGTTCATCATCATCATCAAACTGTTCACTGGTATGTTCATCAGTGGTGAATGTGTGTGATGTGACTCTCTCCTGGTACGCAGGAATGAGTGTATTGTCCAGCATCAGTGTGTGTGATCTCAGCATCAGTCTCTCTCTACCTCTGGAGGTGGAATATCAGGATAAAAACACCTACAGCTGTGTGTTGTGTGTTGTTCTCAATTTGTTGAACATTAAAATCTTTATTAATGAATGATATCTGCAAAACATTCATGTTTTGCTGCTCTATCCACTCTTATTGCTGCATGGATGTGCAGGGAGTTCTCGCCCAGAACGGAACCATACCGCAAATCCTAACTGTATGCTAATTGTCTTTCATATTTGACGATAGTGATCCTGACCAAAACAGTTTTAGGCACCTGAAAACACAAACTTCTGGGGGAAAAAGGGATTCAAAGTGCAAGTTTTTGAAAATGATATCATTATCTCCATGTTATCTACAAAAAGGGTGAATTTGTGAAAATGGTGATGTCATGCACGTGTAAACCCCATCATCTCGCAAGAGGGGAGGAGAACTCAAGAGGGCAATGACCACAGTGTTTCTTTGTAAATATAACAGTTCTATAGAACATATATGCTGCTCATTAATCAACTGGTCTCTTCATCTGCAATTACACACATGGTACCACAAAGAGGAAACCCAGCAAGTTTGAATTCATTCTTTAGTGCCATGAGTCATGGGCGTGGTAGTCCAACTAATTTGTAGTCCTACACCTTCTAAGCTTATTACATGTATAATGTATTCAGTAGGCGTGTAGTGTTACTTTTCAAAGTGACATCGCCAACTACTGGCCTGGCAGCAGAATGCAGTGTTTAAAACTTAAGTGCTTTTCATGGATCCATGTGAACGGGATTCATTTTTTAGTACTTTTTAGTACTTTAGTACTTAGAGACAAGCGGCTTTTAAAGGGAATAATCTGTGCGCTAGGGGCGCTCAAAGGGATGAGTACAGGGTAAAAAATGATGGGTGTGTTTCCAATTATGGTTAGAGAGAGAAATTTATTGTTGCTATTTGAAGGCTACAATTAAACAGGAATAAAGAAAATGATGTAGACATATGTTGAACAATATTATACAAACAGGCTACAGTTGAATAATTATGTAGAATTACAAGTCAAATATAAACATATTTACAGAAAAAAAAACTATGTTTTACAATTTAAAACAAGTAATTTACAAAATAATTATAATTTAAAATTGAAATCCCTTTTCTGCTGAATTAGCAAGCCCATGCTGCTAATAACATATTTTTTTGCACCTTTCACATAGTGTGTGCAGAATTATTAGGCACGTTGATTTTCTGATCATATTTTATTCCCAGGCACATTTTGCCAATTCCAAACCATATTAATCTTAACTACTATTAATTTAGTATTTAATCATTTATAAGTGATATATAATTGTTCATGAAGGCTGGAAATGAAAAACGCCTTATATTCAGGTGTGCAGAATTATTAGGCACGTTTTCTTTTACAGATAAAACAAGCCAAAAAAAAGATTTAACAGACTGAAAAGTCAAAAATTATGAAATGCCCTTGAGAAGGATGCAATACTAATGCAATACTATGAATGGCAGTTGAGGCATGACCATTGGACAGTGAAATGCTCATTGGGTCAGCAGGGTCAGACAAATACAGGGGGAGAAGAAAAGACACATTAACAGCAAAATAATTAAGGTGAAGAATTAAGTGTGAAACCATCAGGAACCCTTAAGTCTCCAGCGCCACCATTTTCCAGACCTGCAACCTACCTGGAGTCTCCAGAAGAGCAAGGTGTCAGGGTCTCAGAGACTTAGGTTAGGTAAAGAATCCTAAAAATGAACACCCTCTTAATAAGAATCACAAGCTGAAGTGTAATAAAATACATGAAGACTGTTTTTTATAGGCTTTATAGACATACAGATTGAGAGTGACTCTTGAAGGACCAGCACCACATCCTCTTCTACCACTATTTGAAGAATTCATCTTCCAGAATCTGACAGTAAGTTTTGGGAGTTAATTTTTAGTCCATCTCCTATATCCTGAAGTGCGTTTTGAAGAGATGGACTAAAAATAAACTCCCAAAACTTATTAAAACGTATTCTGGAAGATGAATTCTTCAAATAGTGGTAGAAGAGGATGTGGTGCTGGTCCTTCAGTCACTCTCAATCTGTATGTCTATAAAGCCTATAAAAAAAAACAGTCTTCATGTATTTTATTACACTTCAGCTTGTGATTCTTATTAAGAGGGTGTTCATTTTTAGGATTCTTTACCTAACCTAAGTCTCTGAGACCCTGACACCTTGCTCTTCTGGAGACTCCAGGTAGGTTGCAGGTCTGGAAAATGGTGGCGCTGGAGACTTAAGGGTTCCTGATGGTTTCACACTTAATTCTTCACATTAATTCTTAATTCTTTTGCAGTTAAACATGTGTTTTTTCTTCTCCCCCTGTATTTGTCTGACCCTGCTGACCCAATGAGCATTTCACTGTCCAATGGTCATGCCTCAACTGCCATTCATAGTATTGCATTAGTATTGCATCCTTCTCAAGGGCATTTCATAATTTTTGACTTTTCAGTCTGTTAAATCTCTTTTTTGGCTTGTTTTATCTGTAAAAGAAAACGTGCCTAATAATTCTGCACACCTGAATTAAAGGCATTTTCCATTTCCAGCCTTCATAAACAGTTATATATCATTTATAAATGATTAAATAAAAACTAATAGTAGTTATTAATATAAATATGGTTTGGGATTGGCAAATTGTGCCTGGGAATAAAAAATTATCAGAAAATCAACATGCCTAATAATTCTGCACACACTGTATACTGACATCCATCATAAATAACATGGGGGTCTTTTTACCGTCTTTCACAGCTAAAACTGTAAATGATACTGTTCATTCCTCTGTGGAATTAAAGGGTCAGTTGTTTCATTATTTAGCAATGGATTTTCTCTGTCACTCTCCTGTAAGAAGAAAACACAGAACTTAAAAGAAATGAACAGGATTGATGTTCCAGTTACACACAGACACAAAGACCCTGTGTCTAATGAATCTGATAAACTGAATCACCCTGTCCTTTTTTGTCCTACAATGATGCAATAAGATTGAATGCAGTGTCTGAACCAGGAATTCTCACCAGTTACAACACCAACACATGCTCCTCCTATAGCTAAAGACACAATCCAATCTGTAATGGAAAAAAGTCATTCATTATTACTAGAGATAGACCGTTGATTTTTCAGGTATAGGCTATTTTTGACTGATATTTCTAATTTAATCAGCTATGATATAGACTGATAAATGGCGCCATCTTGTGTTTTTATCGCCTAAAAACACTACTTGTGGAAAAACTAATTGATCTTATGCATTAGGTTGTTTTAGTGAAAACTAATACATTGAATTACCTGCTCAAGGGAAAATGAACTGAATGTTTAAATGAGACTCACCAGTGACAGAAACACTGAAGCTCTTGATGATGCTGAATCTGCTGTTGTTGATCTCTAATTCATATTCTCCAGAGTCTGTGTTTCTGGTGTTTGTGATAGTCAGAGATTGGATCTTTTACACAATTTGTTCAGTAAACTAGTAAAAAAAAAAAACATACTAAAATTTTTCCCAAATACTGTTGCCGTTTCTAGGTAAAAACAAATCTGGATTTAATGATTACTTTAGCTTGTTGCTCAAGTTCGGTTTATATTAGGCCTATATGTTTTCAGACAGCTGTCTAGTTTTGTTTCCTCTTATTAAACACACACACTAACTGTGGCCCAAGTGTTGGGATTACTTAGTTTTCAAAAGCATATAAATATTAATCCTTTATGGAAAAAAAAATGTTATTAATGGTTAATAAAAAAATATATTCTACAGAGTGAATCATGATTTTAATAATGTTTATCACATAAACATACAGAGATCTTTAGTGTTTCAGAAAAGATAGTGTTGTTGGCTTTACTTCAATAAACTTTTCCCATGACTGATGTAAAGTTAACAGAAAATGAGCACCAGATGAAATACAACAATAGGAACAAAGCAGGGGCGGATCTACCGGGGTGGCATAGGGTGGCAAATGCCACCCTAATAGAAAGCCTTGCCACCCCTGCTGCCACCCCAGTTGGCAGCAACAAATTAAAAGTTGTGGCCAATTTGACCATTTACGAGCGCGAATCTCCAATGTCCGACTGCAGTGAATGCAGCACGAGATGACGTCAGAGCGGCAAGAGACTGATTTGTTTTGAAAACTGTTTGCTTCCCCTCTCACACATCTGCCACTCATCACCTGTGTCTTGCCTTAATGTCTTTCCTGTGATAATGCCCCTTATTTCTATCATACTTTTATCTCCTATTACGTGAGATTACATTGTATGGTCATTATTCCCAGTGGTTAAATTGGGCCGGGGCTTAATCTCGTTGTCGATCGCGCACCGCTCGCGCATGCGCTTCTAGGTGACACGGATAAATGTACGCAGCAATATGTAATGAATGTTCCGCGGGATGTGGAATCGCGCAAAAGTTCCAGAAATGTACAAAAAGTGCCCTGGCCTTGAATGACAAGGTAAGGTAAATAAGATTAAATTAAATAACCAAGACTAGGTTGACCATGTGATTTATCTCAGGAGATGTTTTGAGCATTTTACTTCAGACACCGGATTATCAGCAAACTGCCAAGAGAACTGCTAACTTAGTTGGCTACTCAAAATAAACTAGCAATCTATTCAGTCAGTATATTTGTATTTGATCTGTGTGAATTACAGAAATATAAGACTTGATAGACCTACTTTTAGCTACCAAGCAACCTTTCCACAAGGATAGATTGATCTTAATTTTTGTGACTTGTGCATACCTTGATGTGAAATGACGCAGAGTAGGCTGTGTGTGTGTGTGTGTGTGTGTGTGTGTGTGTTGTACTTGTAAAGAGAGAGAATGGGAGAAGAAGTGTGTGTGAGGTGGACCTGGTCACCACAGACCCAAATCTTCTCAGCTGTTATACTGTCATATGCTGCACTGTCTCTTCATGTGCACATTATGTTTGGCACATTGTATGGGTCACTATATCATAACAAGGCAATACAATGTGTAATCAAGTGATGACTGATTAACAGTAATGTAAATGCTAAATGTCCTAATACCTGTTGATACTACAACAATGCAAAGTATATGCTTTTAACCTTGCAGTTTTTCACATATCATGTAATACTCAATTTCTCCATTTCTTTGCATAAAACTCTCCAGAAAGTGCCATTTAATGGTTTATTTTTCAAAAAAAATCACAGGGGGGCATACCCCCGGACCCCCCTGAGAGCACCCCCACATAATAATTCCCAATTTAACCCCTGCTTATTCATAATATGAACTGTTTCACATGAAACCTCAAATGCAAGACATGATTCCATGAGATTAAGTTTGTCTGTACGAGTTTGTAAATGGCAGCCTGTGCCCTTTTGTAGTGTGTACATAACATTTCTCATCAAATAGTAATAACTATGATTAAATTCAGTATATACGTCTGTCATATGTTGCCACCCCTCAAAAATTCCTGCCTCCCTCTCGCCACCCCATAAATGTTTTTCTAGATCCGCCCCTGGAACAAAGAAACAATAATGCTGCCAAGAAAACCTGAAGTCTAAAGCTGAAGGCTAGACTGGCTGAACAGAGAATTTAAGTGGAGGCAATCATTTACTTCAAACATAATATTCAACAAGAAAACAAATACATCAGGCAAAAATCATCCTTGGCAATCAAAGCAGAACTGAAAAACACGAGATGAAGACCCATTGTGTCTGAAGACCCATCTCGCATGAAAAACAAAAAAACTTTTAAACAAATCAGCACCTCATAAAATGTCAGATGTTTTGTTTGAGGAAGATAAATAAATATCTACCGAATGTATGAAGACTTAAAGACTTATACACCTTTTAATGTTTATATGTCTATGCAGGGTTTTTAGTGTTCTTTAAGAAAAAAAACATGTGCAAATTCATAAAGTGAAGCAAAGACAGTCTCAAAAACACAGCTTGAAATCTCTGGTGTTTCTGACGTCACAAACTACATTTTAACCAATCAGATCAACGTGTGATCGTCAAGTAGTGGATCTCTGAGCTGGAGTGAGTGAGTGGAGGCTTTTGAATATGTCATTTCGGTTATGAAAGATAAGTTTTAAGAGATACAATTATTGTCTAAAGGGGGACTTTAAAACAGTACATTTTTAGTTATTATAGTAAGTATACACACATGCAGAAATTACGATGTAATATTCTACCAGACAAACAATACATTGATTATTTTCAGGTTTAAAGCAGCACCAAAGATTATTTTATACCTTAAAATAATGTTTCTAAAATCGTTTTAGTGGTTCATCAACTCGTAACAGGGTGAAAGGCACTTCTGCATTCGCTTTACGTCCCTTTGTTGGCTATAACCGCACTATGCAAGTTTACCAGATTGGGTAGTGGATCTGTAGTTCGAATGAGACGAAAGAAACTACAAAGTTGACTTGCTTTACGACAAGCATTACAATAGTCATTATTTTGTTTTTCTTCAGTTCTGATGTTGCAATACATCATACTTTCATAAAATCATGCAAGTAGTTCAAACTTGAAAAGCACTTCTGGCCATACGCCATACCATAATTTGTATTTCTGTCTTGTTTTCCACTACAAAAAATCTAAACATTCTTTAAGGGTTTTGTTTAGGGCACGTTTCCTTTGTCATTTTTAGCAACAAACACAGTATTCAAACTAGGGCAATGTTAAGTCTGATAAATTCGTCAAAATTAAATGTGTTAATGGTTAAAATAAAGGGAAATGTCTGCCAAATGGATTAGAAAAATGTATTTGTTTTCTTTTTTAATAAAGTTTTTCTGATGCCACTGGCAGATTTTTTATTTAAAAAAAAAAATTATGTAATGAAAAAAAGACCAAAATACTGAGATGTTTTTTGTGGATATTTGTGGAAACGCAGTCAGTTCTATCAGTGAGGATTATAAACAGGTGGGACATAATGATTGATATTTCAAACCAGATCAGTGCATAAATATTTTATGCGGTGCAAAATACATAAAACAGAATGATACCTCACTGTCACTTTAGCAGCTTTTAAAATAGGCTCCATCAAGAACTCCTTGATGTATTACTGGTGCCGTGTTGGTTACGCTATTTCTCATACAGTGTGTAATGCTTAATGTTAACTTTTAATTTGTTTTTGTATTTAAAGGGTAACTAAACCCTAAACCAACTTTTTTTAGTTAATGATCTGTAAGAATGGGGCTTTATTAGTGCTGTTCATACATTTGAGTAACTTTTTTGACATTTGGGTATAAAGTGTTTTAATTCTACAATATATGGTGTAAAAATGTCTAAGGCCGTGTGTCCACCAAAGCGTTTTTTCACGCAGCTGGCGTAAAATTCCAGTTGTTTTCAATGGGAGCGCCGCGTTTTTTAAACGGCATGAGCTTAACGAGGCGCTGAGCGTGTATTTAACGCTCAAGCGCTGAGCACCCCGGCGTTTTTTACTGGTCGCCGAGAGTTGGAAAATGTTCAACTTTGGGTAAAACGCTGCGCTCATCACTGTCACTTTTTAGACAGCCGTCCAATCACAGTGGAGGAGGGGCGGGACCAAAACCACACCGACCAACTGTCACAACATTCTTTCTGTACAACGACATCAACCAGCAGAGCTAACCGAACAAAATGGATGAAAAATAAATTTTTAGTATGAAACAAATTATCTACAAAATCAGTTACAAGTAAACTTTCCTGCGGATATTCTGTATCATAGCAACGAATCGTCTCAACTGAAAAAACGCTGTGCTGCCAAAACGCTCTCAAGCGCCCACAGCTAGGCGTGTTCAGCTGACTAAAAACGCTTTGGTGGCCACACGGCCTAAGTGCTGCCCTCTTCAGGTTAAACGGTGGCTACTGCAGTTGAATTTTCCTACTGGATGTTTGCGGTGGCACGTGACGTAAACAGGTTCCAGCTCACCACGCCCTTGATCTACCACGTCCTTGGCGGTATAAAAACCATCTTGTTTCGTCTAACCACTGTAGCGAGTCAGGAGTTGGAATTGCGAGTATTGAAAACGATCAGGATAAAGTATTTTAGCATCTATTTAGCATAGCATTTATACAGATATTTAGATTATTTTGTGTAGCCTAGGTAGTTAATTAGCATAGTTGTTATCAGAATCAGAATCAGAAAGAGCTTTATTGCCAAGTGTGCTTGCACACACAAGGAATTTGTTTTTGGTACTGAGGCTTCCAGTGGACATATACAGATACAAATACAACAAGAAACATAATACTACAAATTATAATAAAAAAAAATAAAAATATAAATATACGAGAATAAAAGTATCACAGTTGGGTTTAGTCAGAATAGACATTTCCAGATTTACAGATTATGAACATGGATGGTTATTAGTGTAGTATTGTTAGAAGCATAGTATTGCATAAGTTAGGATAGCTTCAAGTTAGAGTAGATTTATCTGTATTTAGTACAGAGGTCAGGATGGTAACGCAATAGAGGTGGAAATGGGCTTCTCCAGTGCCAAACGCTGCTCCTCCTGCATGGACTCCACCAGCGCAGTGGCGTCGTGATGTGAGTGATCATATATATTTTAATCACAATTTATGGTTAGGCTAAAGTTAATCATCTGGGGTCATCATTCTCCTGTAAGAAAATACAAATTCACAAAAGGTAAAAGTAATGAGGACGATTGATGTATCAGTTACACAAACACACACACACAAAATACGGTAAAAAAAGCTGTGTGAAGACGCCATAGATCTGCTGCAGGAGGCAAGAGGACATCATCTGTCAACAAAGCAATAAACTACATTGTCCGTGATTTTAGATCTGTAAGTCTGGTTTGGGATCAATTTTGGGATCAATACGATTTTTAATGTCTCTTATGCACACCAAGGCTGCATTTATTTGATTAAAAATACAACAACAAAAAATGTAATATTGTGAAATATTACTACAATTTAAAATAACTGGTTTCTATTGGAAAGTATTTTAAAATGTAATTTATTCCTGTGATTCAGAGCTGAATTTTCAGCATCATTACTCCAGTCTTCAGTGTCACATGATCCTTCACAAATCAGTATAATATGATGAATTGCTGTTCACGAAACGTTAAATAAATCTTAAAATAATACTTTTATCCAGCAAGGATGCATTAAACTGATAAAAAGTTACAGTAAAGAAATGTATAATGTTAAAAAAGATTTCAAATAAATTAAACAACTTTCTATTCATCATTAGCCTGGGAAAACCCAGACAACTTCCGGCAAATTTAGATTTGCTCTTTAAGTAGTCTGGCAAAGAGCTCATTCAAGCCCATTTCTAATCCGTCGAAATCGTGGCACCAATCAGAAACATTGGGGCGGGCTTTACACGATGACGATCGCTCTGATTGGTTTTAGGTCTATCCAATTGCGTTTGAGCGCAACGCAACCGTTGGTGAAGCGCAGCAACTTTTAAATGCATTATTATATTCAAATTGCAAACACATGAGGACAGTCTCCATGAAAGACCCACTGGCAGATGAACGTGCTACTACATTTCTCTCTGAAACGGTAGGAAATTATATTAGATATAATAGAGGATTTTAACTGTGACAAGATGATTGACAGAGCAGTTTATGTGACAGGATGCACGCGACAGATCCGTCCGAAAGATGACGAAGTAGTATGTCCCAAAGCTTGCCTACTTTTTTGCTACACATTCAAAAGTAAATACCTTTTCTTCACAAAAAGAGTACATACTTTTATGGCGTAGTGTAACTTATGGCTTTACACAATGACGATCGCTCTGATTGGTTTTAGGTCTATCCAATTGCGCCCAGAGGCATTTGAGCGATGTCCATTGGTGACGCTACTTTGGAAATGAGTTATTAATGAAGCTTTGCCAGACCATAACTCAGTTACTACTGAGAATGGTCTGGTTTTAACCAGGCTAATTCATCATAGAAACCTGAAGAAAATTGTCTACAACTGTTTTCAACATTCATAATAATAATGAATGTTTCTTGAGCATCAAATGTGTTTAGAGGGGTTCGCCAGGGTAACCTGGTATCGCCATATTTGTTCTTGATGGCCGCTCAACTTCTAACTACTTCCCTGGTGAATAGTCAATTAAAAGGGGTTAATATAGCAGATAAACACATTATTATAACCCAATTAGCTGATGATACCACACTCTTTTTAAAAAACAACTTGCAGATCCCTAACGCTCTTGATCTTATTATAGTGTTCTCAAAAGCTTCTGGTCTATCTTTGAATTTAGATCAATGTGAACTCCTGCCCTTAAAGCCTCGTTCTGCTCCATTTCTGCACAATATTCCTGTTAAGTCTCAAGTGAATTATTTGGGTATAACAATTTGTAAAGATGTCAATGCGAGAGGAAAATTAAAGTTTGATCCTATAATAAATATTCGAGAACAATTGATTATGAATTCTGATAAATGTTCTTCTGATAAATTCCCAGAGGTATATATTAATGACTATCTCCATGCATTGAATGTAATGGATGGAAATGACCCAGAAATAAGAAGTGTTAATGTAACAGACAAAGTTGAGATTTTTATGGAGGATCTTATAGTTTGACACCTCCAGAGGGACAACGCAAAGAGAGCTTGCAAGATGGAGAAGAGGTGTTATGTGTGTGGGTGTATGTGTACTCAATATGTTTAGGTTGTTAGGACCACATGCGTTTTAAAGGGGAACTGAGAACATCGTTTACTCTAGTGTGCTTCCGCAAGCTGTAGTGTAGTGAGAGGCCCATATCAGAATGACATTTCCTACGCAACGGCTGTTTCTGGAACTAAACAACAGAACAGGAAATCACCCACTTTCTGTGAGATGTCAGAAGCGGAAATGCTTGCGCTTGTGAGGAAGATTAGTATAAAAGACTGTTAGAAAAGTATGCTTAGAGCTATGCTGTAAAATGTGAGTGGAAAACAACCTTAAGGCAGGACCTGAATTCAGCCGAATTCAAGACTATATAAGAAGCAAACAAAGGGAGATTTATATTGCTCTTCCTTGCTACCAACAATCTAGTATGCCAGCTGTTACTAGACTCAAGAAGCCAATGTGTCGTTCACGAACGAGCCGCTCTAAAAGCCGATTCTTTGAAAAGAGACGGACTTCCCATCACTATCCACTAGCTTTTTGCTGTCGCTATGGCAATATCAGCTGCTTTGTAATTTATTTATTTTTTAAGTACATTAACGATCAAATCCAAACTGAATGATGACAACACAGAATACAATCACTAGACTAGTGATCATCAAATCTCTTTTAACAGTTTATTTCACAGACTTAGACAAGTTTTCTACTTTTTTCCCACAAAACCTTTAGTATTAGCATTACAAACACTGAATTAATACCAACATATAAAATGAAGTAAAGGACATGCTATATCAGATAATTGGAATGTTGGACAATAAATATATATAACAGCAATAGAATAGCTTTACAGTCAACTGTTTTTTTTTTTTTCAGTACTATCTTATATTAATGACCGTTAAAGCAAGACTATGTAAACAAAAAAACACAGCCACTGTCCATCATGTTCTATAAGATCATCACGTTTGTAGCATGATCCAGGGGATTAAAACGTACAAAATATATTTCAGGCCTAGTGGAGTTGGTAACTAATAATAGTAGTAAATATGTAAAGTTGCATACAATGGAAATACTCAATAAAGCAAGGAAAAACTACCTCAAAAAACTGTTATCTGTGCTGTTGTCCAGTGACTCCAGTTGGAATTTTCACCCCAAAATGGCGGCCGCGCTATCGAAGTGCCACCTAGTGGCTGTTACCAAAAAAGCATCAGAGTTTCGCCTCTTGTTCTTCTATACTCTTTGGCCCGACAGGTGTCATAATACCAGTTTCGGCCATGGGAGGCGGTATGCAGGCAACATAACCACCAGCCAAACTGCAATACACGAATAACTCGCACGGCTTGTGGGCGTACTTGAACCTGATGTCAATAAAGGTGAAGGGGAGTAGCTTGAAGATGTCATATTTAAAAATCACTTGACATCAACCAACGTTCCTCTGGAGTCAAAACGTCCTCTATTGGGAGTTGGCTCGGCTTCGGCTATGGCTCTAGGGTTGTTGTGAAGGTAGGGGCGGAGCATAGAGACTATGCCGTTTCTCGTTTGTTACTCTAGAGTAGACCAACTCACTTTCTGGAGGTATACTGGCCCCATCTGTTATGGAATGTGGAGTATGAATTGATTTTTTGGCGGACATTACACAAGGCACCTTTAAGATAATTGGGAACAGTATTAATCGTGAATCCATCGCAAAGCGTATGTTAATAAAAGACTAGGTTAAGTGTAAAGTTTGACCTTATAAGTGAATTAGCTGAATCTTCTGAATTCTGAATCTTTATAAATAAAACAAAATCATGTTGTGGTGATTTGTAAAACTTTTTAAACAAGTCTAAGAGTAATCATTATTTCATGATTTTTGTAATGGAATATTAGTATTGTAGCCTGGGAAAAACCTGATGAACTTCCGGCAAATTTGAGATTTACTCTGCAAGTCCGTCTGGCCAAGTGCCCGATTTACACGATGACGATCACTCTGATTGGTTTTAGGTCAATCCAATTGCGCACAGAGGCATTTGAGCAACATCCGTTGGTGTTGCTCAAAACCCTTTGGAAATGGGCTGTGAATGAACCTTCCCCCAGACCCACTCTCAGTTACAACTGAGAATGGTCTGTTGTCAACCAGGCTATTAGTATTGGCAAACACCCAGTGCATTCAAATTCAAGATTGAACTGGTTAAAGGCACCGCCGAGGACCCTGAATCGTCATCCTACATCCTTAACCCCCTGAAGTCGGCTATTGCGCGGGCGCGATAGGCTCACTTTTTTTCTTATCAGTTCAAACGAGACTCAAAATACTCTGACTTTGATCTTACAAACAAGTTTCATACATTGATCGATCCTGTTAAGTGTGTATTATTTTTGTGTATACTCACAATAAAAATAAAGTGTTGTGCTTTTTGCCAAATAAAGCAAAATAAACATGATGCAAGTTCTGCCTACTCTCTGTCAGTGAAGTCAATTCTGAAAATGAACCGTAACTCAGCGAATACTCAGTCAAACAGGCACAGAGACACACATGCATGAAGCTTTAATTATCTTCTTTTGAATTAAGTAATTTATATAAAAAAACAATTATTCTAAGTTTATGTAATATGTATGAAAAGAGAGAGATGTCTCATCTCATCTCATTAAATTTGAATGTGTCCCCGCCCACGGAGAGCGCGCGCTATTCAAACGCAAATGATCTGAGGCAATCCAGGCAAACCTGTGAAACGCCCACATCAGCTGGATAACACACACCACGAGCTATCAGAGTCATGTACTTTACAACGCTGTGAGGAATAATACTATCTTAATAATAATCCTGGAAAATTTACCTCAGAAGTGCTGGAAGTTTCATTTCGAGGAGCAACAGATCCAGCTGAAGAATAGGTCAGTTCAATATTTGCTTTGTTCTAATCGCAAGTGTCTGTACTCGCAAAAAGACTTTAAATATGAATCACGTTTCAGTGTATGAATGAATTAATGCACAGATGCGCGCTGTTGTGGAGCTAATACAGCTGGCAAAAATATTGTTTCAAAATGAATCACGTTTTTGTGTGTGAATGAATGAACAGCTTTTACCAAACTCTATTGCTATACTGAGATGAGAAAAAATAAATATGTAAATATGATAAAATGTATACTTAGTTTTTACAAATAAAGATTACACTGGAAATATTGTTATTGTTAATTTTAATAGTTGTTGTAATTGTATAACCTTTTTAATAAAATAGCAAAAAAATATATATATACAAGGATAGATGTAAACAAAATCTTAAAAGGTCAATATAAGCCTTCTCTTTAAATAATTTTGGGTAGAGAATATATTCCAAAACTTTCTGAAAATACAGTATGAGAACAATTAATTGCACAATTACTAGAAATGTTTACCTTGGATATTATACAATTTGCAAGCACAATTTGTGAAAAAAACAACTGTTTCTCCAACTGTGAACCAATATATATATATATAGTCCTTGCATTCTTCCTTGTGGCAAAATTTTGAAGAAAAAACTCTAGGCGACAAAATGCATTATTCAGAAGTCTTGTGGACACATATTTAGTATGCGTTTTGTGGCCTTATTTCAGAAACTTTCATTTTTATTTTTTTCAATAACCATCCATAAACATTATTCTCTCAAAAATACAAACATAAGCAACTGAAAAGAGCACAAATGTCAGGGCATGTCGAAACATCTCAAGGACCCCAAAAAATCCTTAGACCCTAGAGCAGGGGTGTCAAACTCAGTTCCTGGAGGGCCACAGCCCTGCAGAGTTTAGCTTCAACCCTAATTAAACACACCTGATCAGTTAATCAAGTCCTTCAGGCTTATTTGAAAACGGCAGGTGTGTGTGTGTTGAAGCAGGGTTGGAACAAAACTGTGTAGGGCTGTGGCCTTCCAGGAACTGAGTTTGACACCTGTGCCCTAGAGGGATAATCAAAGGAAAGGGCAATATTTGATTGCAGCAGATTATGGGTATATTTAAGAATGATTTATAGGTTACAGTGGTATAAAAATACAACAATCTAGTAATTACTAAAGCTAAGAAAAAATTAAATTCCTGGCTCCAAAGAGACTTGTCTTTACAAGGAAGGGCTCTCCTTGCCAAATCGGAGGGTGTTTATAGATTGACCAACCCTGCTCTTTCTTTGCATGTGGACAAGACAATTTGTGTAGAGTTTGATAGAATGCTTTTTGATTTTTTATGGAAACACAAGAGACATTACATCAAAAAATCTGTTGTCATAAATAGCTTTGAACATGGGGGTTTTAACTTTCTTGATTTTGCTTCTTTAAACAATACTTTGTAAAAGAACATATATATATATATATATATATATATATATATATATATATATATATATATATATGTGTGTGTGTTTTTTTAATGCAGCCTTGGTGAACATAAGAGACTTTTTTCAAAAACATTAAAAAAATTACCAATCAATTCATACCACTGTTCTTTAAAAGGTTTTTGTGCACAGTAAATCTCATATCTGTAATACTTACTGGTACTGGTGCATGGCTCATGCGGTGACGATAGTAAACCAAAGCAGCAGATACAGCTGCAAACACTAGCAGAACAACAGCAACAACTATTCCTGCTACAGTTCCTGAAGACAGACCTGAATCTGGAACAGATGAAAAGAAACAGTCATTATTATGAGAGAATGACTGATGATCCATCCAGTACTTACCAATATCGTTGACTGATCATTACACCTTTATACTTTTATCATCAGGTGTATGACATTGTTTTAACTGATAAATGCAACATTTGTTCATCAGCACTCAGTTTAATTCAGTCAGTTCAAAAGCATCAGCACTTTGAGCTAAACTGGAAGCAGCATTCACAGGAAATCTGGCTGATATTATGTATTTTGCACATGTATTTATCTATTCTTTAATAACATTAGCTAAAGTGTCACTGACTCAAAATTTCCTTTTTTAAACAGTCTACAACCCAACACTTATTGGGTTGATTTAAAATATTGAAATGATTTTCAGATTCCTCAAAGGAAAATACACTGAATGATTTAATTATACTCACCAGTTACAGAAACACTGCATCTCTTCACCCTAGTGATGCTGAAGGTGCTGTTGTTGATGTTGATCTGTAGTGTATATTCTCCAGAGTCTGTGTTTCTGGTGTTTGTGATGGTCAGAGATCCAGTCTGATGATCCAGCTTCAGTCTGTCTCTGAATCTCTCTTTACACTGAACATCTGTACAGATCTTACTCTGATCTCCACTGATTTCAGCGATGTGAATGTCATTAAAATACCACTTCATTAAATAATTTGGGTGTTTTATAAAAGCAGAATCTAAAGTGACAGATTCTCCCTCCTTCACTGACTTTCTCTTCACTTCATGTAGTTCGGCAGCAGAAACATCTGAAACACAAACCAACAGCTGCTGGAGAATCTTGCATTAACATGTGTTTTAAACATATAAGCTGCATTTAAACACTCTTTAAATGACTCACCAGTGATGGAAACACTGAAGATCTTTTCACTCTTGCTGCTGCTGAAGATCTTCAGTTTATAAACTCCATAGTCTGTGTTTGTGATGTTTGTGATGGTCAGAGATCCAGTCTGATGATCCAGCTTCAGTCTGTCTCTGAAACTCTCAGTGCCATTATTACACTGAACATCTGTACAGATCTTACTCTTATCACCAGTGATTTGTGCGATGCGTGTGCTGCTAAAATACCATATTATATCTTGTTGGTTTGTTTGAACACCAGTGTTTAGAGTGACTGAATCTCCCTCCATCACTGACACTTCATCTGATCCAACACCAGACACACCTGAGCAAAACATACAATAGTGTAGTGATTTTTTCTTCTTCTACAGACCATAAATGTGAGTAGAAAAATATGTCTGGATTAATCATTTTAAACATGCAAAACAAACATCAGAAAAAACACTGACTCACACTTTCACTCATCAGACAAACACACGAGTCTCATGAATGATATTCTCACACAACCCACATCCTGTTTCATATTTTCACACCTTTCACTTACCGTATATTTTCAAATGCAATTAATCAAACATTTTCATAGACTGAATATAAATATTACAAAGATGTACCCCAAAAAATACTTAAGAGAATTATGGTAACATTTTCCAATAAGGTTTGTTAGTTAACATGGACTAATAATGAACTGCACATATAGGCCTTCATCATTTATTATTCTTTGTTAATGCACTGTGAACTATAACATGAACTAACAATGAACAACTGTATTTTTATTTACTAACGTTAACAAATACAGTAACAAATGGATTGCTCATGGTTAGTTCCTCAGTTAGGCTAATACATTAGCTAATGCTAACTAATGAACCTTGTTGTAAAGTGTTACTAGAATTATTTTCCACCGCACTAACACTCAGATAAAACAGTGCCTAGTTTTCTGCATTAATTTTCTACATATATTTAAGTCCTAAACACCCCACGTAAATAACGTGTGTAAGGCAACATTGATGCCTAAATTAAATATTCACACAAAAATGTCAACTTTTACTGATGTTTATTGTTTAAAACGACAAATCGCGCAGATGATCTGATCTCATTTTTTTATGGTAAAAGTATTTCACTGACAGTTAGTTTCTCTTTTTAGCCTAGCTATTTTCTGTCAACAATAGGCCTAACGTTACGCCTTATCCAGCAACCACTACAGTGCCGAAGATGCGGCCTATAGGTCACAGAAATTGACGTTAACACAAAAGGTCTTACTGTGGTCGAGTAAAAACAAAATAACTGCGAGCACGTTCATTTTCAAGATTCAAGATTCATTTTCGCCAATTTTCTCCGCAGAAAACGAATGCATGACCGAATGCTGAAGTGAAAGAAAACGGTCTGTATCCCTATGGATCATTTCCGAGGTCATATCCGGAGCCTACGGGAGTACGCATAGACATCATATAGATAGACGCCCTATCGAACGCTACTGCCTATTGGCGCGGACGAGCCGTGGGGCCGCCATCTTAAACCGGTCACCCGCTCCGCTCAGTGTAATCTGTTTGGCAGGTGCAATGAGCTGCCAGCGCATTTAATTAATCATATCTCACTGAATACCGAACTGATTTTCACGCGGGTTTTTTTGCTGCAAAGGTCATACACGTAGCTACGATACAGGACACATTGAATATTTTGTTCACAAAATACAATCAATAGTACGGTAATGTTAAATGTTAAATCTTACTTGTGAAAAGTAATCCCCGAATGATGGTCCGCCGATTTGAGCAGGAATATGCTGCACAGTGCTCTGGCATCTACTGCTGCTATGCAAAGCAAATAGGAGTATGACCGGTTTAAGATGGCGGCCGCATTTCTTGCGCCACAGCGGCCAATAGGGCATCTAGTCTCTATATCTATGGGAGTACGGGTACTCGTCAGGGTTGCCAACATAGATATCCATAGACATCTATGTAGATATCTAGATGTATTACGGTGTGTGCTCACACACAAGGTCTCTCGCTTGCTTACCTCTCTGCCGTGCGTGCGGTTTGGAGCACAATATCGGTGCTCTAGATTACGGGATATTTTAACTAATTTGCGGTATAACTAGTCGATCGCAAGTGGCTCAAAAGGTAGATATATAGATAAACTCATCTTTCAGGCATTTTACCGACCGGGTTGACACTTAAGCGTGAGAAATCGGGGGTGTGGCGTGAGAGCGTGAGAATTGGGTCAAATGCGTGTGTCTCACGCTCAATGCGTGAGAGTTGGCAGCCCTGTTATAATTATTCATATGTATGCAGTGTCATTACCACATCTCTGACGTTTATAAGCCAAACCGTTTGATAATCGGTAGAAAATTGAGCAAGTTGTGGTTATTTAAAAAGTGCATGCAGCATTAAAACACAATGTTACGAGTGAGCGAGCTGCCTGTGGCAAGATGGCCGCCACGTGCGGACGTCGACCTCCATTGGCCAGCAGCGCGCACGAGACATCTACCTTTATTGTATGATATCTATGGTTGCCAAGCGTTCCGTATAATAGGCATATGTCACACTTCCTGCTTCCGGAACGCGGAGTAGGGATACAGAACTTCCGGTCAACAGTATTTCTCGATAAGGATTTAGAATATCGGCCATAATGTCTAAACCATCCGAGGTAGACTGACCACGAGCTATGAGGTTGTGAAACGAAGGTTTTTGCTCCTGTAGAAGCTATAAGTTCGTATGAAATCAACCTTGTTTTAAGAAAAACATGTTTTATCCGCGATCTTATGAAAAAAAAACTACACTACCCACAATTCTAAGCGTAGCAGCAACGTCTGCTGATTGGTCCAACTCGCTGTTACCATAGAAACGTTTACCTTACTGGCGAACGGCTAGATCCGCAGCTATTGTTGTCCGGGTTGCTCTGCATCAGGACGTAGACAGCAATACCTCAGCTTTCACGCTTTCCCGAATGACGAAACACTCCGCAAGTCTTGGGTTAGGTTAATAAGGAGGGTGGAGGGGCCTTCTTTTAATATTCACCGGGGCAGCACTTTTCGTTTGCAGTTTGCATTTTGAAAAGGAGAGCATCTACGTCTAGGAAAGTGGTCGGAATAGACTTAAAGCCAATGCCATACCAACCCGGTTTCCGTGGGGGGGGCATGACATAGGGCAATACTGAATTGTCCCGTATTTAAGGCATCAATGAAGCGTCCCGTATAAAAAAATAACCATTTATTTGAGACAAATCTTTTGCGGAAGGCTTTACAGTAGACCCAGCAGAATCCTCTCCCGGCTGTCGCTTCCACTTCACAGCCATCGGGACTCGCGCTAACGGGAAATCCATTCTTTCACTGTCCGCGTTTTGATTCCGGCTAATCAGTTTGGGCGACTACAAACAACGTTATTATTGTTCATGCGAGTCCCAACATTCAGCAACGCAAGAAAACATGACATGAACAAGACGTTATCAAAAATGTTTCACTATTGTTTAATGTTAAATAGAGAAAACATTTTACATTAAATGTAGGTAATGTAGGCTAGTTGTTTGGACCTCGTTATTGAAACAAAAAAATAACCAATAAAATCTCAAGCACCAAAAGCAGCCCATAGGCTACTAAGCATCTAAGACATCTTTATCTGTAAAGTATGCACTTTTAATTTATTCATACATGGTTGCAAAAACATTTAGGCCTAGTTCAAAATTTTAAGTGCCATTGTTTAAATGCTTTTTTTAAAAGACGTTTAATTATTGTGCTTTTAAATGTTATGCCATCTATGTATCTTCCTGGCCAAAAATTTTTTATGTTTATCGTTTTGAATAGAGGTTGATACAGTAATATTCGTTGGTATAGCTATATTTTGAAAATGGGTAAAATTAAACAATTTGATTTTTTTTTAGAGTTACAGGCACACACACTTTGGAAAAATACTATTTAGGGCACTAAGTAATGTTCAATTGTGTTGATAAAAAAAATTTTCTACTTTCAACATTATTTGTTCTTCAGAAAATGTGCCACCATTGAAAATGTAAACTAATTTACTCATGGAGCCACATTAACATCCCAATATTGGGACTTAAAATGAACCATATTCCACCTTAAATTAAGAAACCAAAAAAAAAAGTTTGTTAAGAATTAGAATCTAAAAGGATATTAAGATATTAATAATATGAGTTGCAGGCATGTAAACTCTCGGCAAAAAACAAAAGTAGTGCTTTTTCCCATATTTAAAATGTCACGGTTGGCATAGCTATAATGAAACAAAGATGGCTAAAGTCAACCGATTTAGCTAAATAGACCTAACAATCTCTGTGTAAAAGTAAAATAATGCTGCAGTTTTAAAGTCATTTTAACCCCCCTGTAATCTGACTCCAAATCGGTGAAAATTGTCATTTTGACCTATTTTACAAAACTGTAAATTACCCAGTAAATATACATCCATCACATGTAGTCTTATATTTTGGCTTTATTCTCCTTTATTTACGTTTGTCTTTTTTCAGAATATTTTCTTTTAACAAAATCAAAAATTTGAACCGGGAAATTTTCTGAAATTAAGTTGATTTTTCCGAAATGACCAAATGTGTTTGTCTGAGAACCTTTATACATCTTTTAACTGCAGATGCTGAAATGATATGAACTGTGTGGTACAGTACAAATATTTTGGGTGTCCCTTATTCTGTCCTTTATTTTCCTATAAAGAATCTCGATTGTCCCTTATTTTCCTTTCCATAAGTTGGCAACCCTAGTTGCAACTCTCCCACTCGTTGTATTTTTGTCTGGATGACGTGATTTCTTTTACTGTCTATGCGTGATTTCCGTCACCCCCCTGACGTCAATAAAGCTTCCGCAGTGTTCCTTTTGTAAAAAAAGGCCTGGTATAAATATAATTGTAGCCTTTGGCAATAATGAGAGTAGTTCTTACCGGACACCATGTGTCAAAATGATTGATGACTTCCGGTTGACGTTGACCTTTGACCTTTTCCGGTCCCGCCTTTTCCGGGTGTGCATCCGGTATCTATAGATAAGGATTGACGTATTGCCCCCACCCATCCAATCGATTATGTGTTTTGACAGGTTGTGCATCCGGCGTCTATTGTTAAGGGTCAAGCAGTTGACCCCGCCTATCCGATCAATGAAATGTTTTGACCATCTGGCCTCTATTGATAAGGGTTGTGGTGTTGAGCTATCTGATCAATCAAGTGTTTTGACATAAGCATTGTGCGTTTTTATGGTAGAAAGTTTGAAGCGGTTGTTATAGAACAATGGTGACATTCCAGAGGCCATCGTGGTTTCCTGTGTAATGTGAGACGAAAAAAGTCAGTGTCACAGGACGTCCCTCTCCTCCCTCTGCATGTGTGTCACAGACGCTCCCCCTACCTCTGCAAGTGTGTTACGGGGGTTCTCGCCTACCTCATTCAACATTTAAAAGTAAGTTTTAAACTTTAAACACGTGATGAACTTAATGAGGCGATCTTTATGTGTCTATCTGGATAATGTCCCAGAGTCTTCTCCTCTATGAGTTTAAGAAAATACAGCGCGTTGTACTTTAAATAATCATATAAATAAAATGAATTAAACTGTTAATTTTATAAAAACATTTAAAAGTAAGTTTTAAACTTTAAACATGTGTTGAACATAATGAGGTGATCTTTATGTGTCTATCTGCCTAGATTTAGCTTAAATCTTTCTGAGTAGATGAAACTGTCGCAGATAGTTTTTTCCTCTGTGAGTTTAAGAAATAAAAAAGTATTGTGCTTAAATCAAATAAATAGTGAATAATAATTTATATTATTTGAGATAAGATGCTAAATTGACTATAAGTATTTTAATCTACACCACAAATTACTGCCTTACACAGTTTAATAAAACATAAAATTTAGAATAATAGTGGATATTATGTGAAATAAAATGTTAAATTAACAAGCATTTTAATCTAATACACTATACTGATTACAGATAAATAAACCATATAATAGTGAATAATAGTGGATATTATGCGAAATAAAATGTTAAATTATCAAGTATAAGCATTTTAATCTAATACACTACAATATACTGACTTACAGATAAATAAACCATATAAAATAGTGAATAATAGTTGATATTATATTAAATAAGTTGTTAAATTACCAAGTATACACATTTTAACCTAATACACCACGGTTATAGGGTCACACTGCGATATACTGACTAACATAAATAAATAAATAAATAAAACCCATAAATATCAGATAAATGAAATAATGTATTAAATTACTGAGTATGCACATTTTAATCTAATAAACGTGAAATACTGTCTTTCACAGATAAATAACCATATAAAATAGTGAATAATAGTCAATATTATATTAAATAAGTTGTTAAATTACCATGTATACACATTTTCAATCTAATACATCACGGTTATAGGGTCACACTGTGATATACTGACTTACATAGATAAATAAAACATATAAATTAGTGAATAATAGTTCATATTATCTGAAATAAGATGATCAATTATCAAGTATAAGTATTTTAATCGAATTCATTCGAGATATAGGGTCACGCCACAATATACTGACTTACACAGATAAATAAACATACAAAATAGTGAATAAACCCCAAATGTGACCATTTTGACACTTCACAGGCCCATGCTGTAAGATCAATATAATTAGATGTTTATACCTGTGTCTTCAGGAAAAAGTCAAACGGCCACGATGTTACATTTTATATTCATCCATTGATTGTTATGATAAGCTAAATAGTCCTTCCTGGGAGATGTCCCCCATCCTGTTTTTTCTTGGAGAAAGCGTGAAAGAAATAGGCACCCCGATAATGACACCTCAATTCAGACACCTTTTGAAGAGCGGATTTATACATTTAACATTTAAACTTAGAATACAGTATTAGAACTCTCTTTGACTTTATGAATGTACACATAAATGGCAGCTTAATGATTTTTTTTATATTTTTGTCTTGTCAACCATACTAACTAAATTAAGTAGTTTAATCCATAAGTATTCTAGGTTATTTTTTAAATATGTTTTTTATTTGTTTGAAATACATTATTGTATTTTAAATGGGGGACAAACTTGTCATTGGCATTAAATTAAAGCATTTTCCCTCTGTAGTCATGTCTGAAATTCTATATAATTAATATTATAATATAGTTTGTCACATTGATGGCTCAAGGCGGCGTAATTGTTCAAATAACATATTGTTTTATTTTAAAATGTGTTTTACAAGTGTGATATTTCTGTAAGGTTAGTGACAGAACATGGACATTTCCATAGAATGTTCCAGAAATGATTTTGCATGAATTTGTGGTATTATTTACTCAACTGCATCTGTTCAAAACTTTACAATTTTAAAGCAAAAACTGTGCTTAGTCGTCTTTGCTTGAATATGATTGTATACATAAGATCTGTGTTCTGCCCACCGACACACACCAGCAGGCAGTGGTGGGTAGTGTCTTGAGTGCTTTTCTTTTTTGGAAAAATTGTACTTTTAAGAGTAGATTTAAATGTGGGTACTTTTACTTTAACTCGAGTACACTTCTAATGAAAAAGCTGTACTTTTACGTTGGGAGACGCGCCTCTCGTTACTTTATTTTAATGCGATACATGCTGTTAAATGCATAGTTTATTCCAAGCGCACTGTATCTTTTTTCTTATTTCACAAATGAATCACTCTTTTGAGTCGATTCTGTTCAAAGACTTCGTCAAACTAGTTCGCGAATCAGTTTGAATGATCCGTTCAGTTTCCTGCACACACTGAATCGTCTGAAGCGTTTTCAATTTCAATAACTGTAAGTTACTGAAAGCAGTTTATTTTTCTGAAAAGATGACACCTTACACGTGAAGATAGCACATTGTTTTATAATTTTACAGTCAAAAACAAAATACGCGAAAATCCCCTATTTTAGCATCATTTTCTAAAGGGTTAATTTGTATCTTTTAGGAAATAGCAGCGCATTTTCAGAGCTGAGATGTGTCTCTGTGGTCCATGACGCAGTATAAGTAAAGTTTGTCTTGAGTGAATATTTAATTGTACTCGTCTTAAGGTCTTCAGAAGTCTTAACTTCAGGGTTAATGGGGCTCCTGAGAATATTTAATTTCCCTTAAAACCAAAGATTAATCTAAAAGACACAACATCCCAGGGTTCCCCACCAAAATCAAATACTTTTGCTTTTATAAAATTTGTATTTCTTATGTCTACAAAGGTTCAAAGTAAAAATATGATAAATACGGCTGATGCAATGTTTTTTAAGAAATACCTGCTGCAATACTCCAAGTTCCTCACACAATGGCGGGATTAAAGATGGTCAATTGGTGAAAACACAACATATGTACTGCATATTTTTATGCTGTATTTTTACAGACCTAAAACCATGATGCTTCAAACACTGTAAAATCCAATTTGTAAACCTTACTTAAAAAAAGCATGCAAACCGATTGCCTTGAAAAAACCGAGTAAAGTGAAACAGGAATAGTCTGTAGTACTAACAAGTGTCTGTCTAGTATTGTACACTTACAAGAGAGTTGTAGTAACTTAAAACAAATTTGTATAGTATACTTGATACTTTACTTTAGATGTACTTTTCTTAGTATAGACTACTCAGAATTACTATTTTTAACAACTAAATAATTTCAAGTAAAATATACTTTGTGATTATTCCTAACTACTAATTTATGCTAGTTGTGTTAACTCTGATGTTTTCTGCATACAACTTGGAATTACTGAGTTTAATTTACTTCAAAAGCAATTCAGTTTACTTGTTAAAACCATGCAAACCGATTGCCTTAAAAATAACAAGTAAGCTTTACTCCAATAACTTAAGTGTAGATTAATAGATCTATTGTCTATTATAAATCATTGAGAATAGGTACACAATTTTACAAAGATACATTTAAAGCTGGACAAATAAATTTAAGGCAATGATACAGTTCAAAGGTACATTTATTATATTTGTTTTATTAACAACTGACAGGGGTGGTCCATACAACTTTCTTTGGGGTATAAATATTTAAGTCACTTTCTGTTTTTTTTATTTTTTTTTTTTTTTTTTTTTATAAAAGCCTTTTACAGTACAGCTTTACCAATTCAATAAATGGCAATAACTCACTTTTATCAATAACACTTTGGAGTAAAACTAGCTATAGGCTAACAAGTGCACAAAGTGGCTAAATTCATTAAACAATGAAAAAGAAATGTCTCTGACACACATGCACTTTAAAAATTAATACACTGGCAGCCTCTAAACTTGCTTATAAACCTTGCTTAACTTGCTTATAAATCAATTAATCTATTTCCACTTTCATAAAAAAATCAAATGCCAAACGTCATCACTCATTTGATTACGATTACATTCTAACTCATCAGGAGATTTTTAAGAGATTGTAGTTTTGGTGGGAGTTTGCTCTGTCCCAGACCAAGCATCACTTTTTGAATAAAATTAAGAGTGTTTTTCATGTCTTTTGGGTAGTCCAAATTCAAAGCATAAGACAGCCCAAACAAGACGCAAATGGCCTGAGGCAGGTTCTGCAAGTTATCCATCACGATACCTCCCTCCAGAATAATTGCAGTAGACACTGGGCAAAGGTATAGCTTATTTGGAGAAAGAGCTTCTTCATCCATGACAGTCAGCAGCCCAACTGATACGTGTGCCCAGGCTTCATCGACATCACATACCTGAATGAAACCAAACAATAAAAATATTACAACAGGGAAATGTGCCAAGGCATGATTAATTGTCAGTTATCTGTTACAGTTACCTGCCTTTAATACATGTCCCATTAAGTATTTATCATTTATATTCTTTGTTTTATCCCCGACACTTAAATATTCATGGTATATTAATTAAATTGTATAAGAACTGAACAGAACTAGGAGATAACATCACTGTTTTCACAAATTATGGTCTTTACAATGATGTGATGAAGTCAACACTGAACTAATGAGTTGTAATATTACACCATTTTTTTTTGGAGAAAAGTTTGCATCACTGAATCATTTTCCTCTTGACCAATAGAAAGCAGCTTTGAAAACCGGTATTGTATACAGTAAATGCTACAAAAATAAAGGTGACTTGCCTAATTTTTTCCTGATCACCCTTCTGGCTTACACTGAATTGAGACATTTTGGAACCTTTGTCTTTGTACTGCACTCATAGGATGTAATCAACATGAATCTTTATCGTCGTCTCAATAAAATGGCGCAAATACACTTGTGGTGAAAAGTTTGGAAAAAGCAAGAATTGTCATTTTGTCAAGAAATGCTGTTTGATTTTAATACTTATGGTGCGTTCACACCGGACGCGAATAGCGCGTCAAGCGTGAGTGATTTCAATGTTAAGTCAATGCAAAGACGCGTTACGCGCGTAAAAAATTCCTGCGGCGCGAATGAGGCATAGAGCGCGGCGCGGTAGACCCGAATACGCCTCATTCGCGCGTCAAGTTCGCGCGAATTGAGCGTCTGGCGCATTAAGCGCGAATGATTCAGTTAGTGCTATTTGTGCAATCACGCGTTTGACGCGAATTCGCGTCTGCCGCCCGAGTTGAAAAATCTGAACTTCTGCGTCAATTCGCGCCGCGTTAACCAATCAGGAGCCTGCTTGCTGCTGTCACGTGGTGAAGTGACAGTAATGTTCTTTTATGTTTGGCCTCAATAAATTATTTTGTAATATGACTAAAATGCATGGTGTGATGCACAACAAAGCAAATCTTTCACATAAGAACTCGATTTTAATATAATAACATTTTGTATTGAATGCTATTTATTACATATCTATTCTATATGATATGAAACATTATTATTTTAATGTAAACACAACAAACACTTAGTGTAAGGAATAAAAAAAAAAATCACAGGACAGGTTTCACTTTTGGAGGCTGGCTTCATTTATTATCGAAACAAAAATAAATTACAGGTGGGTGCAGGCGAGGGTGAACCTCGCGCCGAGCTGTAGAGCGCGGGCTCGTCAGGCAGCGACCACTCGAGGCTGAGGCTTTACGCGGCCTACGCTGTCCTCGTCAGCGTCCTCACCGTTAGGTCCACCAAACCAGCTCCTACAGCAAATGGTGAAACTCCTGAAACCCTCCGGAGGGTCTGGTGGATCCGAGTACAGCGACGATGTCCCCTACGCAGCTGTTTCTGCTCTCCAGAGCGGTGACGAGCGGTGACTCTCTCGATTAATGCGAATGCTAATGCTCGATAAACATCTAAAAAAGATGTCCGCCTCCGGATTTCGCATCTGACGCGCGTAAATTTCGCTTCAAACTTTTGTTTTTATTAACAAAGTGTTAAAGTGTGAATTAACACAAAGTGGTCAAGCGTCAAACTAGGCGCGGCAGGCGCGAATTTGACGCGCTATTCGCGTCCGGTGTGAACGCAGAGTTAGGGGGCTGGGCGATTTTTTTTTTATAAAAAAAACTCTATTTACGATTTGATTTTTTTTTTTTAATCAAGTAGAATTGTTTGATGTTTTAACAACTGCCCTCTTTTGTTTGCAGTAAAAATACAATGCTTACAGTTCCACTGCATCTGCAAGAAATTATTTGAAGTTGACATATATTATACGTGGATTTAGTCTCCCAAAAAAATATAAAGTGCAGTGTAGTGAACACTGTCTGTCACACACTGATCTATTCTAACTTCTGTAAAGGAAAAATCCTTACCAGTGTATCAAGACCTGCGCTTTGAACGCCACTCAGGAGACAAGCAGGCAGAAGGACTTCTAAAAAAAAATAAAAAAAAATAATAATAATTAAGTTCTGCTTTGCAAGATTAAAGACACATTCCTTGATATGCATGTTCTTCAAGCATTACAGAAAACATACCTTTAGTCTCCCAAAAAAATATAAAGTGCAGCGAAGTAAACACTGTCTGTTACACACTGATCTATTATGACTTCTTTAAAGGAAAAGTCCTTACCAGTGTATCGAGACCTGTGCTTTGAACGCCACTCAGGAGGCAAGCTGCCAGAAGTACTTCTAAAAAAAATAAATAATAATAATTAAGTTCAAGATTACAGACTATAGAAGCTTGTTTCCGCCACAGAATGAAAAATAAAAAAGGTAATTGCGACTTTTTATCTCACAATTCTGACTTTTTTTCTCACAATTGCGAGTTTACATCTCGCAATTTACATTTTACAACAATTTACAGTTTACATCTCGCAATTCTGACCTAATTTCTCAGAATTGCGTGTTATAAAGTCAGAATTACGAGATATAAAGTCAGAATTGTGAGATATAAAGTAAGAATTGTGAGATTTAAACTATTCTGAGGGAGAAAAAAAAGTTGGTATTTTTTTCCCCCATTGGCCTGATAACTCGCAATTGCGAGTTTATATCTCACAATTCTGAGAAAAGATGTCAGAATTTCGACATATAAACTCGCAATTATGTGTTATAAAGTCAGAATTGCGAGATGTAAACTCGCAATTGTGAGAAAAAGAGTCAGAATTGTGAGATAAAAAGTCGCACTTCTGTCTGAATTCTCAGAATTGCGACTTTATATGACGCAATTCTGACTTTATATCTCGCAATTCTGACTTCATATAGTCAATTGTGAGATAAAAAAGTCGCAATTATTGTATTTTTTATTCAGCGGCGGAAACGCTTCCATAACAGACACATTCCTTGATATGCATGTTCTTCAAGCATTACAGAAAATATAACGTTACCTTTAAATAGGTACCTCAGTACAGACAAAAACAGTGTTTCCACTGATTAACGTTACTTTCAGTAATGGTGTGCAAATAAAAAAATAAAAACGTTAATTTGATATTACCATTACTCAGTTTAACTTCACTTACGATTACTAAGTTTGTCATCTTGTTAAAATATGGCTCATTAAATAAGCAGTGAAATAAGGCAGTTGTGATTGAGTAAAAAAAAAAAAAAGAAACCTTTACAGTGCTTGCATTACATTCTGAATTTCAATAATAGTATAGTACTAATGCTGTTGTGAAGTCACAAATACTGACAAATATCATAAAATTCGTCTCTGCATAAGCTGCGGGTTACCTAAGTTACTGTAAATGTGCGCCATTTCAACATATTAGTAACGTTAATAAATGGTAAGCCAATTCAGACAGAGGAGAATGCATCAGGGAAACAGTAAAATAGAAAATCATAATTCCTAATAGTTTTTGGACAATTTAAATCCAGGAACCGTTGTGGTAAGTTAACGTTACCTGATCGTTTTACAAAAAAAAACAGGTCGAACCACAATCTGTAGCTCCGAAGCTCCGAATAATATCAAGCTCCGAATAATATCAAAATAATTTGGTACACATTAAGATGAAAAGCAAAAATAAGCGACAGACAGTAAAAAAAAAGAAAAATCACACACAAGTTTAAAGTTACTCACCTTATTGTTGTTCCAAAAACAAAATTAAGCTCCAGATAAACGCAGTCTCTCAACGGCTTTCCAGTTTCCTCAGCTGCAAAATTGGCGCCGAATAGGCAGACTCTATCGCGCATGCGCTCTCACAAGGCCGCTTCTTCTTTATTTTTTTCTGCACATTAGGCACGCTTTAATGCAATGCTGCCTCTCACTGGTTTGGTAACGTCATTGCATTATTTTTTTGCTACTTGGTTTTTTCAAGTAAGCTTCAATTAAACATTTGAGTAAATTGTTATTTTCACACTGCAATTTACTATAACTCAAAAAAACCTTGTAAGAAGTATGTATTTTATATTAGTGAGTAAAGTTAACTAAGTAAATGTGAGTCAGGAAAGCTATTACATTTTACAGTGAAGTATGGAATATAAGTTTTTTAACATTTATGTGATTTTGAACATTTATACATTTGCGTGTTGCAAAAGCAGAAGTCGTCCTTCTTTAAATAAAGATTCAAATTTATTTATGCTTTAATTTCTTTAAAACAGTCTGACGACCATTATTTCTGTGATTACTTGATTAGTATTAATGCTAGAGGTTTCCTCACACGAGTAAAAAACCCTTTAGATGTGTTTGTAACAAACACATCATCTTAACTTAGAAGACTTTTTTAAATGTATAACCGATCCTTTTTTTTTTTTTCCTTCAGACAAAATTACATTTCATTAATCACCTGAGGCGTTTAACAACCACAGGAAATGCATGTTGATTAGTAAGTTTCAGACATCCAGGCATAGGTTTACTAAAAGAAAATATTATGGAAGTCATTTTCAAACTGTAATTATACCATATTTCATTTATTAATAATATGGTTTCATGTTCATTTGTAGTTTATTTGTTTGTTATTAACTAATACCTTTTTATTTTTAACTAACACTTAAACATCCAGCACACAATTAAAGAGATGTATGAGCTTTTCTGTCCCCCAAATAACCAGATAATGAATTGTTCACAATATGCAATATACAGTTGGATATTATCCTACTATAAACTACTGTATGTGTGTAAATAGTTGTGCTTAAATCTTTGTGTGTATTTTTACACACCAACATATTTTGTCACACCGTAGTGATGCAAAGTTCCACACACTTGTAAAGCCAATGAACTAACTTTAAAACATAATCTTTAAACAGGAATCACATGAGTCCAAAACACACATGCTTGAGACTGTTAAAGTTCCACACTCTGGTAAAAACTACAGATGCAATTGCACAAAAGTAAATTCTAGAGGTCAACTTGCTAAAAAGTAAATATCACATGAGCCATTTCAAATTAATACAGTAAAGCCACTTGTGATCAGTTTTGAATGTTTGTAATCGACATTTTGTATACTACTCGATTACACTTTTTACATTTTGTTTGTTTTTGTTTTTGTACAGTGTGCAAAAACTATAGTGTCCGAGCGTGGTCAAACATGTTCATATAGGAATTTATGAAAAAACATGAACAAATATAGCATAACGAGAATTAAATGGCAGTCCTTTTATATGAGATTGATTAAGACTAAGCAAATCCTATTTCTTTTAAATCATCATCTTTCCGGCATGTTTTGATACTTTTTCTTTATAAAATGCACTTTTTCTTATTTCTACAAAAGTTCAATTACAATTCATTTCCTGGATAAAAAACTTGATACATATGTCTGATACAATGTTTTTAAGAAATAGCTGCCGCAATATTTCAAACAGTGTGTCCAAAACACACAAGGATGGTCAGGTCAATTGGTGAAAACACAGCTTATGTAAGGTAGTTTTCCAAATACCCCCTAAAAGCAAATACTGTATGTTTGTATTGTGCTTTTCAAAGGATAATCTAGCTTTAAAGTTAGAATAAAAAGTTAAAACCAAACATATCTTCATACCTGATGTGTTCTGACACAAGGCCAGACACAGTGTTCTAACAATACTTTTTGGTTTATAAATACACTTTTCTTATTTCTACAAATATCAGTCTGATAAATATGGAGTTAATACACAATGAAGCAAGAGAATAATGCTACAAATGCGTCTGACACATTGAAATACAGTGTAAATACAGATCTAAAATACAGATGATTTTTCTTTTGACAAACCTACAATTCAAATGATCACACCCCGTGGTGTTTAACATCCAAGAGCTGAAGAAGTTCTTTATGCAAAAAAGAGCAATAGTACAAATAGTTTAAGTTGACATAAACAAAACACCCCAGATCCTCCCATAAGTTATAGTAAACATTTACAACATGTAAATAGATTCTGTCTGTTTTGTCAGAGTACCTGTAACGCATTATTGTAATGCAAACACATCTGAGGGCTAACGTTACCTGTCCTTGTAAAGGTTATGGATAAAATCTAAGCATCATCTTTATGCAACAACCACGCGTGCACAATTTACTGTAAAAGTATGCACCGTGTATAAGAAAAGAGACATTTATGACCAAAACCACCTTACGTTGACGAATAAACACCGTGAGGAGTCCGTAATGGACTTTTATTTCACGCCATCCTATCTGTCCTTTCTAAATGCATGTTATGCATCTATTGCGAACAATTCACCCAGGGCATATGTTTTGACCTTGTAATGTTTAATCAAAATTTTGTTGGAAAATCAAAAATATATGCTGGATTTACTTAACTTTTTATGTCGACAGGTTCTACGTAACTGGGTAATGGCGCATTTATTTAACATTGTTTATTTCAGTAAACTTAAGTTTATTACATAAGATTAATTCAATGCCATGTAGTTGAATCAGGTTAACATTCTTAATTTAGTCCAAAACTATTAAGTTCAATTATTCTAAAATTAATATCAAACAAAAATTAAAACAAATAATCCAATTGTTTAATTGATTCGTTTATTTAGTGATTGTGTTCAACTTTTACAAATATTATCTAATAAGATAACCTTTTACAAAATCTTTACTCAGTAAAGACTCTTATTGTTAGGCATTTGCTAGAAGATGGTTTTGTCACATCCAATGCATGTCCAAAGTAGTTGTTTTTATAATTATCAAAACCACTTTAATTATTGTTAGCACGTCTTCATCCCAGCCACATGGTCTACACTTTGCCACAATGGTAAAACACTAACATATCAGAAACTCTTTTGAATATAAACATAAAAAGAACATTAACAAGTCAACCATTTTTTTATCTTGATGAAAAAAAAAAAAAAAATCCTGTTCCTAGTTTTCTATATTACTATTTTAACTAAACTCATTTATGTAATTTCAACTCAAATGGATTAAGTAAAATGGTTGAAAAGTATTGTGTTGGATTAACTACATTTACTTAAGTAAATTGAACAAGCATCAAATGTTATTTTGGTCTACTTAATTGAAACATGTTTCTTTCAACATGACAATATTGAGTTAAGTCAGTTTAACGCAATGCATTGTGTTTGAATGAGAACTTACAACGGTGTTAAATTAAAATTATTTTTTAAATAAACTGAACAGTATCGCAAAATAATTTTCGACTGAATTCTCTCGGGCGACATACAGGACTTGTTGTTTATGCAGGACATAGTTATTTATGGCGTCCTGATGACGAATCCCCGTACACGCCAGGGGCCGAGGGCGGATCCCAATCGCAGGCCTGATAAATTCTACACAGAGGCCCAGCCTCAGTTATCGCATGCAAGCCGTTTTTCCTGACTGCTGTGTGTGGTGGTAACGCTACTAAATCCGGTTTCGTCGCTACAGACGGTTGCTTCACCGACGTTGGATTCGAAATCGTAAAAAACGCTGACTTGTGTGCTTCTACAGCATCTCATTGATCAGAAGTTGAAGGAGTATTTGGTTGTTACATGGACTGCCAAAGCTTGCGTTGACATTCCTGTTTGTTTGAACCTGTTGCAAACTACGCTTCTTCGACTCACACTGCTGACCCAAACCCCAAACTTCAGAACGTTAAAGCACAAGGCCTGGACGATTGTGCTGCAAGGATTCACGGGTTATTCCAGGACCTATCCAAATCTTTCATAATCAAACAGTTTCGTATTCGAAAATCTAGAAACTTCTGAGATGGCGACGCAAAGGCTTACAGAGAACGACTACCCAACGAGTTCTGGCGATGCGGTGCACAAGTATCATCCGGCGTGTGAGTGCGGCACGGGCAATGAGTGTCGTTTAAGAGCTACAATCGACTGTATGTTTAAAGATTATTTTAGAGACCCTATGATTGACTTGATGCACAGGATAATTGGTGCTGCGTGTGATATGAATAACGATTGTGAGCGGGATACCAAACGTGTAACAAATCTCAAAAAAGAAATGGAAGTCATAAGAGGGTTGGTCGGATCATGGACAGATGTGACGCCCATGTTTTTTAACACCATAGAGCCGACCGGTGTAATCCTCAGAAAAGTTCTGGATGTGGTGCGTACATCTAGTGATGAATTCGAAATGGACGAACTACTCTCTATGTGTACCTTTGTAACAGATCTCTGTGTGTCACTGGTGTCAAAAAATGCAAAAACAGATATTGACGAAATAGTTGAAGTTCTGGTCAGCTATAGCCTAGACCAAAACCTGGTAGCATGCAGAGACTTCATATTCTGGCTCGATCACCTATAAATGGAGTTATTGTTTTACTTTATGTATATGTATTGCCTGTCTATCACACTTTTTGTAAAGAAAAATACTGTTGAAATAAAAGATTGCACCACTTAACTCATCATTCTATTGTGACCGTGTCAGAGCTAAAAATGGTATTATAAGTATTGATTCTTCCAATTAATAAATACTAATAAAAATAAGATAAAATAATACTACTTGATTTAAGAGATTAAATATTTCAGAGATCCCATGTCGCCCGAGAGAATTCAGTCGAAAATTATTTTGCGATACTGTTCAGTTTATTTAAAAAATAATTTTAATTTAACACCGTTGTAAGTTCTCATTCAAACACAATGCATTGCGTTAAACTGACTTAACTCAATATTGTCATGTTGAAAGAAACATGTTTCAATTAAGTAGACCAAAATAACATTTGATGCTTGTTCAATTTACTTAAGTAAATGTAGTTAATCCAACACAATACTTTTCAACCATTTTACTTAATCCATTTGAGTTGAAATTACATAAATGAGTTTAGTTAAAATAGTAATATAGAAAACTAGGAACAGGATTTCCCCTTCCCATCATGCTGGATAGGGGGTGTAAATTTTAACATAAAACGTTATTTATGTGTTTTTTTTTTTTTTTCATCAAGATAAAAAAATGGTTGACTTGTTAATGTTCTTTTTATGTTTATATTCAAAAGAGTTTCTGATATGTTAGTGTTTTACCATTGTGGCAAAGTGTAGACCATGTGGCTGGGATGAAGACGTGCTAACAATAATTAAAGTGGTTTTGATAATTATAAAAACAACTACTTTGGACATGCATTGGATGTGACAAAACCATCTTCTAGCAAATGCCTAACAATAAGAGTCTTTACTGAGTAAAGATTTTGTAAAAGGTTATCTTATTAGATAATATTTGTAAAAGTTGAACACAATCACTAAATAAACGAATCAATTAAACAATTGGATTATTTGTTTTAATTTTTGTTTGATATTAATTTTAGAATAATTGAACTTAATAGTTTTGGACTAAATTAAGAATGTTAACCTGATTCAACTACATGGCATTGAATTAATCTTATGTAATAAACTTAAGTTTACTGAAATAAACAATGTTAAATAAATGCGCCATTACCCAGTTACGTAGAACCTGTCGACATAAAAAGTTAAGTAAATCCAGCATATATTTTTGATTTTCCAACAAAATTTTGATTAAACATTACAAGGTCAAAACATATGCCCTGGGTGAATTGTTCGCAATAGATGCATAACATGCATTTAGAAAGGACAGATAGGATGGCGTGAAATAAAAGTCCATTACGGACTCCTCACGGTGTTTATTCGTCAACGTAAGGTGGTTTTGGTCATAAATGTCTCTTTTCTTATACACGGTGCATACTTTTACAGTAAATTGTGCACGCGTGGTTGTTGCATAAAGATGATGCTTAGATTTTATCCATAACCTTTACAAGGACAGGTAACGTTAGCCCTCAGATGTGTTTGCATTACAATAATGTGTTACAGGTACTCTGACAAAACAGACAGAATCTATTTACATGTTGTAAATGTTTACTATAACTTATGGGAGGATCTGGGGTGTTTTGTTTATGTCAACTTAAACTATTTGTACTATTGCTCTTTTTTGCATAAAGAACTTCTTCAGCTCTTGGATGTTAAACACCACGGGGTGTGATCATTTGAATTGTAGGTTTGTCAAAAGAAAAATCATCTGTATTTTAGATCTGTATTTACACTGTATTTCAATGTGTCAGACGCATTTGTAGCATTATTCTCTTGCTTCATTGTGTATTAACTCCATATTTATCAGACTGATATTTGTAGAAATAAGAAAAGTGTATTTATAAACCAAAAAGTATTGTTAGAACACTGTGTCTGGCCTTGTGTCAGAACACAACAGGTATGAAGATATGTTTGGTTTTAACTTTTTATTCTAACTTTAAAGCTAGATTATCCTTTGAAAAGCACAATACAAACATACAGTATTTGCTTTTAGGGGGTATTTGGAAAACTACCTTACATAAGCTGTGTTTTCACCAATTGACCTGACCATCCTTGTGTGTTTTGGACACACTGTTTGAAATATTGCGGCAGCTATTTCTTAAAAACATTGTATCAGACATATGTATCAAGTTTTTTATCCAGGAAATGAATTGTAATTGAACTTTTGTAGAAATAAGAAAAAGTGCATTTTATAAAGAAAAAGTATCAAAACATGCCGGAAAGATGATGATTTAAAAGAAATAGGATTTGCTTAGTCTTAATCAATCTCATATAAAAGGACTGCCATTTAATTCTCGTTATGCTATATTTGTTCATGTTTTTTCATAAATTCCTATATGAACATGTTTGACCACGCTCGGACACTATAGTTTTTGCACACTGTACAAAAACAAAAACAAACAAAATGTAAAAAGTGTAATCGAGTAGTATACAAAATGTCGATTACAAACATTCAAAACTGATCACAAGTGGCTTTACTGTATTAATTTGAAATGGCTCATGTGATATTTACTTTTTAGCAAGTTGACCTCTAGAATTTACTTTTGTGCAATTGCATCTGTAGTTTTTACCAGAGTGTGGAACTTTAACAGTCTCAAGCATGTGTGTTTTGGACTCATGTGATTCCTGTTTAAAGATTATGTTTTAAAGTTAGTTCATTGGCTTTACAAGTGTGTGGAACTTTGCATCACTACGGTGTGACAAAATATGTTGGTGTGTAAAAATACACACAAAGATTTAAGCACAACTATTTACACACATACAGTAGTTTATAGTAGGATAATATCCAACTGTATATTGCATATTGTGAACAATTCATTATCTGGTTATTTGGGGGACAGAAAAGCTCATACATCTCTTTAATTGTGTGCTGGATGTTTAAGTGTTAGTTAAAAATAAAAAGGTATTAGTTAATAACAAACAAATAAACTACAAATGAACATGAAACCATATTATTAATAAATGAAATATGGTATAATTACAGTTTGAAAATGACTTCCATAATATTTTCTTTTAGTAAACCTATGCCTGGATGTCTGAAACTTACTAATCAACATGCATTTCCTGTGGTTGTTAAACGCCTCAGGTGATTAATGAAATGTAATTTTGTCTGAAGGAAAAAAAAAAAAAAGGATCGGTTATACATTTAAAAAAGTCTTCTAAGTTAAGATGATGTGTTTGTTACAAACACATCTAAAGGGTTTTTTACTCGTGTGAGGAAACCTCTAGCATTAATACTAATCAAGTAATCACAGAAATAATGGTCGTCAGACTGTTTTAAAGAAATTAAAGCATAAATAAATTTGAATCTTTATTTAAAGAAGGACGACTTCTGCTTTTGCAACACGCAAATGTATAAATGTTCAAAATCACATAAATGTTAAAAAACTTATATTCCATACTTTGAAGCATCATGGTTTTAGGTCTGTAAAAATACAGCATAAAAATATGCAGTACATATGTTGTGTTTTCACCAATTGACCATCTTTAATCCCGCCATTGTGTGAGGAACTTGGAGTATTGCAGCAGGTATTTCTTAAAAAACATTGCATCAGCCGTATTTATCATATTTTTACTTTGAACCTTTGTAGACATAAGAAATACAAATTTTATAAAAGCAAAAGTATTTGATTTTGGTGGGGAACCCTGGGATGTTGTGTCTTTTAGATTAATCTTTGGTTTTAAGGGAAATTAAATATTCTCAGGAGCCCCATTAACCCTGAAGTTAAGACTTCTGAAGACCTTAAGACGAGTACAATTAAATATTCACTCAAGACAAACTTTACTTATACTGCGTCATGGACCACAGAGACACATCTCAGCTCTGAAAATGCGCTGCTATTTCCTAAAAGATACAAATTAACCCTTTAGAAAATGATGCTAAAATAGGGGATTTTCGCGTATTTTGTTTTTGACTGTAAAATTATAAAACAATGTGCTATCTTCACGTGTAAGGTGTCATCTTTTCAGAAAAATAAACTGCTTTCAGTAACTTACAGTTATTGAAATTGAAAACGCTTCAGACGATTCAGTGTGTGCAGGAAACTGAACGGATCATTCAAACTGATTCGCGAACTAGTTTGACGAAGTCTTTGAACAGAATCGACTCAAAAGAGTGATTCATTTGTGAAATAAGAAAAAAGATACAGTGCGCTTGGAATAAACTATGCATTTAACAGCATGTATCGCATTAAAATAAAGTAACGAGAGGCGCGTCTCCCAACGTAAAAGTACAGCTTTTTCATTAGAAGTGTACTCGAGTTAAAGTAAAAGTACCCACATTTAAATCTACTCTTAAAAGTACAATTTTTCCAAAAAAGAAAAGCACTCAAGACACTACCCACCACTGCCTGCTGGTGTGTGTCGGTGGGCAGAACACAGATCTTATGTATACAATCATATTCAAGCAAAGACGACTAAGCACAGTTTTTGCTTTAAAATTGTAAAGTTTTGAACAGATGCAGTTGAGTAAATAATACCACAAATTCATGCAAAATCATTTCTGGAACATTCTATGGAAATGTCCATGTTCTGTCACTAACCTTACAGAAATATCACACTTGTAAAACACATTTTAAAATAAAACAATATGTTATTTGAACAATTACGCCGCCTTGAGCCATCAATGTGACAAACTATATTATAATATTAATTATATAGAATTTCAGACATGACTACAGAGGGAAAATGCTTTAATTTAATGCCAATGACAAGTTTGTCCCCCATTTAAAATACAATAATGTATTTCAAACAAATAAAAAACATATTTAAAAAATAACCTAGAATACTTATGGATTAAACTACTTAATTTAGTTAGTATGGTTGACAAGACAAAAATATAAAAAAAATCATTAAGCTGCCATTTATGTGTACATTCATAAAGTCAAAGAGAGTTCTAATACTGTATTCTAAGTTTAAATGTTAAATGTATAAATCCGCTCTTCAAAAGGTGTCTGAATTGAGGTGTCATTATCGGGGTGCCTATTTCTTTCACGCTTTCTCCAAGAAAAAACAGGATGGGGGACATCTCCCAGGAAGGACTATTTAGCTTATCATAACAATCAATGGATGAATATAAAATGTAACATCGTGGCCGTTTGACTTTTTCCTGAAGACACAGGTATAAACATCTAATTATATTGATCTTACAGCATGGGCCTGTGAAGTGTCAAAATGGTCACATTTGGGGTTTATTCACTATTTTGTATGTTTATTTATCTGTGTAAGTCAGTATATTGTGGCGTGACCCTATATCTCGAATGAATTCGATTAAAATACTTATACTTGATAATTGATCATCTTATTTCAGATAATATGAACTATTATTCACTAATTTATATGTTTTATTTATCTATGTAAGTCAGTATATCACAGTGTGACCCTATAACCGTGATGTATTAGATTGAAAATGTGTATACATGGTAATTTAACAACTTATTTAATATAATATTGACTATTATTCACTATTTTATATGGTTATTTATCTGTGAAAGACAGTATTTCACGTTTATTAGATTAAAATGTGCATACTCAGTAATTTAATACATTATTTCATTTATCTGATATTTATGGGTTTTATTTATTTATTTATTTATGTTAGTCAGTATATCGCAGTGTGACCCTATAACCGTGGTGTATTAGGTTAAAATGTGTATACTTGGTAATTTAACAACTTATTTAATATAATATCAACTATTATTCACTATTTTATATGGTTTATTTATCTGTAAGTCAGTATATTGTAGTGTATTAGATTAAAATGCTTATACTTGATAATTTAACATTTTATTTCGCATAATATCCACTATTATTCACTATTATATGGTTTATTTATCTGTAATCAGTATAGTGTATTAGATTAAAATGCTTGTTAATTTAACATTTTATTTCACATAATATCCACTATTATTCTAAATTTTATGTTTTATTAAACTGTGTAAGGCAGTAATTTGTGGTGTAGATTAAAATACTTATAGTCAATTTAGCATCTTATCTCAAATAATATAAATTATTATTCACTATTTATTTGATTTAAGCACAATACTTTTTTATTTCTTAAACTCACAGAGGAAAAAACTATCTGCGACAGTTTCATCTACTCAGAAAGATTTAAGCTAAATCTAGGCAGATAGACACATAAAGATCACCTCATTATGTTCAACACATGTTTAAAGTTTAAAACTTACTTTTAAATGTTTTTATAAAATTAACAGTTTAATTCATTTTATTTATATGATTATTTAAAGTACAACGCGCTGTATTTTCTTAAACTCATAGAGGAGAAGACTCTGGGACATTATCCAGATAGACACATAAAGATCGCCTCATTAAGTTCATCACGTGTTTAAAGTTTAAAACTTACTTTTAAATGTTGAATGAGGTAGGCGAGAACCCCCGTAACACACTTGCAGAGGTAGGGGGAGCGTCTGTGACACACATGCAGAGGGAGGAGAGGGACGTCCTGTGACACTGACTTTTTTCGTCTCACATTACACAGGAAACCACGATGGCCTCTGGAATGTCACCATTGTTCTATAACAACCGCTTCAAACTTTCTACCATAAAAACGCACAATGCTTATGTCAAAACACTTGATTGATCAGATAGCTCAACACCACAACCCTTATCAATAGAGGCCAGATGGTCAAAACATTTCATTGATCGGATAGGCGGGGTCAACTGCTTGACCCTTAACAATAGACGCCGGATGCACAACCTGTCAAAACACATAATCGATTGGATGGGTGGGGGCAATACGTCAATCCTTATCTATAGATACCGGATGCACACCCGGAAAAGGCGGGACCGGAAAAGGTCAAAGGTCAACGTCAACCGGAAGTCATCAATCATTTTGACACATGGTGTCCGGTAAGAACTACTAATGAGTAACCTATATTACATTGCTTATTCCTAATCCCAGTCTGGAGTTTATTACCTTAAGAATTTGAAAGCTACTGTCAAGTTTTAAATTGGTTTATTATTTTAATAACACAACAAGGCCAAAAAAAACAACAACAACAACAACAAAAAACTTGATCTTTAGACTACATATCATGTAACAGTAATGTGAGAACATTCTTGTGGAAATACAATTCACACATCACATTTAGGCCCAGTTTCACAGACAGATCTTAGAATAAGCCAGGATTATGATTTATAGTTAAACTAGGATATTTGAACAGCTTTCAGTAATTAAACAATTACTGGTGTGCACCTCGAGACAAAACAATGGCACAGATATATTTTAAGATATTTCAGTGCAAGTTATTTTCAGTTAAGACAGCTCAAACATGCAGTTTAGTCTGGGACTAGCTTACGCCTTTTGTCTGTGAAACCAGGGGATAAAGTAAAACATTTAATCATATCCAACTGAGGAGAACAGTATTTATTATTATTATTGAATTTAAACATTATGGACCGTATAACAGCTTCAACAGTATGAAGCACTTGATGATGCATCAAGAATTGCTAATCTGAAAGCTGTTAAATCTTGTAAATAACTTACTGTTACTAGTATCTGAGATGCCAACTGCAGCAGGAAAGATGAAGACCAGAAATACTGGACCTAGAACAGAGAGAGGTACTTCAGTTAACAGTGACACAACTGATTTAGAAAAAGAAATGACAGCCAGGGATAGTTGTGCAAGAGTTTGGACCAAGCATTTGTCTAAGTTTATGTTTGTTATTATTAATTATGTCATTGTCATAAGCATTATCTTTTTTTTTTTTTTAAATGTCTTTGGATATGAATGCAATGTTTCATTAAAAGACAACACAGAAGACCAATATTGTCTCTCTCTGTCTATAACTGCTTACAGCTATCAGCCAGGAAAATGTTCTTTTTGACTCAGATTAGACCTTTTTTAATGGATACAGTATTTTATTAGACTGTAAAGCTGTTTAGAGGTTCATAAAAAGACAGGAAGAAACTCTTCACCTACAACACAAAATGTTCGTTCAGCTCAAACCACATCTGAAGAAAACCACAGGCTGATTCAGCCAGAAGTTGCAGTTGCAGAAGATGAGCTGCAAGAGGAACGAGATGGGTGATAGTATTAACTTTTTGTTGATACTTTTTACCAGTTTTGAAAAACGTTCTGTGTTAAAAAATGGAATGAAACATTTGAGAAATGAGAAATATTTTTTTTTTAGACTATTAAGTCTTAATAAGAGCCAGACAAGAATTTATATTTAACCATAAATAATTAGTAAAGAGTCTACGTGGGTAAAACTCTGTCGTGGGAGGATTCACACACCAGCTCAAGTGCTTTCGGCAGATCGTGATCAGAATGTGTTTGCTTTTGTTATGTTTGTGCTGGTGGCGTCTGACTGGTAATTTTTTTGCTTAATTTCAGTTGCATTCTTCACATATTTTAATTGTAAAGGTGATTACAACTTTTCATGATGTAACCATCTTTGTAGCTTCTTACAATTGTGCTCTGGATCGAAGATAAAACTCTCAGAAGCCTTAATCTGTGTAAAAACCTGTTTGTTCTTCAAGAGTGTTTGCTGATTCAGTGTCAGTGATGGAGGGAGATTCTGTTACTTTATACACTGATGATACCGAAATACAGTGATGTGAATAAGTTAGGACACCCATGCTAAAGTTGCCTAAAAAGAGGAATAAAAAATCATCTTTTGGAAATTGATCTTAATGCATTAATTAAAAAAATGAGGAAAAATCCAACCTTTAAGGACACCAATTTTCTTTGTGAATGAATAATGTATCATAAATAAATAAATGTTCTTCCTTAAAATACAGGGTGCATAAGTCAGGCCCCCCCCTATGTTAAATTCCCATAGAGTCAAGCAGATTTTATTTTTAAAGGCCAGTTGTTTCATGCATCCAGGATAATATGCATCCTGATAAAGTTCCCTTGGCCTTTGGGATTAAAAAAGCCCCACATATCCTTCACCACACCTAGAGATTGGCATGGTGTTATTTCAGTTAGGCTAATAGCTGGTATGATTTGCATTGACAGATGATCTTATGGAAAGTGCCCCATGCCAATCTCTAGGTATGGTGAAGGGAATGTGATGATGTGGGTCTATTTTAATTCCAAAGGCCAAGGGAACTTTATCAGGATGCATATTATCCTGGATCCATGAAATAACTGGCCTTTAAAAATAAAAATCTGCCTGCCTCTATGGGAATTTAACATAGGGGGGTGCCTGACTTATGCACCCTGTATTTTAAGGAAGAACATTTATTTATTTATGATACATTATTCGTACACAAAGAAAATTGGTGTCCTTAAAGGTTGGATTCTTCCTCATTTTTCTAATTAAGGCATTAAGATCAATTTCCAAAAGATGATTTTTTATTCCTCTTTTTAGGCAACTTTAGCATGGGTGTCCTAACTTATTCACATCACTGTATGTGAAAGCAATGACATACTGTGGAAATATGGAGTTGAAAAAAAGTCTCAAATAGCTAAAAAAAAAAAAAAAAAAAAGAAAAGAAGCAAATCGTCTCCACATATGATGGTCTTGATGGGAGATTCAGAGACAGACTGAAGCTGGACGATCAAACTGGATCTCTGACCATCACAAACACCACAACTGAACATACTGGAGTTTATAAACTAGAGATAAATGGAGTGAACCTGACATCAAAAATATTCAATGTTTCTGTCTATGGTGAGTAAAGATTATTTGTTCTGTCCTTCAAATATTCTTGAATATTCAGTACAACCTAAGCTCAATCAGCAGAATTTGTGGCATAATGCTGGTAGTTATTTATGGTGAAGGACTTAATTTATGCAGTGCAGAATATTTGACAACTTTATTCAATTTCTGTATATTTCTATCAGTGTGTGTGATCTCACCATCAGTCTCTCTCTACCTCTGGAGGTGGAATATCAGGATAAAAACACCTACAGCTGTGTGCTGAACAATCCCATCAGCAACCAGACCACACATCTGGACATCAACACACTCTGTCACACATGTGCAGGTACCACAGCACTGATGATATATGTGTGTATTTACTGACCTGATCTGTGTCTTCTGTTGTAGATCAGACTGACACATTCACTTACATTAATGACTGTCTCTTGTTTACTCTCCTTCAGTCTCAGTGTCTCTGATAGTCTTGATCTCTGCTGCTGGTGGTTTTCTGTTGATTGTAACTGCTGTCAGGATCTTCTGCACCTGCAGGAAATGTAGAAAAGCAGGTTGAGGAGATCAAAAAAATAATGCAAGCGTCAAAATATTTGAACCAAACCCTTTATGAACCACTCTCTGATTAAGACAGGACTCATTGACTGTACCTCAGGTTTCTTTGCTAATGTGCTTCACCTGTTAACGTGTCGTTTCATTCTCAGTAATCCTCACATGCGGATCTGCACTCGTCCCAGTTACAAACTAAGCTAAGGAGAACCATTCCCTCTGGATGCCACAAAGGAAGCCTCACTGACTCTAACACCTAAGCCCTCCAGAGTCCACTGCAGTCCTCCAACTTATTCTACTTGTTAATTGTACAGGTTGACTCCTCCATGTAATGCTGATATTTGCATAACTGATAATAAATCAGTAAAAAAATATTACTTCACTCTCTGTCGTGTTCTAACCGACACATCAGGTACATATTGTGAGATGCCACTGATGGAGCTTGCATTTTTAATCAGTTTATTAAACTTTTCCTGTCAGATGTGTGTGCGCCCTCCCCCCAGCACACCACACCACACCGCACCAAAGAAGAAATCACTAGCCACATCAGTCTTATAGAAGGTGCACCACAAAGGTTGGTAAATGTTGAAACATCGTAGCCTTCTTAAAAAATACAGCCTGCTTTGACCTTTTTTATATACTGCCTCCATGTGGCTGGACAAGTCCAGTGTGTTATCCAGCTGCACTCCTATGTACTTATAGTTGGAGACAAGATCCACATCTGTTCCTTGAATGGAGAATGGATCTAGTTTGGGCCTCGACCTTCTAAAGTCAATGACCATTTCTCTAGTTTTTAAGATGTTGAACATCAGGTGGTTATTGTTACACCAGCCGACAAAGTGATTGTGCTCCTGTATTCCCCCTCACAACATTCTCTAATGCAGCCCACGACAGCTGACTGAGTATTTCTGAAGAAAACAGGTGTCAGAGTTGCATTGGAAGTTGGATGTGTAAAGACTAAACAGGAAAGGTGATAGAATGCTTCCCTGTGGGACACCTGTGCCTCACAGAACAGTCTCCGAAACACAGTTTTGGAACCACACATAATGTGGTCTGGCAGTTAAATAGTCAGTCACCCAGAAAACAAGCTCCAGCTCCTCCTACATCCTCCTCATCTTCTCACCAGCAGTTCTGACTGAATGCTATTGAATGCATTTGAGAAATCAAGAAACACAATTCTTACAGTTGCACCAGAGTTATCAAGATGTGCATATAGACCCTCTGGAGCATGTAGATGAGGCAATCATCTACACTGATGTTGGGCTGGTATGAGAACTGTAGAGGGTCAATGAATGTGCACACTTTGGGCCTGATGTAAGATAATCCCAGTTTCTCAAGTGTCTTCATTATGTGAGAGGTGAGGGTGATGGATTTGTAGTCTTTGAGCTCTTTCTGATGTTTCCTTTTGGGAACATGAACCAGGCATGATGTTTTCCACAAAGAGGGAATCCTCTGGAACCGCAAGCTCAGATTAAACCGATGAGAAAAAAAACAACCACAGATCTTGCAGTCTGCGTTGTTGTGACGTGTAGTTACATTTTTGGAGAGGTACGACAAAGGGTATGGCGTATGGTACTCGACTATGCGTAGGCTATGCCGTACCTACCGCGTACACTCAACGCAGAAGTATAAATTGAGTTTGACGGTAGACTTCCATGTTTGTCGTGGTCAGAAAGACTTGATGAAAAAGTTTGTCATTTGTCATTTGTCACTTGTCATTCTTCTCCGACACAGTTTTCAAAGCACTATTCATCTCATCGATCACAAGTTCAGTATGGCGTACCACAATGCTCAGAACTAGGACCGTTGCTTTTCACTCTGTATGTGTTACCCTTGGAAGATATCATTAGGAAGCATATAATAGTTTTCACTGTTATGCTGATGATATGAAACTTACCAATTCACAAAATTACCTACCACTTAATTCTGAAAAAAAACAGAGATACAAAACTTCCTCACGTAATAACCTAGAATACTGTCTAACACTTGATGGCTGCTCTGTCAAGTCTTCGTCGTCAGTTAGGAACCTGGGTGTGCTCTTTGATACCAATCTTTCACTTTAAAGTCACGTGTCTAGTATCTGTAAAACCGCATTTGTCCATCTTAAAAATATATCTAAATTACGTCATATGCTCTCATTGACAAATGTGGAACAATTAGTATGCGTTCATGACATCAAGGCTAGATTATTGTTATGCTCTTATGGGTGGTTGCCCTGCACGCTTAATAAACAAACTACAGCTGGTCCAAAACGCAGCAGCTCGAGTTCTTACTAGAACCAGGAAGCATGACCATATTAGCCCAGTTCTGTCAACACTGCACTGCACTCCCTATTAAACATTGTATACATTTTAAAATATTGGTGATTACTTGCAAAATATTGGTGATTACTTACAAAGCACTAAATGGTTTAGCTCCACAGTACTTGAGCGAGCTCCTAACGCATTACAGTCCTTCACGTCTATTGAATATCTCAATATTCCGGCCAGTTAATAATACCTAGAATTTCAAAATCGACTGCTGGCGGTAGATCCTTTTCCTCTTTAGCACCAAAACTTTGGAACAGTCTTCCTAACATTGTCTGGGAAGCAGACACAGTCTGGCAGTTCAAAGCTAGACTAAATACACTCTTTGACCTAGCATACACATAACACATTATAGACTTTTATAATTCAATGTTAGGCTACATAGATTAGATCAGCCGGCACCGGGAACACTTCCCATAAATCCTGATGTACTCATTACATCATAAGAAGGATGGCGTCTACGCTAATACGATGCTCTAACGATCCTTGTATCGAAATGACAATACCACGTGATTGATGACTTTTGAAGTGTCGAATGTAATGCAGTATCGGAAGGTCAAAACAGCTGGTTTAAAAAAAATTGCCGCTTAGTCACCAAACTAGATGCATAAAAAGGGAAATGGTTATTGAGGAGGCATTATTTGTAAATGATTTAACCCTATACTTCCTTATATCATAACTTGTAAAAAAAATAAATTATATATAATTATATATATATATATATATATATATATATATATATATATATATATGTGTGTGTGTGTGTGTGTGTGTGTGTGTGTGTGTGTATTGGGTGTTCTGTTTTTTTAACAACTCACCTCAATTTCTAATTATGATACCATAATTGTATATTTTATATTATTGATCAATATCTGAATATGTTGACCAGGCTACACATGACATGAGTTGTGGTCTCATTGGCACAAATTAATTTAGATGAGATTAGATAGAACTGTATTGATCCCAGATTGATTTCACTCCAGTGTCACAGACTTCTGAAGCTTTGTTTGGTCACATGCTTTTTCTGCTTAGTGGTAATTTGTTATAGCCTAGAAATCTAGACGCACCCTAGCGGCAGCAAAATTTATTTTGCAGCCAGTGTGGTCTAGCAACTATCCGTTGACTTACGAGCTGGAAAAACCAAACTCAGGTCAGGCCAATCACATCGTGTATAGAGTAGGTGGGGCGGGCTTAACATAATGACGACAGAGTTGCAAAGGTTCCCTGCTACTTTAAAACAAAGAATGGCTGCTGGCGAACAGCGGTCTTTCGAATCGGCTTTGGCCGTGACTCTGGAGGACTTGGATTTAAGCTTTTCTTTGAAAAAAGAGCAAAGAACGGCACTTAAGTCATTTTTAAAAAAGGAAGATGTGCTTGGAGTTTTGCTGACTGGATACGGCAAAAGTTTAATATACCAACTAGCCTTCTTCGTTGCTCTGATTGGTTGTAGCGATATCCTATTGCGTGCAGAGGGATTCTGAGAGACAATCGTTTATCCCGCCCCTCGTATTGAGCCGTGCCAATGGTGAGTTGCCAGACCTAACATTTTGATGTAGGTCTGGTTTGCCAGGCTAAATTTGTTAGACATGGTGGAGAAAACAATTCTGACCACTAGATGTCACTATCACTCTTTTTTTTTTTATATTGACATTTTAATCAGGATACTTGTCCAATTGGGCATGTAAAATTCTCTTTCATTTGCCCCTTCAAAAAATCCACTTGTCCCAGACAAGTGTTAATGTCAAACCCTGATATATATTATGTTATTAAACTGTTGCATCAGCAGGTTCCTGCTAATTTTCTTTGCAGATATCAGAGGAGCCTGTGTATGCAAATGTAAGCAAAAAATTATGATCAAAACAGAATTAACTGGAGAGCTCATATGGGCCCTGACTTACATCTTTAATTCATATTTATTCTCTGCCAGGATCTTTTACTTTCGTCTTATCTCGTTCTTTGTGCCACATTTTTTTTTTTCCCCGCTTTGCTTTAGTTTAATTTAGTGGTTCACAAATAGTAGGCCAGTCAAAATATTGAACATACAGAAACTCAAATGTATATGCTATTTTTAGCTTAACATGCATGGAAATGTACTAACTTTATTAAATATTGATCCCACCCTTCACTGTTCTCTGTACTCTTGTGTAAAAAGAAAAATGGCAAATTCAGCAAATCATCGCTCTCTAGTGTCCAAAGCAGAAAATCACATCTCTCTAAGAATATCTTAACTTTACACGATAGGGTGCGCTATAGTTACTGCTGTTCTCACAGTCACGTCTGTGATGTTTATAATAATATGCAGAGCTGCTGGCAGTTACTGATTACATGTAATCTGGATTACGTAATCAGATTCCAAAAATGGATGTCAACGTGTCATACAAAGCTGCACGTTCCAAGGCACTTCAGTGGGGCTTTAACAGAAATTCACCATCATGTTCCTCGAACCACTCCATGATGATTCTGGCAGTGTGGCATGGTGTATTATTCTGTTGGTAAACCATCACTGGCAGGGAACACAGTTGCCATAAATTGGTACACTTGGGCCACAATGATGTTCAGATACTGTGCTGTTGGGATAATGGGGCCTAAAGTGTCCCAAGAAAACATTGCAAACATTGCCTACAGCATTTCACCGGCTCCGCCGGCCCGTATCGGTCCAACAGTGTCTCTGTTGGTAATGGACATATCCGTGCTCAGCCACTGACGTGATGCAGCAGGAATCTTGATCCGTCAGCAGGCCACTTTCTTCCAATCATCCACTGTCCAATCTCGATGATTTTAGGCCTATTTCATGTGTTATTGACGATGGTATGCAGTTAGCGAAAATTTTACCCTATAGTGTGACTAATAAATTTGCTATTGATTTTCTCCCTCAGTTTCTCGTGTTTTTTCCCCAGTAGATTAAAGTGTCAAAAAAGCTGTTTATAGTAGAAGCACAGGAAGAAACTCTTCACCTACAAACTAAACACTCATGCACTGAATGCCCAGTGTCACCGACACATGTTTGTCCACCCAACGGATCAAACCACATTTAGAAAAATAACCGCAGCAGGTTTCAGTTTCACTCAGAAGATAAACCCCAGTAAAGCCGGTACTGTGAGATCATACACGCTTTTAACTTTGTACTCTGGTTTTTCCATTCAGTAAAATTTTGAATAAATACACATCATTTTAAAATCAATAGAGTTATGCTCCATTTCACGATGAAATTCCACAATTCACACACAATTCTTCTACTTATAGCCATTTGAAACAGTCAGGTAACTACACTCTCAGAATCAGAATCAGAATCAGAATCAGAAAGAGCTTTATTGCCAAGTGTGCTTGCACAGACAAGGAATTTGTTTTTGGTACTGAGGCTTCCAGTGGACATATACAAATACAAATACAACAAGAAACATAATACTACAAATTATAAGAATAAAAAATAAAAATATAAATATATGAGAATAAAAGTATCACAGTTGGGTTTAGTCAGAATAGACATTTCCAGATTTACAGATTATGAACATATTTACAGTGTTTTGAATATTATAAATAAATAAATCTACATATAAGTATCACCTGAGTTTTAGGGTATTGCACTAAACAGTGGGAGTATTGCACTTAAAGGCGTATGCATTGGGAGGAGTGTTAACTGTTCAGGAGGGAAATGGCCTGTGGGAAGAAACTGTTCCTGTGCCGAGATGTTCTTGTGGCCAGTGATCTGAGTCTCCGTCTTGACGGTAACAGTTCAAACAGGAGGTGTCCAGGGTGAGTGGAGTCTGTGATGATTTTACCTGCTCTCTTCCTCACTCTGGAAGAGTACAGGTCCTGGAGGGTTGGCAGGGGGGCACCAATAATCCTCTCCGCAGTCCGGACTGTCCGTTGTAGTCTCCTGATGTCTGATTTGGTAGCTGAACCAAACCAGACAGTGATGGAAGTGCATAAAACAGACTCAATGACGGCTGAGTAGAACTGAATCAGCAGCTCCTGTGGCAAGTTGAACTTCCTCAGCTGGCGAAGGAAGTACAGTCTCTGCTGGGCCTTTTTCACAGTGGAGTCAATGTGATTGTCCCACTTCAGGTCCTGAGAGATGATAGTGCCCAGGAACCTGAATGACTCCACTGCTTCCACAGTGCTGTTCATGATGATGAGTGGGGGGAGTGCTGGGCTGTTCCTCCTGAAGTCCACGATCATCTCCACTGTTTTGAGCGTGTTCAGCTCAAGGTTGTTATAACTACACCAGACAGCCAGCTGTTCAACCTCCAGTCTGTAAGCAGACTCGTCGCCGTTTCGGATGAGACCGATGACAGTGGTGTCGTCTGCAAATTTCAGGAGCTTGACAGTGGGGTCTTTAGAAGTGCAGTCATTAGTGTACAGGGAGAAGAGCAGTGGGGAGAGAACGCACCCTTGGGGGGCGCCAGTGCTGGTGGTGAGAGTCCTGGATGTGTGTTTCCCCAGTCTCACTCGCTGCTGCCGGTCCGTCAGGAAGCTGGTGATCCACTGACAGATCGAGGATGGTATGGAGAGCTGGGTCAGTTTGGCTGTGAGAAGACCAGGCATGATGGTATTGAAGGCCGAACTGAAGTCCACAAAGAGGATCCTTGCATAAGTCCCTGGTCTGTCGAGATGTTGCAGGATATAATGCAGTCCCATGTTGACTGCATCATCCACAGACCTGTTTGCTCTGTAAGCAAACTGAAAGGGATCCAGCAGGGGTCCAGTGATGTCTTTCAGGTGGGCCAGCACCAGTCTTTCAAACGACTTCATGACCACAGACGTGAGAGCGACAGGTCTGTAGTCATTAAGTCCAGTGATTTTGGGTTTTTTGGGGACAGGAATGATAGTGGAGCGTTTGAAGCAGCAGGGAACTTCACACTGCTCCAATGATCTATTGAAGATCTGCGTGAAGACCGGGGCCAGTTGGTCAGCGCAGGCTTTTAAACAAGCAGATGAGATGCCGTCTGGGCCTGAGGCTTTCCTAGTCTTCTGTTTTTTGAAGACTCGGCTCACGTCCTCCACACAGACCTTAAGCTCAGGTTGGATGGCAGGAGGGGGGAGTAATGGGAGTGCAGGAGGTGATGGTGAATGTGTGAAGTGCAGGTCAGAGCCGGTGTGTGGTGTGAATGAGGGCTTTTCAAACCTGCAATAAAATGAGTTTAAATCATCAGCCAGGTGTTGATTGTCCACAGATCGAGGGGATGGTGACTTGTAATTGGTGATGTTCCTCAGGCCATTCCAGACTGATGATGGGTCGTTGGATGAAAACTGGTTTTTCAGTTTTTCAGAGTAGTTCCTTTTAGCAACTCTGATCTCCTTTGTCAATCTGTTTCTGGCCTGGTTATACAAGATTTTATCCCCACTTCTGTAAGCATCCTCTTTGGCATGACGAAGGTGTTTGAGTTTCCCAGTAAACCATGGTTTATCATTAGTAAATGATAAGAATGTCCTGGTAGGAATGCATGTATCCTCACAGAAACTTATATATGATGTTACAGTATCAGTGAGCTCATCCAGATCGTTGGTAGCAGCTTCAAAAACAGTCCAATCAGTGCAATCAAAGCAGGCCTGTAGATTCTGCTCTGCTTCATTAGTCCATCTTTTTACAGTCCTTATTACAGGTTTAGCTGATTTCAGTTTCTGCCTGTAGGTCGGTATGAGATGAACCAAACAGTGATCAGAGAGCCCCAAAGCTGCTCGTGAAACGGAGTGATACGCATCTTTTATTGTGGTGTAACAGTGGTCCAGTATATTACTGTCTCTGGTGGGACATGTAACGTGCTGTCTGTATTTTGGTAGTTCACGGGAAAGATTTGCTTTGTTAAAATCCCCAAGAATGATTAAAAGAGAGTCTGGGTACCTTTGTTCTGTTTCAGCTATTTGATCAGCCAGCTGTTGTAGCGCCGCGCTCACGCACGCGTCTGGAGGGATGTAAACATTCACGAGAATGAAAGAGGAAAACTCCCGAGGCGAGTAGAAGGGTTTACAGTTTATGAAATGTGCCTCTAAGTTAGGAGAGCACATCTTCTTCAGTGTTGTTACATCTGAACACCAACTTTCGTTAATGTAGAAACACAATCCACCACCTCTTGTTTTCCCCGTTAGCTCCGCGATGCGATCCGCTCGGAACAGCTGGAAGCCCGGCAGATGTATTGCGTTGTCCGGTATGGCTTCACTCAGCCAGGTTTCAGTGAAGCACAGAGCAGCAGAGTTTAGAAAATCCTTGTTAGTGCGGGTGAGGACAAGAAGTTCGTCCGTTTTGTTAGGAAGGGATCGGAGATTCGCGAGATGAATACTGGGGAGTGCAGTGCGCAGGCCGCGCTCGCGGAGTTTAACCAGCGCGCCGGCTCGCTTCCCGCGTTTGCGTCTGAACGCGCGTTTGAACAACACCGCTGCCCCACCGACGAGAATGTCCCGCAAGATGTCCGAATAATCAAAAACTGTAGAAAAGTTATCTGGTGTGTGTTTCCTAATGTCCAGTAGTTCGTCTTTGGTGAAACTGATAGGAAAAGAATGACTAAACGCAGAACAAACAAACAAAAACAACACAATAGCTGGAGAGCCCCACACAAAGGCAGCCATGCGCGGCGCCATCTTGGGTGTTCAGAAGAAAAGCTGTCACTGAGGCGGTGCTACTTCTAATATGAACCCTAAACCCTTTGATAAAAATAAAGATTTTTTTTTATCCATCAAGAACAGTTAAAATCTTAAGGGCCCGAAGAACTATAACCTTATATCATATGCAAATGCAATGTGTGAACTAGGAGGGTCAAACGCTGTCATAGGAGGCTGTGTTCACACAACACTAACAGTTCTGCTGTTAGATCACACACTGAACCACTGAAGAAAATGTTTCACGCGTTAGTTTTGTTCTTTGTTTGCTGTTGGAGTCTGACAGGTAAGTTATAAAAGCATTTTTACGGCTTGTTTTTATCCGTTTCAGTGTAAATTAGAATTTGATTATTTTCATCTGCTTTTATGTACCAAAATAAGTATGCAAATTGTATGAACATAATACAAGATCTACTAACTTTGAATGCAGTCTCTTTTGGGATTAGGATTAGGTTTACAGTGACATTTTCAGGTCTGGAAATAGTAATGGATATAATGGAAATCTCTACAGTGAATGTAAATGTTCAGAAAGTGTGAACTTTCCATTGAGCTTTCAAATATCGGGCCATTTTTTGTCCTTTTAAAAATATTTCTGTGGCTATTAATCTACAAATGTCATGGAAATTCACCAGTCAAAATGTGCAGCAAACTTACAGTGCAGACTATCCAGTGATCTAAATCTCCCATTTATTTAAAAATATTATTAAAATATCCAGCACAATTAAAACTTTACTTTCAATCTTTAATAATTATCATGCATTTATACATTTGAAAATACATTTTGAAACTTTAAACACTGATTGTTCTCTACACTTTAAAACAAATTAAATGGATGTGCTGCACCAATAAGGTTGATATATTTTGTTTTGAGTTTGTGCTTGTTTTGGATATTCTCAACTTTACATGTAAACTTTTGCTGATTTCAGGCTTTGTAAACCATCAGTGGCCGTAATCTGTGTAAATCTGTGTTTGTTCTCCAGGTGTGTTTGGTGATTCAGTGTCAGTGATGGAGGGAGATTCTGTTACTCTAAACACTGATCTTACTGAAATACATGAAGATGATTATATGATTATACTGTGGAAATATGGAGCTGAAAACTATCTGCAAGCTACAATAAATAAAAAAAAGCTAACTTTCCCTATATATAATAATACTGAAAGAATCAGAGACAGACTGAAGCTGGACGATCAAACTTTATCTCTGACCATCACAAACACCAGAACTGAACATGCAGGAGTTTATCAACTAGAGATAAGTGGAGCGAAAGAGTCATTTAAAACATTCAATGTTTCTGTCTATGGTGAGTTGATATCATTTGTCCAAACGTTCACATATTCCATTTACATATTCAGATGCTACATCATTTTATAGATGACAGACACATTCAGTGACCATCAACACACTCCACACAAAATGTATTACATGGATTCACTACAATTCACAACGTTGAAAATAATCTGATTGTTGTGTTTATATTCCTCTAATTCTCTCGTTTTCCAGCTCGTCTGCCTGTTCCTGTAATCTTCAGCAACTCTTCACAATGTTCATCATCATCATCAAATTGTTCATTGGTGTGTTCATCAGTGTTGAATGTGAGTGATGCGACTCTCTCCTGGTACGCAGGAATGAGTGTATTGTCCAGCATCAGTGTGTGTGATCTCAGCATCAGTCTCTCTCTACCTCTGGAGGTGGAATATCAGGATAAAAACACCTACAGCTGTGTGCTGAACAATCCCATCAGCAACCAGACCACACATCTGGACATCAACACACTCTGTCACACATGTGCAGGTACCACAGCACTGATGATATATGTGTGTATTTACTGACCTGATCTCTGTCTTCTGTTGTAGATCTGATTCAGTCACTTACATTAATCTCTCTCTCCTTCTCCTCCTCCAGTCTCAGTGTATTTGATAGTGTTGATCTCTGCAGCTTCTGCTGGTTTTCTGGTGATTGTAACTGCTGTCGGGATCTTCTGCATCTGCAGGAAACACAGAAAAACTGATCAAGGTGGCTAGTTTTATCCTTCTCCTTATAACTTATAGCCCTATTTTATAATTTAATCAAAATGATTCTCATCATTTTTATTGTCATAATAAATGTCAATTTGTAATTGTATATAATGACACTGTATGTCGCTCTTTACTCATCTCACACAAAAAAAAGAGTTTCTCAAACTGTGAAATGCAAAAACAGAAACGTTTTTGAAAACATTTTTATGAATATAATCTGTAAGGATGAGGCTTGTGCTCTAAAATCTATGTATATGAATGATAACTTTGGTTGTGCTTGTTGAACCTAAATGCTGATTAAACACAAAGAATGTAAAATACTTTTCTATGTTAAACATCCCATTTGGGTTTGATTTATGTCTCTCTAAATGTAATAATAAACACTCTTCTAGGAATTGTTGTGTGAAAAAGTTATAGACCTAATGGCAAATTAAATGTGTTAATGCCGTTTTTAAAAACGTTCAGTGTTACTTTGGTGTTAACTTTGAAATTCCTAATAATAACACATAGGCTGTGAAGAACCAGATCTAGTTAAGATTGAGTTTTGTTGTTTTAATGCATCTATAATTTCAAACAGATGACACTCGTTGTGAAGAAGAGATCACTTACGCTGAGACGTCATTCGACAAAAGAAACACACAGAAATCGGTGAGACAATGTATTGTTCATTTGTTGAGTATTTGTATAATTTCAGATGTAGATCAGTGTGTGCTTTTTGACTGTATAATATTGAAGCCCATTTCTACCAGATATAAATAAAAATCGTGCTCTGGTAAATCATAATTATGACAAAAAGATTAAATTATCACATATACACATTAAAAAGTTCAAATGATGACTTAAAATGTTAAAATTATGACACAAATTTTGACTTGCATATGTCATAATTTGGCATTTAACAACTTAAACTTTTTTGTCATAATTATAATTTAACTATAATTGATTGATTTATTTATTATTTGTTTATTTTTTCTTATGTGGCAGTAATGCCGATTCAAAGTATAACGATCTATCACATACAGTAAATCTCAAACACAACAGCACCATCCGATGTTTATAAAAGTTACTTTAAAAACTATATCACATTACTATATATTGAGTTATGCTCTTTTTACAGAAAGTTGAAGAGGAGGTTCATGTGGAATATGCACCAATCACATTCAGAAGATGATCAAACTTTAATGTTGTTCTGAGTACAAGACCCAGATTGTGATCATTTCACTGTGAATCTCCTGAACGTCAGACTCTGAGTCTATGTTCAGTTTTAGGATTGTGAGAATCAACATGTTTAATCAGGAAATCACAGCAGACATACAGGATCATCCTAAAGGGTTTAACCTTTAAAGTATGTTAATTAAAACCAGATTAATTCAATGTTCTCCTAAAAAAATTTTAAAAAATTTTACCTTAACTGCAAACTAACTTTAAACTAATTATGTAAATCATGTGACCCATTGCAACATTTTTATGTTTGCAAAACATATGCAAACTAGTGATGGAAAGGTGACAAAGTGAGCTCTGCTGTGGTCACGTTCATTTATATCAATGTGGTCTGTTGTGATCTGTTGGGTAGACAAACAGCTTGTGCATGAGAATGTTTCTGCTGCTGGAAGTTTGCATTTCATGTCAGTTTGACAGCATTTGTCTGAGGTGTCAATAACGCTTCTGTGTGTCTGAGGTGTCAAGAGTGTGTCGGTGCGAGTGTGTCTGAGGTTCTGTCTGTGTTAACCTCTAGTCGTTGCATGGATTTTTCCATTTATGCACACATGAAGCAGTTAATGACTTCTCTACAGGGAAGCCACTTTACTACAAAATACTAAACTCACTCGTGCTGATGTTTGACAAAAAAAGTCCAAAATCAAACTCTGATTTTACTTTGAAAAATATAAATGTTATACACTTTGTGTGCATGATGATCCTGCAAGAGCTGATAAGAATATAAATGTGTACCTTGAAATGCAATGTAAGTCGCTTTGGATAACAGCGTCTGCCAAATGCATAAATGTAAATGTGATGTAGCCTAAGTTAAGCAGTGCTACTCTCAGAAATAAAGGTACAACAGCTGTCACCTGCAGTGGCTTTTCAAAAGGTACACCTTTTTTACGTTATTTTCTCCTTAGGGTGCATATTAGTACCTACATGGTTGTAAAGGTACAGCGAGAGTGACAAATTAGCCTATATCATTTTTTCTGAGAGTACAGTTTCAGTAGTCTCAATACTTTCCAAGCAGAACAATACTCAAGTACATATGGTACAAAGTTAACTATACTATACCTTTTTATAGAGGTTATATCCTGTTTTCTGCCAGTGTCTGGCTCATTTTAAGAATAAATGCACTGAATGACTTACAATTTTTAATTTGTGTTTGATGGTTGTTAATATAATGTTTTCATCAGCTTTGAAGAGAAACTAAATGCTGCTAACAAACTTTTTTCAATAGCACAACAGGAATCCTGTCCATTAGTGAAACAAAGGTTGTGAAATCAAGATCATAATCAGATATAAAATCTCACCTTACATTCCCTTGATAGTGGTACAATGATCCAAGTCCAGGCACAATTATATGAGGATAAATGAGGTTCAAGTTATCCACTCCTGCTCCAGTTCCAGCACTGTAACCGCCACCTGAGGGTCTGGGAACAAAACACGAGTGATGGGGTGAAGGAGTGTTAACAAATGATAAAGACTAAATGATTTTAACTTCAGTAGAAAGAAGCATTAGCAAATATGTGGTCAGTGCGGTGTTCTGGAAGATTTTAGTACTTAATGCTACCTCTCCTCGGCAACACAAAATAAGGAATCATTCTTGTTTGAAACACAGGACTTAAAGTAACTTTTTGGGTAAAGTTTACACGCTGATAAGTTGACTTGAACAACTCGAGCGGAGTTTATGACGTCACGCGAACATATACGGTCACACAAAAACATTCTTTCAATTAAATGAAAAGCATCAAAAAAGTCGAGGTTCATGCCGTTTCCTTTAATGTAAATAAAATCCCGTTTCCATTGTATCTCCACTTAATGTTTCTGTAATGTAAACATGATTGTAAACCCAAAAACATCCTACGAAAGCAGACAGACAGACACACACACACACACCAGAGATGCGCGGTTGGCGGATGACGTGACGAAAAAAAAATATTTTAATTAAATTCGGGCGGGTGGTGGGCGGTTTCTAGTCTCGCGGCTGTCATCAGCAGCGCCTTGTATCAGCGGATGGCGGGCGGGTGCGGTTTTGAAAATTGCTCAAAAACGTTGGTGCGGACGGATGAGGAGTTTTGTGATGCGGTTGCGGATGAAATAATAGCCCATCCGCGCATCTCTCTCTCTCTCTCTCTCTCTCTCTCTCACACACACACAAACACACACACACACACACACACACACACACACACACATACCATCGGAAGTGAAATTAATACAACGTTTGACCACTAGAGGACAAGAGTCATATTTACACTTCTTCTTCTATGGTTTATTGGAGGTTGGCGAACAACGAGTGCATTTCCGCCACCAACTGGTGTGGAGTGTGAACCAGAATGTGGACTAGGCCTATGTACAGTAGGCTTACATTGTTTAAAACAATAATTAAATTACTTTCTCTAAGGTATTGAAACAAGAAATTAACACATCTAAAATCTTTTAAATCACATCGCATTTTCAGCTTTCCTTAAGTTTCGGATCAAATATCTTCTTTTTCATATTTCTGACTATATATCATAACATGTTAGCGGTTTCCTCCTATTTCTCCACAGAAATCACATTTCCTCTGTTATTTTTACCTATTTTGAACAGTTTGATATCCATTGTGTCTAAACCTAAGCCTCAAAATTATGATCTCTTCCTGTCCTATTCCTGCCTATTCCTCACAATAATAATAATAATTAAAAAAATGTGTTGCCTAAAATGTTTTAGTACAGTCAATTTGTTTTTTTTAAGTCATTTAAACTGAAACTGCATTAATATGACTTAAAATAATGAGTTGAGTCTTGTATAACCTATTTTTTTTAAAAAGTTGAAACTTATTTTGATGAGTTAAAGAGTGTGTAACATGTTGTCTGAACTTACTGATAATTTAACTTATTGATCAATAACTTATTATAGGGTTATTAATCATGTTCAGCACTTATAGAAAAAAAGAAAATCAAATGCATTGGTAAAGCATGAAGCATGTAACCTACATATAACTATAAAAATATTTCCTCCATGTACTTACTCTAAAATCATAATTTGTGATTTATGTCAGTGCATGTGGGAGAAATTAATGTAATTTCTTTAAGACAGAAGCCTATGCCTCATATCACATTACCATTGTTTTACTGTGGTAAAAATCACAATAATAACTTACTGTTTATTAGTGAAATAGTGAAATTATTTTATCATGAAATAAAACCTCTTTATATGCACAGATCATTTAAAATATTTCAACAGCTTAATAAAACACTCCAAAAGTAACTGTAAAAACTGTAAAAGAAACAAAATCATCTATGCCCGCAGCTCTAATTGGTTTATATTTGGCAAATTTTAACTCTGACGTGACAAAACGTAACACTTGTAACATACTTGTAAATCCAACAGCCCTTTTCTGCCGAATTAGCAAGGCCATGTTGTGACTTGGCAAGCAATAATGACAACTGACGACTTGAATTAATATAAAACAAACAGTTTACTGAAGTTTTGTGCTGTATTAAAAAGGAATGCAGTGCACATTAAATAATTCACATCTCACTCTTCCTTTCTTTTCATTTCCTGCGCTCTCCAACAAAGCATTATGGAAAAACTATTCTTAAAGCTGAACAACATAATAAAAGAAATAAAAAGAAAGCGACATTGATTAATCAGAGTTCATCACAAGCAGTTTATTAATACTAATTCTGTCATGAAAGTGTGCAGATGAGTGGATCTAAAAGCAGGAATACTTTAGTAAAACACATAGTGAAACACTAGGAACAAGAACACGCAAGGAAGCAACACACATAACACATACAACGACTATCAAAACACAAGTGTAACACAAACACTATACACAGGGAAAACTAGCTTTTCAAGATCAAACTGATCAACATGAAAAAACTACAAGAAACTACGGCAAAAGACAGGAAATAACAGAAGAGTCCAACCATTCAGAGAATACATGACAAATATATAGAAAGTGCATAAAGTGCATACAAAAATACGTCATAACACATGCTAATATAATGCTATTAACATTTGTACAATTCATACAATATTAGTTCCATGAAAAACCAAAGTATAAATATCATAAAATATGAAGTGTCACTCAAGGAATGGGAACGTCACTTCATGGGTGTTTGCTGTAAGATGATTTGTTCCTTTTTACTTAAAAAATGGTACAATTTTACTGTAAAATGACATGAAATGTAAGGTTAGCTTTTAGCTCTATTACAGTTATAACTGTTTTTTCCTGTCACAATTGTAAAAAAAAATTCACACTGAAAATGAACAAGTGTGTTGTAAATGATACTGTATGTTCCTCTCTGCAATTAAAGGCCAGTTGTTTGATAGTTTAGGTAACGCCACCCTTTTGACGTTTTCTATACCTCTTTCCTATAAGAAGAAAACAGATTCACAGAAGTAAAAAGAAATGAGCATGATTGATATTACTCACACACACACATAAAGAAGTAGTCTAATGAATCTGATAAACTGAATCACATTGTCATTTCTGTCCTACAGCGATGCAACATGTTTGAATGCAGTGTCTGATGCTTTGTGATTAAAACAATCAAACAATTTAGGAAGAATTTGGATGTTTCTATAAAATGGCTGAAAAGCAATAAAAAAAAGTTATCTTGTGACTTTGCAGCTGATTTGAATCACAAAACATCGAATTTTGCAGTTAAAAATCCAGTCTACTTCCTTAAACAACTTGCACATTTCAAATAACATAGTCAGTTATATAGGTGTTTATGTAATGATGACTGCGAGAAACCACATCATGCATATTGCATACACACACAGAAAACACACATCCAGAAATTCTTACCAACTGCACATGCCAACACCAGCAGAACACCAACAGCAACTCCTATTATAGCCACAATCAAACCTGTAATGAAAAAGAGAGCCATTATTACTAGAGCTCGACAATTGATTTTTCAGGAAGGCTATTTTAACTGATATTTCCACCTTCATCATCTTCATGACATTGAGTGAACTGATAATGGCGCCATCTGGTGTTTTTATCACCTAAAAACTACATTTTAAGAGCTCATGGGAAAACTAAACGATATTATGCATGCATTATGTTCATTTACAGACCGGCCACAATGAAAACATTGAAATATATTCAAACATTTACTCACTAGTGACAGGAACATTGAAGCTGTTTTCACTGATAATGCTGATGCTGTGCTGACGGTGGATGATGCTGCTGTTGCTGAAGATCTCAAGATGATAAACTCCAGAGTCTGTGTTTCTGGTGTTTGTGATGGTCAGAGATCCAGTCTGATGATCCAGCTTCAGTCTGTCTCTGAATCTCTCTTTACACTGAACATCTGTACAGATCTTACTCTGATCTCCAGTGATTTCAGCAATGCGAGCTTCATTAAAATACCACGTCATTACATCATTTGGGTTTTTTATTACAACATGATCAAAAGTAAAAGATTCTCCCTCCTTCACTGACTTGGTCTTCGTTTTATCCGTCTCTGCACCAGGAACATCTGAAACACAAATTAACATGTTGTTGTAAAAAACAGCAACAACATGAAACAAGAAAGAACTGAAAACATGCATCTGATTAGCATGTAGCCTATAAGATATATTATCAGGGAACTGAATGGAAATATTTGTAACTCACCTTTCCATTAACTCTGATATTCATCATAACTATGACTGTCACATTTCGCCCCCTAGTGGCAGTCGCGCAGAACTATGGCTTATCACCATAAATCAGACAGTTTCTGGTCCCATTGACTTCCATAGTAGGAAAAAAATATATACTATGGAAGTCAATGGGACCAGAAACTGTCTGGTTACTGATATTCTTCTAAATATCAGAAAATCGGCTGAATGGTTTAGAAAAAGGTAAAACCCAACTGTTTAACTCAGGGGGAGTTAAAAAAAAACCCTTAAAAAAAAGTGGAGTATCCCTTTAAAAAAGCTTTCTATTGTAGACAAATGCTGTTATTTTGAACAATAGTTTGTTTGTAATGTGAATTTTTTTATGTATGTCATTAAAATTCTTTTTAGAATTAAATTTTACATAAATAGGTTAAGCAATACAAATGTGTTTATGTCTGATAATCTTTTGAACACATACTTAACTACAGACACTAAAATGACGTACACTGTGTGATACAGTACAAATATTTTGAGTGTCCCTCATTTTCCTATAAAGAACCACAATTGTCCCGCATTTTCCTTTTCTGAAGTTGGCAACCCACTTAGGCTACTATAGCCTACTTTACATTGAAAATGAGTAAGTTTTGCTTTGTGGCTTATCTGAGATCAAGGAAAGAGTTTTTGTTTTCTTTTGTTTTTGTTTTTTACACCAAGCTCGACTGCAACAGCATGACGCTGTCTACACTGACTGATGCAAAAAAGGGACCATGACAAATCCATTTGTCCGTGTTAAAGGAACAGGTCACTAAATATTTGTTATATTTTTTTTTTTTTTTTTGATACCACTGACTTCCATAGTGTGGGAAAAAATACCATGGAAGTCAGTGGGGTCCATCAACTGTCTGATTACCAACAGGGGCGCAACTACCCAGTGTCAGAGGGGTATGCAGCAACATTTTTTGCGCCCAACCCATATTCAGGGTGCAAATTAAACAAAGAAAAATTCAAACCTCTTTTAGTTAGTGTCTGTCTACATTACACTACTACATAATAATAGTTATAATATGAATCCCATGATAGTAATAGCCATATATTGTAAAACAAATGCAATAATTTCTATACTTGAAAGATATAAGCACATGATGACATGTTTCATGGGCCGGTGTGTCAGAAAAAAAACTAACGCTGACTTTTTTTGACCAATGCATTACACCGGCACTAACCCAGCGCCGCCAATTAAGCAAAAAACAAAAACAAAAAAACAATGGGCCACCGATGTACGAGTTGTATGGGCCGTTAAGACAAAACAAAAAAAAAGTATGAGATGTATCGGCCGAAAAAGCACGTCGGCCCACCGGGAATCTCCCGGTAGTCCCGATGGCCACAGAGATATAAATAGCCTACATGCCTGGATGTCACACTTTAAATCCTACCTGTTGGCTTTCAGCATGCACTTATTTAGCTGCCGTTGCATCAGTTGACATGCCATCTCCTTTTCCCTCTTTATTTTTCTATTTTTAGCCCCACACTGTAAAAAATTTCCGTAAAAATACAGCACAATGTACCATATAAATTTGAAGGATTTTTCCGTATTTGCCTTTTACAGGTCTTTTACCCGTATTTTGAATTGCGCGTTGCATTGTGGGAACTAGAACCTGGCGGCGCGAAAAGTTTAAGATGCAACCGCCATTACACACGCAGATGACCGCGGCCAAAGTTGCTTTTTAAAGTCGGATTTCGGGTGTATGGAAGGCAGCCATTCTGACACTTCTGTGGTAAAACCCGAAAATTATGTTTAGCTAAATGTCAAATAAGCTGTTAACGTAACGTTGTTTAGTTGCCATCTGGCATGTTAGGCAAATGAATGTCAGAGCCGTCGCGTTTATCATTTTATGCATATCGTCACACATTGAAATATTTAGTTCACACTCGCGGAGGTTCCCTGATTGTATGTGTGTTATAGTGTCCTCGTTGTAATTGTTTTATTTACTTTTATTTGTCGGTGATGCGGTTTATTTCTTGCCGAGCGCGTCCGTTAACCAGTTGTGATAAAGTGCAGTAAGTTATTACGTTAGTGTTTTTGGAGCAATCGAATGCCTTCAAACAAAAGCTACCAGAGAAATCGTCAAGAAAAGTAAAGGCCATTTAATACTTGCTTGATTTAAAAGGCATGAATATACAACGTGAAGAGACTGTGTGTGAAGATGCAGTAACCGTTACAGCTGGATCAAGGAAAACAACACCACCACCTTTTCTGCCAAATGAGGTAAGTTAACGTTATGTTTACGTTAGACTTCTTGTTTTTGTTTTAGACGACACACAGACATTATACACATACACACACACACATGACTTTAAACCCCAAATAATGACCTTGAAAGATTAATTTACATATTTATGACTGCTATTATCTAACTTACTAAGTTACACTTCTGCCTGTAACGTTAACGTTAGTCATTCTTTACCAGATCCCTCCTCATTAGTTTGTTTCATAGAGTTTCTGTTGTTTTCTTATCTATTGACAGGACTTTGCTGCTGTAGTTTGCATCCCAAGCACCACCTGCATGCTCCTTATGGGTTTGTATCTTGTTTTATTAGCATTTTTTTTATTAATCATTATGAGTGTTCAATACTGGCAACACACATTTAAATTTAAAGTCTGAGGAAAAATGTTGATAGAAAAAGTTGGTTGCTGAATACCCCTTCAAAGATATTTATGCTTAACGTTTTGGTCAGTAGAAATACAAATTGTATAGGTTAGATTTAAACAACTATGTTTAAAGCGGTTTTCTGAAGTGATCGTGTAATGGTTTTCATTTTGTAATATCTTTTTTTGTTTAAGGTGGTGGACATTCAGGATTGCTGTCATTCAAGAAGTTATTATTGACCACATCTCCTACCCCTATGAGGCAGTGAGCTACAAAATACCTGAAGAAAATGGCACTTAGCCTGGAGTTCATATAAAGGTAAGCAAAACATTTTTAATTAAATTATTTATAGAGCATGTTATTGTGTTTCTGTTTTAGTTGAAAATAATGAAACATATTCTAATGTATAGTTGAGCAGACAAGCTAACATGACGTGCAATTGACCCTTTGCTAAGCCCCGCCTGACAAGCTTTCGTGCCTGGCACGTCTATTACAGTGTGTATGTACTGGTGTCAGACATTCCCAATGAGATAATTAGTAATTTTTGGCGAACATGTGAAATATCTGAGAGAGCAAGACAAAAGGGACTGCAGTATGCATTCGAGGGATATATCCACGACATAATATGCAGCCGATTAGAGAATAATTTCATAAAAATTTAAGCTAAAGCCTATAGTCGCAGCAGCCGCGCCTCATACGCTGACCATTCAAATGGGAAACACACAAATTGAGGAACAGCTATGTTCGTGCACAGCAGGGTAAGTGAAATGTGAAAATAATCTAATAATTATAAATCAAACAGTTTATTCATAAATCTTGTGGAATAACACTAACACCGGGAGAGCCGCGATCGGATTGGGTTAAAGTTACTCAGTCAGGGGTAGTAGGCCGTCGATTAACAAAATGCTGAAATATATTTTAAAGTATGTCAGTGAGCCTTAATCGTCTTATTTTACGTTAAAATATATGCATTATGAACAAAGAACCGTCATTATTTTCGAGCAATAGGTGTTTTTGTTAATCCTGTCGACATTTAGTTGTGAATGGGGTTTCCTACACTGCTTGATCCATGCTGTGGATGCCACCATGTTTGTGTCGTTGCAATAGTAATCCTGCTCAGTACGAGAGGAACCGCAGGTTCAGACATTTGGTGCGTGTGCTTGGCTGAGGAGCCACTGGTGAGAAGTGTCCATCTGCGGGATTATGACTGAATGCCTCTGACTGAACGAAGTCAGAATCCCGCCTAGACGGTACGATACTGCAGCGCCACGGGACTTTGATTGGCCCCGGATAGCCGGCCCTCGGGCCTGACTCTACCATTAAAAACTGCCAGGTCCCTATCACCGCTCGGCTGCGGTAATGTTTAGGTTTACCATGTGGGGAATCCCTCACCTAACACAGCCCAGGCTTGTCTCTTCCTTGATTAGTGCATCAGAAGGCACAACTAGCTACCATCCAGCATTTTGGCAACGCAAATAAACTTGTAGTAACAGTATATCATTTGCTTGCTGGTTGGCGGGCAGCGGAAAATAACGTCTGTTTTGCCATCCAGGGAGCGTTTTCCTTGGAATGTGATGTCAGGTGAAAACTCTGAATTTCCAGCCTGTTTCCCCGCAAGGATCACTCCTTGGTGATAGACAGGGATCGGCACTTCCTCATCAAACAGATCCAGGATAATCTACCTGATGAACATCTACATCCAGCCCCGAACCATCTACCTGTGTCGGCACGGAGAGAGCAACGACAACCTGGAGAGACAGCTGGGCCGTGATGCAGGCCTCTCGCCGTGAGACAGACAGGTACGGTTAACCGCAGACAGAACCATTACAGTACACGGTAACTACATTTGAAACATCATGATGGATAGGCCACATACTGTTCCCTCCCCTCTGTAGTTTTTGGTGGCGAAACCCGAGTGCAGTCCTACCAGGACCTGGTCCAATCAGTCCGATGGCTCTGAAGAATTTACTACACATTTCTTAGTGAGTGATGAGTTTTCCCCACCTAGAATCTTTGTTTTCTTTGTTTTGACACATTCTGTATCAGTAATACTGTTTTGTATTTCTTTTACAGCCTTCATCTTAACTGAAGACAAGAAGAGTACCCCCCCCCCCCCCCATCCATGTTCCTCTGAAAAACCTTTTCCCTTCGCACTTTTTAAAATAATTTATTCAGTGGATGGAATTGTTGTAATGTGAAAGGTAAATTGAAAATTCTGTCAGTATTTACTCACCCTCATGTTGTTCAACCCCGTAAGACCTTCGTTCATCTTCGTAACACAAATTAAGATATTTTTGATTAAATCTGAGAGCTGGATCACTCCTCCATAGGATTCTAAGGGATTGAAACTTGCCAGCCCCGAAAAGTTATTAAAGATATCGTTAAAATAGTCCAAGTGACTACAGTGGCTCAATCTTGTTAAGTTTATCATGCGACGAGTTTATTGTGCACAAAAAAAACAAAAATAACGACTTTATTTCAACTATTCATTTCCTTCTCTGTGGGCCTCGAGTCAGTTCACTAGTGTAACAGCGTAAGCTTCTGTTGTTGTACGTCACACGCATCACCCACATGACCAGCGTCGGCCAATAGTGAGCCTACGTGTGACGTAGCTCTACGCAATCACACTACGTTAACTGACTAGAGGCCAACAGAGAAGGAAACGAATAGTTGAAATTAAGTCGTTATTTTTGTTTTTTTTGCGCACAAAAAGTATTCTCGTCGCTTGATAAACTTAAGATTGAGCCACTGTAGTCACTTGGACTATTTTAACGATGTCTTTAATTACTTTTCGGGGAACAAATTTCAATCCCTTAGAAGCCTATGGAGGAGTGATCCAGCTCTCAGATTTAATAAAAAAATCTTAATTTGTGTTCCGAAGATGAACGAAGGTCTTACGGGGTTGAACAACATGAGGGAGAGTAATTACTGACAGAATTTACATTTTTGGGTGAACTACTATTTAACAAAGAGTGTCATGAATTAGCAGACTTGAAACAATTTAGAGATGAGAAACCATATATACTTTTCCCTTTTGTGTTTTTTCCTTTATATTTTAGTTTTAGTTTTCATGGAATTGTTGTTGATCTATAAGTAAATAAAAATATTTTTTAATCACAGAAGATTTGTTTGAAATGTTTTCACCAAGAGTTATTATCAGTATAGGTACACTGTTAACTAACAGAAAAGTAAAATTTCTATTTGCTGTAGGTATATTGCCTAAATTAATCTGTTTTATTTTTACTGTAGGAAAACCAGAAATTAACAGAAATTTTTCATCTTTTAATTACGGAACAAAGTCCGGGTAATGAGCTGCCAGTACATTTTCTGTTATTTTACGGATTTATTTAATATTTGCGTTTTTTTACTGTAGTTATATCATTAAATAACAGAAAGTGTCCTGTTTTTTTACTATAGATACACCATTAAATGACAGAAAGTGTCCTGTTTTTTTACTATAGATACACCATTAAATGACAGAAAGTGTCCTGTTTTTTTACTATAGATACACCATTAAATGCCAGAAAGTGTCAGTTTTTTTACTAGAAATACATCATTAAATGACAGAAAGTGTCCTGTTTTTTTTTACTATAGATACACCATTAAATAACAGAAAATTTCCGTTTTTTAATTACGGCACAAAGTCCGGGTAATGAGCTGCCAGTACTTTTTCTGTTATTTTACGGATTTATTTCTTAGAGTGCACAGCATTTTGTTTTATCCATCTTTTTCGACGACAACTCACTACTCGTACCTGCTCGCTCAGCGCTCACGGCGCCCCCGCACGCTCGCGATTACCCCGCCACCCTTCTCCATGAGGGCGCCTACTCTAGCCTGTTATTAGTCCTCTAAAATTTTATATAACATTGAAGAAATGCAGAAATGATTTAGAAACGCACAACAGCAGCTACATATAGAAAATACAATATATATATATATATATATATATATATATATATATATATTTTATTTTTTATTTTTTATTTTTTTTATTAAATTTTAATAAATAAATAAAAAAATTACCATCGCTTTGGCGCCCCCCATGGTGCTGCGCCCCTATGCGCCGCATATAGCGCATACCCACTTTTTGCGCCACTGATTACCAACATTCATCAAAATATCTTCTTTTGTGTTCAGCAGAAGAAAGAAACTCATACAGGTTTGGAACAACTTGAAAGTGAGTAAATTATAAAAGTTCTACGTCAGAAATAAAATGTGACATCAGTTTAATGTTGGGAATGGGTTTGTGTGGCGTCCAGTGTAAACAGTATCACTGATTATAGTGGATTCTATTGTCTTTTGTCATGTTGCACCATTTGTATTAAGTGTGTCGAATCAAATGACAGAATCCATCAAAGAGATTACACTATATGTGACCCTGGATCACAAAACCAGTCACAAGTATATTTGTGGCAATAGCCAACAATACATTGTATGGGTCAAAATGATCGATTTTTCTTTTATGCCAAAAATCATTAGGATATAAAGTAAATATCATGTTCCATGAAGATATTTTGTAAATTTCCTATACCGTAAATATATAAAACAATTATTTTTGTGAGTGAATGTAGCACAATCGCGAACATAAATGGACAACTTTAAAGGAGATTTTCTCAATGTTTAGATTTTTTTGCACCCTCAGAATTCAGATTTTCAATAGTTGTATCTCGACCAAATATTGTCAGATGGTGTATAAATCTCAATTTCAAAAAGATTTACACATATGACTGGTTTTGTGGTCCAGGGTATAGGCTAATTCTAAAAAATCATTACAATAAAGTAAGAGTTCACATTCAATGATTCTGCTTAATTGGTAAAATGAATGGAGATGCTAATAACGTTAGCCTTCAATTTAATCTAGTTAATGGAAATATAAAAAATATATAAATTATAAAATTATATATATTATAAATATTAAATAAACCAACAAACCTATTGTGACTATTCTATAACCAGGTGATTGTCACATGACCAACTAATTACTGCTTAAAAGGACTCTGATGAAGGCTAAACAACGCATAGGTGTGCGGTTATTTGTAAACTGTTTTAAATTTTTACATATAGTCACTTTAATTCTTGAGTGCCTTGGCTTTATATGTTTTTATAAACCAACAAAAACATCAGCAACAACAAGGCAGGCATATATTACCTCAATGGTCCATACCCTGAAAATGTAAATGTATTACGGTGTCCACAAACACACATTATCTTTCTTGACTTTTATTCTGTAAATATGTCCACATTTTGTACTTATAAAACACATTTTACACGTCATTTTAATACATAAAATCCTCTGCACTTTAGGTCAATGGTGAATTAAACAGAATAATATATGAAATGCATTTAAAAAGATGATAAGATAAGGTCATATGGAGGGAGGGAGGAAGGGTGATGGGGTGGTGTGTGACTAAAGAGAGAATAAGCAGCTCTGAATGTTAAGGTGAGGCAGACAAGAAAAATATACAAGTCTATTTGCAGAAATAGTTTATTTACAACAAAAAAAATACAAAAAAACAATTGATAACTTAGGAACACAGGAAGAGAATAACAGCTTTGCACAACTTACAAAGACAATGCTGGACATCGAACTGAGGACAATTATACACAAGAGAAAATGAGGAGCTAAACAAGACACAGGTGAAGACAACTATGACAACAAACTAACAAAGGAAACAGAAATTAAATACTGAAACAAGGAAACACAAGATACTTGTTCTTGGAACAGAAATAGAAACTGAAACCAAACTTTACGTCGCTGCTGTAATAATAAACACTGTGATTAAGCGATATAACATTAGTCTTTAAACATTTATTATGACTCACCATGCACAGTCATGCTAAAGATCGTTTCACTGATGGTGTTGCTGCTAATCATCTGCAGTTTATACAGTCCAGAGTCTGTGTTTGTGATGTTTGTGACGTTCAGAGATCCAGTCTGATGATCCAGCTTCAGTCTGTCTCTGAATCTCAGTGCCTTCATTACACTGAACATCTGCACAGGTCTTACTGAGATCTCCATTGATTTGAGCGATGCGAATGTTATTAAAAAACCATTTAATCTTTTCTTGTTGGTTTGTTGTAACATCAGTGTATAAAGTAACTAAATCTCCCTCCATCACAAACACAGACACTTTGTCTGTATAAACACCCGATGCACCTGAAGAAGAAAGTGACAATTCATTATAAATCACTTCCAAGAAAGTGGGAAATATAAAACAAGCACAGGGAAAAGTATAGGGGGAGCGGGGCACAACGTAACGCTTTTTGACTTTCTCAGTTTGTGTAAATCTACTTAGGGTTTAGAGTATTTATTTTTCCCCACATTAATTTCCCACATGTCTAGTACAATTATGTGGTTTTGTCCGAAAGAATGGAAGTGAAAAGTGACAACATGCCCCATAGTTGGGGTACATTGTAACATGTGAGGGGCACATTGCAACATGACCATAACAAGACAGCTTAAAATGTTATCTAATCAAAAAAATATACAAGTCAAACCAAAATATTTTCTTAATTAAATACAATTATTTACTTTTTCAGACCTAAAGATGTACATACAAAGATGTTATTTAATTAGCCTACTTAAGCCTAAATTTTGACAAATTTAGGTCCCACTTTATATTAAGTGGCTTTAAGTACTATGTACTTACATTAAAAAATAAGTACAATGTACTTTTGTGTTCACGTTGTATTGTAAAACACTTTTGCTGCTATTGAGATGTGATATGGGTAAGGTTAGGGTCAGGTGTGGTGTATGGGTTGGTTTAAGGTTGGGTTAAGGTGTAAGGGAAGGGTCAACAGTGTAATTACAAATGTAATTGCATAAATTAATTACAGCTGTAACTACATGCAGGTATTTTTAAAATATAAGTACAATGTAAAAACATGTATGTACACAATACGTCCATTGTATCAAATTATTAATTTCAATGTTAGTACATAGTAGTTAAAGCCACTTAATATAAAAGTGGGACCCAAATTTAAACGCACACACACAAGCCAAACAGACAGTCTGTTATTGAGAGGAGAGCGAGAGAGAGAGAGAAGAGAGAGGAGAGAGAGAGAGAGAGAGAGAGAGAGAGAGAGAGAGAGAGAGAGAGAAGAGAGAGAGAGTAGAGATAGAGAGAGAGAGAGACATATGTATCTTTATATTAAATAAATTCAGTTTTTGAAACAATATCATATGGAATGGCATCCATTTTTACTTGTTTTGTCTAATTGTTACAACTTGCCCCAGCAACTACCCCGTTGTAGGTTGTAGCAAAGGAACACCGTATTTGACATCAACTCACGAGGTCTGTGATATTCTTTTAGAGGGTTGAATTGGTTCCATTTGTAGTGAACAAATGTGGGTACTTTGTATAAAAAGTTTGAGAACTCAAGCTAAAAAATTCAGCGAGATATAGGTGCTGGAGCAAAAAGTGTTACAACCATACCCGGTCTACCACAGAAATGTTGTTACGTTACATCTGTCGGCACACCGTCTCACTTATACTGCACAAATTATCATAAAACATTACAGACATGAAAGTAGTCTTGTCCGAACAAGTTTTAACTTTAAACCTATACCTTGACTGTAAGATTTAGTCTCAGATGTGCGATACTCCTAGATGGTACAACAGGTATTAATTATATACAGGACTTTAGGTGTAGCTATTTTACGTCCAGTCTAGTCTTATATTGGAGTGTTTGTCCAGCTGGTGCAACCGACCTCTGGTTTGTAAACCATCAGAAAAAGTGTTAATCTGATCCTGTTCATGTTTTCCAGGTGTGTTTGCTGCTGAAACTAATGGTATTCAGTCAGTGTCAGTGATGGAGGGAGATTCAGTCTCTCTAAACTCTGATCTTACTGAATGATGGATGAAGATCTGATTCTGTGGAGGTTTGGAGATGAAAACACTTTAATAGCTGAAATCAATGTACTGGACGACAGAGTCACTGTATATGATGATGATCCTGATGGAAGATTCAGAGACAGACTGAAGCTGGATCATCAAACTGGATCTCTGATCATCACAAACATCACAACTGAACATACTGGAGTTTATAGACTATATGGAGTAAAACCGTCAATAAAATCATTCAGTGTTTCTGTCTATGGTGGTCTATTAATAATCTTTCAGTGCGCAAAACCATGAACGCTTCAAAACAGAGCGCACAAAGCGCGTATGCGCATCGCGGGTGCAGAATGATGTGCTCAAAGCAACATGGAGTCACAGTGAGCAGCGCTGCACAAGTGCGCATTTAAAAGTTCACGGCACAAAGCGAAGAAATGTCGAGCGCACAAATCCTAGTGTATATCTGTCCAACAGTTTATTGATCATTTTGATCATATTGATCATCATCCATTGATCATTTGTTTCTTCACAGTTTAAATTATTCCAGTTATTGTGCGTTTGATGCCGATTCATAGTCCTTGTGCAGGCCCGGTAGCGAGTCGTTTTAAAACAGCAACAAACATAATATACAAATACACAAAATAAAGTAATTTTATGCAAATCCACAGCCTTTTATCTACAGATCAAGCACTATAATGTGAATTAATATCATATTGGAGAGAGTTTTACCGTGCATCCTGCTGTAACCGGACGAGGCGCACGCGCTGTTTGAATAGCTACTGAATGGAGAATGATTGACAGCCGCAGAGGAGGGAAAACGAGTTTCCATAAACTTTAATTTAATGATGTAAAATAGACTCTGTCCCTCACATTAAGCTATGGAATGGCTTCAGATGACTTTGTCAAGTCAAGTCAAGTCAAATATATATAGCGCTTTTCACAATACAGATTGTATCAAAGCTGCTTCACAGTAGCCTATCAATCAAAACAACTTAACAATGTTTGTTTATTACTGGAAAAAAGACATCGTGACTTTGTGAAATTATAATAAGACCCTCTCAGTCTCAGACCCAAGTCACCCAAACTGACGTGAAAAAAGCGCGAGGCGCCGAAAAGCGCGCTGTTTGCATCCCTGTGTGTTCATCAGTGTTGAATGTGAGTGATGTGACTCTCTCCTGGTACGCAGGAATCAGTGTATTGTCCAGCATCAGTGTGTGTGATCTCAGCATCAGTCTCTCTCTACCTCTGGAGGTGGAATATCAGGATAAAAACACCTACAGCTGTGTGCTGATCTATCATGTTATTATATAGTGTAGAGCTGATATTTCCTATAGTGTTAGCTGTAGATCAGACGGACAGATTCACTCACACTAATGCCTCATTATGTCTATTACAGATCAAGGTCTACCGTTATTGTTCATAGTGTTGATCTCTGCCGGATCTCTGATGATTGTTGTTATAGTCGTGATCTTCTGCATCTTGCCATTTAATAAATATATTTTATTTGTCCTATTGAGTGTTCATAGACTATGATTTTTTGCCATCCTTATAATCTTATTTATTTTTTACTTTATTTGCAGTGTTATTTATCTAAACCAAGCTGGACTTTCAACTAAACTGATCTAAGGCATTTACAAAACACATTGACAGACAAAAAAATAAAATAACAAAAACAACTCTTCCTTGACAAGAAGAACCTCTGATTTGCTTTAATAAGATTCACTTTACCAGAGAAATTCAGTTTATATAACTCAAATAATATAATTAATGTGAGGGATTCTGTGTGATTTAAATATGAATTCAGAGATGGACTGATGAAACGGTCCCTTCAAATCTCCAGAAGTTGATTTGTAATACAGGACTTTTATCAATTATAATTGTATGGCCCAATTTAGCATTTTAATGTTTGACTCCTAAAGTCTCAAAATTACTTGAGACCGTGTGTGTGTGTGTGTGTAACATCTCCAGTGCAAAACACTCGTCTATAACGTCTCATTTGGTTGGATCTGTTGATGGACAAACAGGTTCTGCATGAACAAGGTATCACTGGAAGTGTGTGGTTGTTTTCAGTGTGTGTGTCAGTAGTGTGTGTGTCTGCATGCGGTTGAAGGGCTTTTAAATGATTCAGCTTTAGCTTAGCTCAGTTTAATTCTGAGAAAAAAACTTTACAATCATGACAAATTCACAGATTCTGTTATAAGTGAATCAGATCTGTTTTTAATGGCATCTAGAATATAAATATACAGATATTTCAAGTTATTTTTCCATTGTATAAAAACCATGCATATACGATAACGTTTTCCTTTGGTAATGCTAAATTAAAGAAACAATCTAAAGATCTTTGGCTCAGAGCCCAAGGCACACAATATCTCTCTTACTGAGGTCGTGTTACAGTATGGAAATTATTATCAATTCAAAATTTAAAAATAGGCGCCATGATAACATTTATAAATCCTATTATTGTATGAAAGCAGGAACCATTCACACCATTAAAAGGCTGCACAGTCAGTAACAGTTATGAAATATATAACAATTTAGTTACATAAACATATTTGGTTGCTACAAAATGCCAAATATGTTTTATGTAACTAAATTGTTATATATAATGAATCTTGGATCTTTAACCACAAATGTTGTTAACCAAACACTAGTTTAGAGTGTATTGGTGTATCTCTGAGTAAAACTGTCAGTTTAGAGTTAACACAGATGGTTGATCGAGAGGTTAGCTGGTTAATAAAGGTGTAAAACACCGGCATCCAAAACTCAACATGAATGTTCCTCTCTTTCACCACTGACAACAATGTCCTAAGAACGGTTTGTTAACTTTCTCATTGTTATCTAATTGTTATTTCTGAATGTTAAAAATGTCCAATTTTTCAAATGTCTTAACTTTTTTTTTCTAAGAAAGAAACTAACAAACTTTTTTTTTTCTTAGTTATGTGAACATAAACATTCAATTTTATATCTAATAAATATTCTTTGAACATTAAAAAAACTATTTAAATAATAACTAATGTTTCTGTGAAATCCCAGTAGTCTCAGTTTCACTGAGGTTTCCCACTATTATCATCCGTCTGTGCAGTCTCAGTCTCATTATGGGACGTCCCATTATCATCATCCATCTGTGGAGTCTCAATCCTCTGATTAAGGGCACTGCTTCTATGGCACCATTCTCCTGAAATGAAGAAGCAGATTCACAGAAGGTAAAACAAATGTTCAGGATTGATGATTCAGTTACACACAGATATGTGTTTTCTCTCTGATGTTTGTGAATGTAAAGACACCTATTCTTTATTCTGAAGTAAAACAACACAAGAGAACCACTCTCCTAAATAAGCCTGTTATTATCAGTGTTTCTGTGTGATGATTTATAAATGAAACACGCAGAGAAAACTCAAACAGTCTGGTTGCAACAAAGTCCTTAAAGGGACACTCCACCCATTTGCATTAAGATTTCCATTGTTAGAAATTCAGTCACTATTGAATGGTTGTGCAACACTCTCACATTTTCCCCTGAGACGAAGTTTAAATGGAGCCCTTAGTGAAACATGGGTTGCAAGAAAAAAACCTTAAGCTCATCTTTAAATATTATCCTGTAATTGTTTAAGTGTTTCCTTTAGTTCTGTCATGTGTTGCAACCAGGGTTTGAAATGAACAAATGCGATTAAAAATCAACTGTGGCGGATAACGCTGTCAAATCACTCGCCAGTTTAGTGTGTTATTGTTTCCTCACTTTACTGGGGGAGTGTGTGTAAGACAAATATGTGCAGATTTAGAGCAAATACTCGGGATTCATCATGATATATTAAATACGTATTGTGCAGAATCTCTGAATATCTGGCTTACTTGAACATCCACGACACAACGCAAAAAGAAAACGACGCACTTGTTCATTTTCATTGAAGCAAAAGCGAAGATTAAAAAGCATTTGGTTAACAGAAAATACTTAGTTATTTTTCAACATCCTGAATTATTGTGATGTTCTTTGTACTGTATTAATCTGTCCAACTAAAACATGTTTTTGGTAAAAAGGATGAGGATGAAAGAGGAAGGGAGGAGATGGCTGGATGACAGGATTTTGTTTGATTAAGAAATGAATGTATAAATTCAAATATTCATATAAACTGTGACATAGTTAATCTGGTTTATTTCTACTTTTTTTCCTTTGGTTTCATAATTTTTTTCCATTACTTCCACTGAGAGTTTGACAGAAACATATATTTTTTATTATTATCTTGCATGCTCAAGTTCAAGGTGGCAGCCCAAAACATGCAACAGACATGGATCTTACACAGTTTCTTTAAATTTGGCATATTTTTAGCAGTCAAACATCAAAATATTGACAACAAAATCAACAAAAATGTCACTGATAACAAGTGTATGTACACAATGTATCCTGCAGCCTATGGTGAAGTCTGGTTTGAGTGGCACACACACATTTGTGTAGTGAAGTTCAAAAGAGAAGCAGTTTTTCCTAATGAAAATGTGTGCCTTTAAATCATACAGTCGTGAGTTAAACATGTTTAAAAGTAAGTGGTCGGTTATGTTCTGTTTATGGGAGATGTCAAAACTATCGCAACTGATTCCCTATTGCTGTGTTTTGCCAGAAACTATCGTGAAATGCTTAGTAAACACTTAGGTAAAGAAATTACTTTCCTCAGGAAAATGTTTTAATTAGGGATACACCAGCAGCAGCAGCAGCTCCAGTCACAAGCAGAGCACCAGCAGCAGCACATATTTGAGCTGGAGATAATCCTGAATCTGGAACAACTGGAGATAATCCTGAATCTGGATCAGCTGGAGATAATCCTGAATCTGGATCAGCTGGAGATAATCCTGAATCTGGATCAGCTGGAGATAATCCTGAATCTGGAACAGCTGGAGATAATCCTGAATCTGGAACAGTTGAAGACACACACACATTATTACTAGAGATCGACGGATAATCAACTCTATATAATCAATATTGTTGACTGATATTTACACCTATATCCTTTCAGTATAAAGTTGTATGATGTTGATTAATTCGATAAATGGTGTGTTTTTGAGCAACAGCAGCGAAATCAGTGGATTCACATGAAAACTGACTAATATTGTGCATTTTTCTTTAATATTAACAAAATAATTCAAAATTGTAAAATTCATAATGTGACAAAACTCAATGTGAAAATTGTCAGTCTTTGATGTGCATAACGTCATGGAGATTATCCACAATGAAAACATTTACTGGGAGGATTTAAGTTGCACGTATTTCAGGCTGTATTATAAAAATAATCAAGTGAAAATGCACTGAATGATGAAATGAAACTCACAAGTGACAGAAACACTGAAGCTCTGAATGATGCTGAATCTGCTGTTGTTGATCAGTAGTTTATATTCTCCAGAGTCTGTGTTTCTGGTGTTTGTGATGGTCAGAGATCTACATTTGGTTGAACTTTTTTTAAATATTCAACTGAATAAAAAAAAGTTTCTCACAGGGTTAAAATCAATATATTACAGTTGCACATGTGCAACTATAATACTGCTTCTCGAGCTACTATTATTAATTATATATATATATATATATATATATAATTATTATTATTTCATTTTTTTTAATCTAATAATTCAGTGATAAAGAGTTTTGACAGAAAGAACATGTTGTTGGATCTTCTCCTAGTAATACAAACGTGTCTGTAATCCTGCATGGCCTATTCTGCAACGGGTTTAAAAAATCTGATCCCATCGGTTTGAGATTTGATAGCAATCATTCTTCCAACATTGGTGCTGATTTAAGGAAGTTTGTTCATAGCATATTAATCCCATTCCGTATGCCATTTGTTATTAATATAGAAATGAATTATTGGTTTTATATCCATAAGAGGTGCTGTGTGAATTCTGACATCTGCTCAGGGGCGTCACTAGGCCCTTTTTAGGGGGGCTTCAGCCCCCCTAAACTTCTGCCTAGCCCCCCTAAAAATGTGAGATTATAGGCTACACAAATTCGTGTTCGCTTCAGTCTTGTTATAATCAGATTCAGCGCGTTCTTCATCTTCAATCCGCAGCGGCGCAGAGCAGATAGCACGTCAGAAACAGAGGACAGGGTGTGTGTGTGTGTGTGTGTGACTGTGTGTTCATGTGTGTGTTCATCTAAGCCTCATTGGTCTGTCACTGCTCGTCAATGTCAGAATATCTGACATGACCAATCAAATCAAAGTATTCGCTGCTGCGCGCGAATTTTAACAGTGCGACTCGACGCGTACGGTCAAGTGCGAGATAAGATGCAAGTAGCTAAACTTAACATTTCATTTTTTACTTTTTTTTTTAGGTCATAAATGTTAAACGAATGACAAAAAATAATCAGGCAAACTAATATAGTTTTGTCTAATTTCGCCGTTTTGAACTGAAAATAGGCCTATGTAACGTGACTCATAATGTAATAATTAGTTTACAAGAAACATTAACAAAGCCGTTTTCATCATGTTAGGCACAAGATTAATAATGAATGTGTACATATTGAGAATATAATACAAATTGTAGCCTTTAGTAAATTAAAAAAGCTCAGCTTTAGGAGGGAAGAGAAAGGGATGAAGACTGAGAAAAAAGAAAGAGTGATGGAGATGAGAAGAGAGCAGGTATTGACAAATAATCTACTGCCCACTGACATGGTTTTAAAGCTATTTCTTAACCTTTTTTTGGTCTTCAAACGTCTTGAAATGCACATATCAGAGAAATAAAAAAATTAACCCCCTAACAACCTCAAATTTAGGACCTCTTTGATTATAAAGCCTTATTATTGATTATTATTGATTATTATTATTGATCTTATGCCTAACACAGGGCTGTAGACAGCCCTGTGTTAGGCATAAGATCAATAATGAATGTGTAGCCTACATATTGTGAATGCATTTAATAAACTTAATTACCTTTAGTAGCTTTCAGTAAATAAACACGTCTGAGAAAATTATTCATAGGCAAAATCAACCTATCAGTTGTCTCTATGTTTACTTTCTTCACTGACAGACAAAAATTAAAAGCCTATATCAGTCAAAGCTCAGCTTTAGGAGAGAGACAGGGCAAAAGAAAAACAAAGAGAAAAAGAGTGTGATGCTGATGAGGAGAGAAAAATAATCAGCTGCCCACTATCCAAGTTTTTTGGCCTTCAGAACATCTTAAAATGCACATATGTAGATCAGAGAAATCAAAATTTTCTCAGGGAGACCCCTATCTGCCCTGCCTCACATTTGGGACCAGAGTTATTATAAAACCGTGTCTTTGCATGGTAATGAAAATGGTTAATAGTGAGCTTTAGATCCTAAACTAAAGTGTTACCTTTTTTTATAATTTTTTAAAAAATCATATTGGGGGCTTAGCCCCCCTAAAATGAAAATCCTAGTGACGCCCCTGCATCTGCTGATAATGTCTCTTACGGCAGAGTCGATTTCCTCATTTTCTCTGATTTCAGTGTCCGAAACAAAACCAGATATTAAATTGATGAGCCTCTAGTTCAAGCGGTTTCTAAAAAAAGTACAGGGATGGCATTGCTTGGAGACATGACTTCGAATCTGTAATTATAAGAACAATTCTCTGTTGCATAGTCTTTAAATAATCAAATGGCAGAATTATAAAACTTATGATTCTACTTTAAAAATTGAGTGTTTACGGATGGATGTTCCTCTTTTTTGATGTATTTGAATGCTTTTTGAAGCAATGCAGGTCAGATGTTATAAATGACAGTTATAACATGTAAGAGAGGTATAAAGTAAATAATTATCGGTAACGCTTCCTTTTACAGTCCTGTTACCCATGTACATACTATGTTCTTATTATAGTAATTACAATTACTGGGTAATAACTAGTTACTAACCCTGAACCTTCCCCTAACCCATGTACTTACCTTATATTAGCCAGTGCTTTCTAGGTAAGTACACTGTAAATACACGCAAGTACTGTAAAAGGAAGCGTTACCGAATTATCACTGTGAAAAGTTGCAAAGGTAGTTCGGCTTGATGCTTTTATTCTGCATATTGTTTACACACATTTTTTTTATGTTTTCAACTAAAAGAAAATCTGAAGAAATAATGTAAGTATGTTGTGTATATTTTCTAAGCTTGTTAAGAACTTGTGATAAAAACTATTTCTAAAAACTAAAAAGTAACGCCTTTCTCGTTAAACTTCATTTAAATAAACAAATATTAGGATATTCCTTCTTTATGAGCTCAAATATTCTAATGCAATATTTTTGAAAATGCCCATCCCTAATTTATATGAATAAAAGTTCAAGTTAAATTTGATCATCATATAAAGTGATTTACTATCTTCAGAAAATTTGGACTAAAACGCTTAATTCATATCTCTTTATGAAAATATTGAACACAAAACTAAAACAGGTTTTGCAACAGTGTAACTTATATGAACAATAATGAGATTTTACAGGTAAAGAGAAAAAAACACCTCTAAATGACAAAGCAAAATAGTTCACTGAACACATTAATGATGTGATTTAAATGTACAAGACTTGCTTTTAAAGATAATGACTCACCAGTGACTGAAACAATGAAGATCTTTTCACTGACTCTGCCGCTGTTGCTGATGATCTCCAGTGTATATTCTCCAGAGTGTTTGTTTCTGATGTTTGTGATGGTCAGAGATCCAGTCTGATGATCCAGCTTCAGTCTGTCTCTGAATCTCTCATTACACTGAACATCTGTACAGATCTTACTCTGATCTCCAGTGATTTGAGTGATGCGAATGCCTTTATATAACCATGTAATTAGCTTTTGTTTGTTTGTTTGAACACCAGTGTTTAAAGTGACTGAATCTCCCTTCATCACTGACACTGACTCTTCTTCTCTATCAACCGCTGAAGTAGCCTGAAGAAGAAATTAACAGTTCATTATGAGCTGAACAATGTTATACATCAGGAAAGTGCTGTGACAGTGTTCATAAAGATTGTGAATCGAGAAATCTGTCTTGATTTATAATGTAACATGTAAACAAACAGTTCACTCATCAGACAATCATACATTAGTCTCATGAAGGATCTTATGCAACTTGATAACCATCATACAAACAACATCCTGGTTCATATATAATTCTGCTCATAAGGTTGCATAACACGTGCTGTGTTCATTTTAACAAGAAGGAATCATAAAAAGGTCATATTTTTTATTTGGTCCTGAATAAGCTATTTCACATAACATTACATATTTGAACCCATGCATTTCAGCAGTGACTGTCTATGAATCCTTCATATTACCTTCATAGAAAAGATGAATCTTAAAATCATACAAATATTTAAAAAGGTGAAAACATGTGGATGCTCAAGAGAGAAGTGTGAAGACAGTAACTTTTTTCTCAGCTGTAGGCAAAGGCAAGCGCGTTTCAAATCAGTGCTTCTCCCGGGAGACTAGCGCTAAATTAATCCCCTAGCTTAGTGCTATCTACTGTTTTAGAAGAGAAGTTACTCATCTGCATTTGTGAGAAAATCGAGCCGAGAGATCTCACAATCGGAACAGACATGCATTTGTATGCACTAGATTTGGTATTTGTTCAAAGGTTACATTCAATTTGTTTTATGGTTTGTATTTATTTGTGACATAGCCTGGCTCATTTATTTATATTTGTAAAACACAATATTGGTTATTCCACTGCATTTTCGCTCAAATTGACCTTTGTTTTTGCAAATTGCTTTCTGTTTGTTTGCGAGTCGAGTTTTCCTTTGCAAAGCAGATCGAGTTTGTTTGCAAAATGCTGGATTTGTTTCTTTAATATTGGCACATAATTCGCTCCATACAATACTTTCGCCTTCATCGTCGGCTGAAGGAGAGATGTAACCTACAACCATGTCTAACAATGGTCAAATAAAAACACACTGCAAAATACAAACATGAAAGCATGTGTCAAAATGCCTATATAGTGATTCAAGTTCACAAAACAACGTCGGCAAGAAGAGAGACTAAGCCTAAAAGTCTTACCATGATCGAGTAAACACCAGAGGAATACAGGCAACTAATGATGTGACATTTGAACCGAGGTGTCGGAGCTTGGCTGCGTTCCAGTCCACTTTTAGACACTCACTCACTGACTCCAGAGCCACATAGAGCAGTGGTCTCGAGGCTTGTGTTGTTAACGTGAAAATCACGTGACTAATGACAAACGAGGCCTCGGTTTGTGTGAAACCATCATCGGTTCAGTCTGAGGCCTCGTGCAGGTGCTTAATGCTCAATTCCGATTTTTTGAAAAAATCCGATTTTTTTGCAAGGCCGTTCACATTTCGAATTAAATGCGACCTTTTGTGATCTCCTGTGTGAACGAGAACGTGAATGTGAAATGACCCAGAAGTGACCCGCATGCGCAGAAGAGTAGTCAACGGTCAACGACGTCCAAATATTAATTAAATCAGAAACCTCGCTTCCCTTCCATTGACTGGTCTCAGCCATAGACATCATATATATCTATATGATGTCTATGGTCTCAGCATCGTCCGCCAGTTGTTGTTTATCTTCTCATTCCCGCCTACTCCAACACAGAATTATGACGTTGGTCGCATATCAATGACGTGCGGGTCGGATACATGCGACCTGGCCATTCAGATTGAAGTCGCATTTGAAAAGATCGGATACATATCGGATTTGGACCACATAACCGAATGTGGCCTGGGTCGCATTTGAAAAGATCGGATCTGTGTCGTTCAGACTGTCATGAAAAGATCAGATACAGGTCGCATAGGGGCAAAAAAATCGGAATTGGTAGTGTCGCTTCCGGATAAAGGGGGTTCGAAACTCGCGCCACCTTCTGGGTGTTGCAGGAGTAGCAGCAGGTGTAGTAGTGTCAGAGTCTGAGAGTTAGAGAAATCTCATTGGCATTGTTGTTATTGTGTCATACAGTATATGTGTTAGGGCTGTATATTATTACAATATATCAGGTTAGAATACTTATAGTATATTGTTATTAATAATTATAGTTGTCATGATCCCGGTGTTCTCTTCTGTCTCTGTCTCCCTCTTGTGTTCTTTTTTGTTTCCTATATCCATTCTCACACGCGCTCCCTTCATACACACACACCTCGTTTAGACACACCCACTTACTATCGCTCATTCATTCTCCACCAGCTGATTGCCATCAGCCTTTCCATTACTCCTTCTCCATTTCCACCTGTTATCACTTTCTTCCTAATTAGCTTTCCTACTTCTAGTTCTCTTTTTCCCCTTCTCTCTGCCAGATTATTGACTATGTTTAACGTGTGTTACAGAGCTTACCTGTTCGCATCTTGTCTTGTCCTGTTGACGTATGTTTGCTACTTCTGCACTACCTGTGCTGGAAATTACTGAAGTCTTTCTCTACCCAGCATCTCTGTGTTTGAGGGCGACAGACGGACCACGAGCCCTGATTTGTGTTCCTGCTGCTGGATGCTGAGTATCGTTGCTGGACTACTTCTCAGTTTGGTCTGATTCCCAGAGACTTTCTGTTCATCTTCTTACCAGCTACAAGAGACTTTTCTGTTTAATCACTCTACGCAGCTTGCATTATTTTCATTAAAGGAACTGTTGTCTCGTAGATTGCATTTGGGTCCTTTTTCCTGAACGTATCCGTGACAGAATAATCTGGCCAAAGGATGGACCCAGCAACTGACCATTCCGTTCAGTCTGCGGTGGAATTTCAAGGAGTCATGTTGGGCCGCCAGCAGGACGAGCTGACCACTACCCGTCGAGCAGTCGAATCCTTGGCGAGTCAACTGTCGGATCTCTCAGAGCAGATGCACTATCTACGCTCGGAACCTCCTCCGCGCCTCTCTGGTACCCAAGAACCCAGAATTAATAATCCACCCTGCTACTCTGGCGACCCTTCAGAGTGCCGTTCGTTCCTTACTCAATGCGAGGTGGTTTTCACTTTACAGCCACTCACCTACTCGCTGGACCGCACTCGTATCGCCTACGTTGTCTCTCTCCTCACCGGGAGGGCGCGAGAGTGGGGAACGGCGGTCTGGAATGCCGACTCTGATTGCGTCAGCTGTTACTCTACATTTAAGGAGGAGATGACTCGAGTGTTTGACCGGTCTTCACATGGTGTCGAGGCTTCCCGTTTGCTCTCATCTCTCCGTCAAGGTAAACGGTCAGTTCCGGACTTTTCAATTGAATTCCGCACGCTCGCTACAACATGTGGATGGAATGAGCCAGCGCTTGTTGCTCGATTTATTGAGGGTCTCAACACAGACATTAAGGACGAGATTCTGTCCCGGGAGGTGCCGACCCATCTTGACTCTCTTATTGACCAAGCTATCCGCATTGACAGACGTTTCGAGCTTCGGCGCCGAGCACGCGGCATGGAGAGGGCTCTGCTCTCCTCACCTCCCGTTTCTTATACCCCTCCTAGTAATCCGGTTCCCGAGCCAATGCAGTTGGGGGGAATTCGGATCACCGCTGCTGAACGTGAGCGACGCATCTTAAACCGACTTTGCCTTTACTGCGGATCTGCCGGTCACTTTGCCACCACATGCAAAGTAAAAGCCAACGCTCGTCAGTGAGGAGAGGGCTTCTGGCGAGCGCTACTGTTTGTGTCCCTCCGCCAAGTTCACGCACTTCTTTCCCTGCCACCCTCCAATGGTCCGGCTCTTCTGTAACCTGTCAGGCCCTTATCGACTCGGGAGCGGAGGCCAGTTTTTTAGACGAGACTTGGGCTCTTGAACAGGGCATTCCTTTAGTTAATTTGAATGACAGTACTCCTGTTTTTGCCCTTGATGGTAGCGAGCTTGAAAGAGTCAGCCGTTCTACCATTCCGGTGAGTCTCACGCTTTCTGGCAATCACAGGGAGACTATTACCTTTTTTATTTTTCATTCGCCCTACACTCCCATTGTTTTGGGCCATCCCTGGCTCGTTGAACACAGTCCACATATTGATTGGGGCAAGGGGTCCATTCTCTCGTGGAGATTGTCATGTCATGTTAAGTGTTTAGTGTCTGCTGTTCCCCCTGTCTCTTCTGTTTCTGTGTTTCAGGAGGATCCTGGTGATCTGTCGGGGGTCCCGGAGGAGTATCTCGATTTGCGGGCGGTTTTTAGTCGATCACGTGCCGCTTCTCTTCCTCCCCATCGCCCGTACGACTGTTGTATCGACCTCCAACCTGGCACGACTCCGCCGCGGGGCAGGCTGTATTCATTGTCCGCGCCCGAGCGCGAAGCCATGGAGAAATATCTCTCAGAGTCCCTCGCTGCAGGTACTATTGTTTCGTCGTCCTCTCCCGCGGGCGCTGGTTTTTTTTTTGTAAAGAAGAAAGACGGCTCTTTGCGCCCTTGTATAGATTATCGTGGGCTTAATGACATAACGGTCAAGAACCGCTACCCTCTTCCCCTTATGTCATCAGCTTTCGAGATCCTTCAGGGGGCAAAGATTTTCACTAAACTGGATCTGCGGAACGCCTATCATTTGGTGCGTATACGAGAGGGAGATGAATGGAAAACCGCGTTTAACACCCCCCTCGGGCACTTTGAATATAAGGTTTTACCGTTCGGCCTCGTCAACGCCCCTTCAGTCTTTCAAGCCCTAGTAAATGATGTTTTGAGAGACATGTTGAATGTCTTTGTTTTTGTCTATCTAGACGACATATTAATTTTCTCCCCATCTCTCCAGGTTCACGTTCAACACGTACGTCGTGTACTCCAACGTTTGTTGGAGAATCGCCTTTTCGTTAAGGCCGAGAAATGTACCTTTCATGCCAAGTCGGTCACGTTCTTAGGGTCCGTCATTTCTGCTGACGGAGTCAGCATGGACCTCGCTAAGGTTCAGGCTGTCACCGATTGGCCGGTTCCTGACTCACGAGTTGCTTTACAGCGCTTTTTGGGTTTTGCAAATTTTTATCGGAGGTTTATCCGCAACTTTAGTCAGGTAGCCGCTCCTCTCACCGCTCTCACGTCTGTCAAGTCCCGTTTTGAATGGTCGCACTCAGCCCAGTCCGCTTTCGATCGTTTAAAGACCTTGTTTACGTCTGCTCCAATTCTAGTTACTCCCGATCCCTCCAGACAATTCATCGTGGAGGTCGACGCGTCAGAGGTGGGCGTTGGGGCCATTCTGTCGCAACGGTCATCTTCTGATGATAAGGTTCACCCGTGCGCTTTCTACTCTCACCGTCTTTCTCTTCCCGAGCGAAATTATGACGTCGGTAATCGAGAACTTCTGGCCATTCGTTTAGCCTTGGGGGAGTGGCGTCATTGGCTCGAGGGCTCTCCTGTCCCATTCGTGGTCTGGACCGACCATAAAAACCTCGAGTACATACGGTCTGCTAAACGACTTAACGCTCGCCAGGCTCGTTGGTCCCTGTTTTTTGATCGCTTTGATTTTTCTATTTCGTATCGCCCTGGTTCCAAGAACCTTAAGCCCGACGCTCTCTCGCGCCAGTTCGATTCCCCCGTGGGAGCTCCTGTGAGAAAGGAGATTCTTCCTCAGGGCTGCATCGTTGGTTCTTCCATCTGGGGAATCGAACGCTTGGTTAAACAGGCTTTATCTCGGGTCGTCACTCCTCGCCAATGTCCGCGAGACCTACTCTTTGTTCCTGTCCCCACTCGCTTGGCTGTCATGCAATGGGGTCACTCCTCCAAGTTGTTCGCCCATCCTGGAGTTAGGGGAACCATTGCTGTCATCCGTCAGAGATTCTGGTGGCCTACCCGCGAGCGCGATATCCGTCGATTTGTGGCCGCCTGTTCTATCTGTGCCCAGACTAAGTCTAGTAATTTGCCACCGGCTGGTCTGCTTAGACCCCTGTCTATTCCATCTCGCCCGTGGTCACATATCGCGCTCGACTTCATCACCGGACTACCGGAGTCCAAAGGCAACACGGTAATCCTCACGGTGGTTGATCGCTTTTCTAAAGCCGCTCACTTCGTTCCCCTTCCCAAACTCCCATCCGCTAAGGAGACCGCTCAAGCCGTCGTTAGTCATGTTTTCAAGCTTCACGGACTTCCCTCGGATGTCGTGTCTGATCGCGGTCCTCAGTTTGCGTCGTTATTTTGGAAGGAGTTTTGCCGTCAGATCGGTGCGTCACCCAGTCTGTCCTCTGGTTTTCACCCACAGACCAACGGTCAGGCCGAACGAACTAATCAGATTGTTGGTCGTATTCTCCGCAGTCTCGCATTTCGTAATCCTTCCTCATGGGCTGATCAACTTCCGTGGGCCGAATATGCCTATAATTCTTCTCCGTCCTCCGCCACCGGCTTATCTCCGTTTCACGGTTGTCTTGGGTACCCGCCACCTCTGTTTCCTTCTCAGGAGGCGGAGACTGATGTTCCGTCTGTCGAGGCGTTTATTCGGCGTTGTAAAAGAACCTGGAGAGGGGTGAGGTCTGCTCTATGCCATACTCGTTCTCTCACTCGCCGTGCCGCTAATCGTCATCGTATTAAGAGTCCGAGATACATCTGCGGTCAAAAGGTTTGGCTTTCCTCTCGCAATCTTCCTTTACGATTCGCGTCCCGCAAGTTGGCCCCTAAATTTATTGGGCCATATTCTATCTCTAAGATTATCAGTCCTGTCGCGGTTAGACTTAGATTGCCTCCTAACCTCCGGCGCGTCCATCCAGTGTTTCATGTTTCGTGCGTCAAGCCCGTCGTCCGCCCCCCACCTCGCCAAGTTTCCCCTCCTGCTCAGGTGGAGGAGGGTCCTGTATATCGCGTACGTAAGTTACTTGATGTCCGTCCGCGAGGTCGTGGTCACCAGTACCTTGTCGACTGGGAGGGATACGGGCCGGAGGAGAGAAGCTGGATTCCCTCACGGAACGTCTTGGACCGCTCGCTTATCGAGGACTTCTACCGCACTCGCCAACCTTTACCCTCGGGAGCGCCAGGGGGCGCTCGTTGAGGATGGGGTACTGTCATGATCCCGGTGTTCTCTTCTGTCTCTGTCTCCCTCTTGTGTTCTTTTTTGTTTCCTATATCCATTCTCACACGCGCTCCCTTCATACACACACACCTCGTTTAGACACACCCACTTACTATCGCTCATTCATTCTCCACCAGCTGATTGCCATCAGCCTTTCCATTACTCCTTCTCCATTTCCACCTGTTATCACTTTCTTCCTAATTAGCTTTCCTACTTCTAGTTCTCTTTTTCCCCTTCTCTCTGCCAGATTATTGACTATGTTTAACGTGTGTTACAGAGTTTACCTGTTCGCATCTTGTCTTGTCCTGTTGACGTATGTTTGCTACTTCTGCACTACCTGTGCTGGAAATTACTGAAGTCTTTCTCTACCCAGCATCTCTGTGTTTGAGGGCGACAGACGGACCACGAGCCCTGATTTGTGTTCCTGCTGCTGGATGCTGAGTATCGTTGCTGGACTACTTCTCAGTTTGGTCTGATTCCCAGAGACTTTCTGTTCATCTTCTTACCAGCTACAAGAGACTTTTCTGTTTAATCACTCTACGCAGCTTGCATTATTTTCATTAAAGGAACTGTTGTCTCGTAGATTGCATTTGGGTCCTTTTTCCTGAACGTGTCCGTGACAATAGTAGCTATATTATAGTCTTGTTATATTAATTAGATAACATTATTTGGATTGCTTTGGATTTTTGGATCTGGACTGGACTGCTTTTTGTTTTGATTTTCCTTTTTCCTGGTAATGGAGCAAGATTATTAAGGTTATACGGACATCATAAGTCTGCTCAGGTCATTGGTTCAGAATTAATTAATTTGTCTGTTACTTCTTTGTACAGTAGCTAGGTGTCACTAGTGAGCAATGCTGAATGAAGCTTCGATGAATGAACCTTTGGGTGAAGCAATGGGCTGCGAGGTCTCAGTGGTTCAGGAAGCCTTATTTTGCCATCACTACAGGCAACCATATGAGAAGCTTCATTTTGTGAAAATTTGTGATAAGCACATAAGAATGATTTATTTTTAAACATAAGTTTATTTAAGTTGTTGAAAATAAAGATGCTGATATGTTCATAAGTCTCATTGTGTTGTTCTTAGAAAATTGCCACATAAAACGAGAACCTATTGAACGGGAGTGTGGATCAGAAGATTTATGGGAAAAAATACTATAACAACAACCTTTATACTCGCTCCATTAGACATGTTTCTTTCAAAAATTTAATTAACTGTATATGTATTTCCACAATACTGTTCAAAGGATGTTTTTAAAGTGTTTAGTTTTTTTTTTTTTTAAGTAGGCCTACTTCTTTTAATTCCTTCCTTTCCTTTTCACATAACAATCCATCATCGCATGTTGGACAGATTCTTGTTGATTGCAATGTAAACACGTTCCATTTATATGTCTACCTAATAGATAAAGTGTCTAGTTGAGCCCTGTATGTCATATTCTGAGACGATTGATAATCCTTTCTTCACTTTGATTTTTACTAATCTCCCTTTTCATGCCAACAGAGCTTTGAATATTATGCAAATGTCTTCCTGTCTCCCAAAACATACCCGGAACATGCCTGGGGCCTATACCATGAAGCCGGTTTAGTTAGCTAGCCAGCTATGTTTCAGCTTAGTTTCCGCCAACCCTGGGTTTTAGGTACTATGAAAGTAGCTCGGCTTTAATCGGTGTTCGTTGCCATGGTATCTTACGCTGCACGGCTAACCTGCTCCGGGGCAGGTTAAGTTCTGGATTCGAGATCTCAGACTGAAGTTTGACCAATCAGCTGTGAGCAAAGAAACATATAGGTGACGTAACTAATTCCCAGTGTTTGTTGCAATGACTTTACATTTTCTTTCAAATCCTGTGGACATCTCAGCGCAAATTGTTAGACGAGCACATCGTAGAGAAAGAGTTTTTAGCCGGACAAAATCCCCTTGCCTTTCCTGATAGTTACTTGTATGAAAGATACAGATTTTCTGCAGAAGGAATATCTTATCTTTGCGAACTTCTTGAGCCGCACATAAATTATTTAACACGTCGAATTCATGCACTTACTGTACTATAAATGGTATTGCGTTGCGTTTTTTTGCAAGTGGTAGCCTACATACTTGCACGATTGGTGATGCACAGAATCTAGGGGAAAACACGGTTTGTCGAACCATTCGCAAGGTGGTCCTCGCTCTGCAGGAGTACATTAATAGTTTAATAGTGTTCCCCTGACATTTATTGACCATGTCCATAAGAGAGGGTTTTTATAAAACTGCCTGTAAAATATATTGATAGGGTGACATCACGTTTTTTTTTTCTTTCAAAAAGCAAATTTCACAAATGTACTATATCATACAGTACATGTTAAGCATTATTTTAATCTTATGATAGGATTCCCTATAGAGTCATTGGAGCAATAGCCTGCACACATGTTGCAATCTCCACTTCTCTAGGAGAACATGAGGCAGATTATGTTAATAGAAAGTCTTTTCACAGCCTTAATGTTCAGGTAGAGATTATGTGAACATGTGAAATTATTATTTTCTGTGAGATGAATCTTTAAATTAATAGTAAAATTAACAGATAACAATCTACTTTCCGTGAGTATGTTGTGTCAGCGCTTTGAGGAAAGCTACACTGTAAAAAAATTCCGTAAAAATACAGCACAATGTACCATATAAATTTGAAGGATTTTTCCGTATTTGCCTTTTACAGGTCTTTTACCCGTATTTTGAATTGCGCGTTGCATTGTGGGAACTAGAACCTGGCGGCGCGAAAAGTTTAAGATGCAACCGCCATTACACACGCAGATGACCGCGGCCAAAGTTGCTTTTTAAAGTCGGATTTCGGGTGTATGGAAGCCATTCTGACACTTCTGTGGTAAAACCCGAAAATTATGTTTAGCTAAATGTCAAATAAGCTGTTAACGTAACGTTGTTTAGTTGCCATCTGGCATTTAGGCAAATGAATGTCAGAGCCGTCGCGTTTATCATTTTATGCATATCGTCACACATTGAAATATTTAGTTCACACTCGCGGAGGTTCCCTGATTGTATGTGTGTTATAGTGTCCTCGTTGTAATTGGTTTATTTACTTTTATTTGTCGGTGATGCGGTTTATTTCTTGCCGAGCGCGTCCGTTAACCAGTTGTGATAAAGTGCAGTAAGTTATTACGTTAGTGTTTTTGGAGCAATCGAATGCCTTCAAACAAAAGCTACCAGAGAAATCGTCAAGAAAAGTAAAGGCCATTTAATACTTGCTTGATTTAAAAGGCATGAATATACAACGTGAAGAGACTGTGTGTGAAGATGCAGTAACCGTTAACTTACAGCTGGATCAAGGAAAACAACACCACCACCTTTTCTGCCAAATGAGGTAAGTTAACGTTATGTTTACGTTAGACTTCTTGTTTTTGTTTTAGACGACACACAGACATTATACACATACACACACACACATGACTTTAAACCCCAAATAATGACCTTGAAAGATTAATTTACATATTTATGACTGCTATTATCTAACTTACTAAGTTACACTTCTGCCTGTAACGTTAACGTTAGTCATTCTTTACCAGATCCCTCCTCATTAGTTTGTTTCATAGAGTTTCTGTTGTTTTCTTATCTATTGACAGGTATTTGCTGCTGTAGTTTGCATCCCAAGCACCACCTGCATGCTCCTTATGGGTTTGTATCTTGTTTTATTAGCATTTTTTTTATTAATCATTATGAGTGTTCAATACTGGCAACACACATTTAAATTTAAAGTCTGAGGAAAAATGTTGATAGAAAAAGTTGGTTGCTGAATACTCCCTTCAAAGATATTTATGCTTAACGTTACATGGTCAGTAGAAATACAAATTGTATAGGTTAGATTTAAACAACTATGTTTAAAGCGGTTTTCTGAAGTGATCGTGTAATGGTTTTCATTTTGTAATATCTTTTTTTGTTTAAGGTGGTGGACATTCAGGATTGCTGTCATTCAAGAAGTTATTATTGACCACATCTCCTACCCCTATGAGGCAGTGAGCTACAAAATACCTGAAGAAAATGGCACTTGTCCTGGAGTTCATATAAAGGTAAGCAAAACATTTTTAATTAAATTATTTATAGAGCATGTTATTGTGTTTCTGTTTTAGTTGAAAATAATGAAACATATTCTAATGTATAGTTGAGCAGACAAGCTAACATGACGTGCAATTGACCCTTTGCTAAGCCCCGCCTGACAAGCTTTCGTGCCTGGCACGTCTATTACAGTGTGTATGTACTGGTGTCAGACATTCCCAATGAGATAATTAGTAATTTTTGGCGAACATGTGAAATATCTGAGAGAGCAAGACAAAAGGGACTGCAGTATGCATTCGAGGGATATATCCACGACATAATATGCAGCCGATTAGAGAATAATTTCATAAAAATTTAAGCTAAAGCCTATAGTCGCAGCAGCCGCCGCCTCATACGCTGACCATTCAAATGGGAAACACACAAATTGAGGAACAGCTATGTTCGTGCACAGCAGGGTAAGTGAAATGTGAAAATAATCTAATAATTATAAATCAAACAGCTTATTCATAAATCTTGTGGATAAATTCATAAGTACTTTTTCTGTTATTTTACGAATTTATTTCTTAGAGTGTAGTTAAATTTGGTACAGTACAAAACACTGTTAATTTGAATTGGGACAACAAAACCTACACAATAACCCCCTATCATGACCCTCATGTGTCAGTAAAACCATAGTAAAAGTTAGAGATGATCTTTGGCATCCTAAAGGCACGTTTCAACTGTCTTCGGCGCTTAAGAGTCACCAGAGTGGGCATCACAGATAGTGTCTGCATGTGCCATTCTGCACAATATAGCCACCATAGAAAGAAGCCAGAACCACCACAGAAAGCTTCTCCCCGATGAAACTGACCCGAACACACTTGACCACCCAGCTGGTGCAAATGTAGTTGCAATCACCATACAATATTACACTTAATAAAAGCACATTGAAACTGCAGATAGGTCTCAAACTGTTTTATTGGTTTTGTGGGATGGGGGGGAGAAAGAGAGCAATAGAAAGTTGCATTAATAAATATTCATGCTAAAGTGTTACTTGGTTAAATAAGTTCACATACTGAGATCAGTTTAATCCAGCTGTTGCATTTATTTTTTAAATGTGGAGCCTCCTCAGCTCACAGTCAGGCTCCTTTAGTGTGCAGTCTAGCTCTATAGGCTCCTTTAGTGTGCAGTCTAGCTCTATAAGCTCCTTTAGTGTGCAGTCTAGCTCTATAGGCTCCTTTAGTGTGCAGTCTAGCTCTATAGGCTCCTTTAGTGTGCAGTCTAGCTCTATAGGCTCCTTTAGTGTGCAGTCTAGCTCCATAGGCTCCTTTAGTGTGCAGTCTAGCTCTATAGGCTCCTTTAGTGTGCAGTCTAGCTCCATAGGCTTCTTTTGTAAAGGGCCCTGACTGAGTCTGTTTCCACCTGAAACATAATTCCACCACAAACATGATCATTACAAGTTTTTGGGAGGCTAATCAACTCACAAAAAGTTCCTTGACAAACACCTGTAATATATGTCAAGGGTTTTAAATCCTTACCTTGTTCACATTTCTTTTGAAGCCTGTTGAGGTAGAGGCTTCAGTTTCTGGGACAGGTTGTGAAAAATCCTACCATAAAAGAGATGTGTAACTTGGGCCAGTCCCTGTTTTATGCCACACTTTCAGATGTTTGCCTTAATAAAAAGCCCAGTGCATTCACCTCAGCAACTGTCCCAGAACACAGACAGAGTGTCTTCATCATTTCCTCCTCCCTGATAAATAAAAGTAGGCCAATATGTTTCTGGTGTTCTGTCTGTTGCATACTGACCTCTGTGTGGGAGACTGTGTGTGTGTGCTGGCTTCAACAGGGACATTGCATTAGGGCTGGGCGATAAAACGGTAACGATAATTATCGCGATATATTTTTTCTCGATAAAACGATATCAAGAGGTCGATAAATGTTCGATAATGTTTATGCGCAAAAAGCGGAACGAAACTCATTTGAACCGCGCGCCACACAGACCATTTATCCGCTCGGCTCAAAGTCCAAACGGCAGCGCAGCGCGAGCTCACTAGAGCAGACGCGTTTACTCTGATCGGTCTCGAGATCCAGTGAGAAGCGCTTCAATTCAGCGAAGAACACAAATGACCAGTTTAAAGGCAGATGAAACAGCGCTGACAAACAGGAGAAACAATGTGCGCAACGATACAGTCAGAATCTGAATTGATACTGAATCCATTTACCATGGATTTACTGTAACGTTAGCCTAGTAATATTAACTGCACCATGAAATGTGGGATATACATATTGAATTGTATTAATGTAGACAATGAATGTATTAAATGACTAATGGAATATAAGTATTTAATAATGTATTTAGGCTACTGTTTTTCATACAAATACCATAGAAACCATAAAGTTACATTTTGCCATGATAGTGAGGTGCTATAGTTAGGCTATGCCTGGTTTTATCTGTGGTTATCATGATCTAAATGTATGATACTGGATGACCAATGGTTAATTTTAATAAAACTCAAACAGTCAGAATATTACACTTTACCAAATAAAAATGTGGTCGTTACTTTTTTTTAACAGATGTTACTGTTTTTGTTAATGAACATAAATTTAACATAGTATTAGCTTGAGTTAGGGTGCAGATTTACTGTCAACTCACTGTCAAATATGCGTTTCGAGACAAAACATGTAATATTAACATTGCAGCCTGCACTGCAAACTGTGCTGAAGATACGTGCCATCAAAGTAAGGCAACAAAAACCTGTTTCAAGACTTGAAACAATATCCTCCATTAGCACATGCAGAAACTAAGAAATATATTTTTCTATTCAGATATTTATTTTGTTAAGGAAAAATTACAAATGTTTGAATGTTCAACCTCAGATTTGTGAAATGTTCACCTGTTTGGCAAGTGTTTGTCATGATATTTTCTGACAATAAAGAGTAGTTTAAAACCACAATTAACGCTCTGGTTTCTACAACTTTAACTTAGGAGCAAAAATCTGCCTTTAAACTTGAAAGAAATAAAGATTTGACATTTATCGCGATAATTATCGATATCGACTGATATAAAAAAATTATCGTGATAATTTTTTTTTGCCATATCGCCCAGCCCTACATTGCATTTCCCTCTACTGCAGAACATACAGTCAGCCATATTTAAAACTTAAAATAGTAATGTACCGCACACGTACCCAGTGTTACTTGCTTAGAGGAGCCGGCACCAGGGTCAGATTGTACAGCACCTGTAATCCCATCCATAATCGGCCGTCCCTTATTCCTATCAGAGCCAACTCAGTGTATTCTGGAGGAGTGGCCCTCCACTGGTTTTCTGAATTTCACTCTTTTTTCGGTTTGCCTCAAACAAGTGTTAATAAAAAAATAATAAAAGGTTGTGTGTAAATACTTACTAGGCTACTTTGAATTATATTTTTATATTTTGTCTTTATCAGCTGCCAAGAACTTTTGGAGTTGCATCTAAAAATCAATGAATATTCATCTTTATTAGTATATACATGCACATTTTTTTATATATTATAAAAATATAGGCTATATTTCACACACACACATTCATAGCCTATATATACATCATTTTACATGAATAAAGAACGTATAGCTTACACATTAACACAATCAGCAATGTTTCTCCAACAGTCTTCTCTTGCTTTGGCAGCAGAGACCGTATTGTTTCGAGCTTGTAATACATATTTAAATTCATCGTAATTCTGAATGATTATCTCTTGCTCCTCCGCGGAAAGAAAATATCCCTCTCGCTCTATCCATATCGAACGCGATTGGTTGTTCGGTGCCAACGTCACTTTGGTATGTGCACGCGCTCGTGGAGTAATCATAGCTTAAGATCAAAGCCTGAGTTGACAGAGAAAGTTGATGAGCTGCGTCATGGTACCAATAAAGCCTGATTGCATCGGTTTGGTTTTGTCAACTCAAAACTAATCCTGTAACTCCGAGTTTGTTCAGCTACCTTCATGGTACAGGCCCCTGGAGTTGTGTTGTGTTGTGTTGTGTTGTGAGTGCAATTAGGACATTTAAGTAGCTTTTAAAAACATGAGAAACATTACTGGTGTGCATCTTGAGACAAAACAATGGCACTGATATATTTTAAGATTTGCATTCAGTTAAAACAGCTCAAACATGCATTTTAGTCTGGGGCAACACTTAAGCATTGACTGTGAAACCGGGGATTAAAGTTGTAATAAGAGCTAGAAATAAACTTAATGTAACTAGAGGCTGTATAACATGTTCAGGTTTTGTTTGAACTAGGAGGGTCAGACTCGTTGTGGGACGATTCACACAAAATGAGTGTTTTCAGCGGAAAGTTTTATTATATCAGACACTGAACGGGTGAAGAAAATGTTTCACATGTTTGTTTTGTTCTGTTTGTGCTGGTGCCATCTCTGACTGGTGAGTTATAAAAGCATTTGTCTCTTTTTTGCCAGATAATTTTAAAATGGTAATTTACAGGTCAACGTATTAAACTGTTAAATGTCAGGGAAAATAATGGAAACTTCTTTACTGAATATACTCAGTAGGGCTCAGAAAATAAATAAATGAGTCAAAAAGGAATTAACATTTCAAACATCAGGGGCTGTTGCACTAGTTGGACATACAGTAAAATACTTGAGTGTAAGATGATTACACTAACTAAAACTACAACCAGACACAACTACATCCAGCGTAGATAATTCACAATGATTAAAAACTTTGCTATTAATAAAAGAACTCTATTGTTCATGTCATCACAACTAGTGAAGCCAGACCACCATCAGTTTTTATACAGGTTTTGCTAATAATCCCAGATAAATTAATATTTAATGTGTCCTAAATTTTATATTTCCAATATTACAAACAGAAATATTTTTAGGTCTGCTACATCTGTCGGCAGTGTGTATTCGGCACATACATCTCACTTATCATATCACTTATCACAAAATAACCATAAACATTACAGTTGACGTCTGTGTGTATTTTACGTCCAGTGTAGTCTCACAACTCAGTGTCCAGCCGATCAGAAGAAACATTAATCTGATCCTGTTCATGTTCTCAGGTGTGTTTGGTGATTCAGTGTCAGTGATGGAGGGAGATTCTGTTACTCTAACAGGGTACCCCCAGGATCCTCCAACTTAAATTCAAGGCTTTTTAAGACCTTTTTAATACCATTTCAATTGAAATTCAATGCCAACTTTGTACCCATTCCGACATAAGTATGAGGGGAAATTGTCAAATCTGTATACATTTTAAACCCTAGAAAATAATTATGTACAAGGAGGCTACTTGAATTAAATAAAACATTTTAAATTAGCCTACTAGTTAATTTTGTTACGGTATGAACTTAATCCTAGCAAAGGCAAAACATACAGGTCCTTCTCAAAAAATTAGCATATTGTGATAAAGTTCATTATTTTCCATAATGTAATGATAAAAATTAAACTTTCATATATTTTAGATTCATTGCACACCAACTGAAATATTTCAGGTCTTTTATTGTTTTAATACTGATGATTTTGGCATACAGCTCATGAAAACCCAAAATTCCTATCTCAAAAAATTAGCATATCATGAAAAGGTTCTCTAAACGAGCTATTAACCTAATCATCTGAATCAACTTATTAACTCTAAACACCTGCAAAAGATTCCTGAGGCTTTTAAAAACTCCCAGCCTGTTTCATTACTCAAAACCGCAATCATGGGTAAGACTGCCAACCTGACTGCTGTCCAGAAGGCCATCATTGACACCCTCAAGCAAGAGGGTAAGACACAGAAAGAAATTGCGGCGTGGCATGGAGGCAATCAGCCTGTGGCACTGCTGAGGTGTTATGGAGGCCCAGGATGCTTCGATAGCGACCTTAAGCTCATCCAGAGTGTTGGGTCTTGCGTCTCTCAACTTTCTCTTCACAATATTCCACAGATTCTCTATGGGGTTCAGGTCAGGAGAGTTGGCAGGCCAATTGAGCACAGTAATACCATGGTCAGTAAACCATTTACCAGTGGTTTTGACACTGTGAGCAGGTGCCAGGTCGTGCTGAAAAATGAAATCAGATGGAAGCATGAAGTGCTCCAAAATCTCCTGATAGCTAGCTGCATTGACCCTGCCCTTGATAAAACACAGTGGACCAACACCAGCAGCTGACATGGCACCCCAGACCATCACTGACTGTGGGTACTTGACACTGGACTTCAGGCATTTTGGCATTTCCTTCTCCCCAGTCTTTCTCCAGACTCTGGCACCTTGATTTCCGAATGACATGCAAAATTTGCTTTCATCCGAAAAAAGTACTTTGGACCACTGAGCAACAGTCCAGTGCTGGTTCTCTGTAGCCCAGGTCAGGCGCTTCTGCCGCTGTTTCTGGTTCAAAAGTGGCTTGACCTGGGCAATGCGGCACCTGTAGCCCGTTTCCTGCACACGCCTGTGCACGGTGGCTCTGGATGTTTCTACTCCAGACTCAGTCCACTGCTTCCGCAGGTCCCCCAAGGTCTGGAATCGGTCCTTCTCCACAATCTTCCTCAGGGTCCGGTCACCTCTTCTCGTTGTGCAGCGTTTTTTGCCACACTTTTTCCTTCCCACAGACTTCCCACTGAGGTGCCTTGATACAGCACTCTGGGAACAGCCTATTTGTGCAGAAATTTCTTTCTGTGTCTTACCCTCTTGCTTGAGGGTGTCAATGATGGCCTTCTGGACAGCAGTCAGGTCGGCAGTCTTACCCATGATTGCGGTTTTGAGTAATGAAACAGGCTGGGAGTTTTTAAAAGCCTCAGGAATCTTTTGCAGGTGTTTAGAGTTAATTAGTTGATTCAGATGATTTGGTTAATAGCTCGTTTAGAGAACCTTTTCATGATATGCTAATTTTTTGAGATAGGAATTTTGGGTTTTCATGAGCTGTATGCCAAAATCATCAGTATTAAAACAATAAAAGACCTGAAATATTTCAGTTGGTGTGCAATGAATCTAAAATATATGAAAGTTAAATTTTTACCATTACATTATGGAAAATAATTAACTTTATCACAATATGCTAATTTTTTGAGAAGGACCTGTATATATAAGACCTTTGTAACGAAATCCAAGACTTTGTATAGGCTAGTAGGTTTTAAGGCCTTAATTTGAGATTTATCAAATTCAAGACTTTTTCAAGGCTTTTAATAAATATAGAAACAATATAAAACTTAAATGGTACAACTTGTAAAATAAACAATACTGTCTGTCACTAATAACAAGTCTTAAAAGGAGAAAGAACAACACATGCAAGAATAACTCACACATGTGGGTGGTGTTCAATTCCGGTGGAGGAGGAATCACACGCAACACTATATATTAATATCGCAGTTTAAAACTGTTGTGTCAGTTCACAATCTGTCTGTCACACAAGTGTTCACATATATCAAGCACTGTTATTTGAAGATGATTCATCTTTTTATGTTGTGCTACATGTGGCATATTGCTGGTAAGTTATATTTCTTTTAAGAAATTAAATATTGTTTTAGTTTTAATACAAAGCAATTGGCTACTTTTTTTGTGTTCTCTGTTATTCCTCAATAAAAGAGTCACAATAAACTGAAATAATTTTGATTCTGCTCTTTTTGCATTTGCTCTAGTTTTCTCTGAAACGACATTTTAGAATAAAAGTTTTGAATAAAGTGTTTAAAAAAAATACACACATGGCAGAAGTAGAGGCTTAGATAATGGGGGTTGAGTGACTAATAAACAACATTTAAAGCTGCAGTCCGTAGCTTTTTTAAGTTAAAAATAATCAAAATTAATTATTTAAAAAAAAAAACATCTCCAGCCAGTGTTCAAAACTATCTGCTTGCCATAGCTAGATTCAAAACGGTTAGCTTGTAATAATGATTTTAATTCCAGTGGTACTGGTGGGTTTCCGCGGGAAATTCGAGCATGTCTTTGCGTCATTACGTCACATCCGTACACATAAAGAAGGAGTTTCGGCTAGCCGGCTATATTGCGCGTGAGGAGATGTAGAGATAGGCTTTTCTCGCAGCACTTTACAAGATTAAACTTATGGCGGATCCAGAAAGATCCAGACAACAATCATCAGTGTCAACTGGAGATTAACCAGTTATAAAACCCAAAAGACTTCGTACTTCGGATTTAAGGTGGAAAGAGAAAGAAACCGTCTCATGCGAACACAAGGATACACATCGGTGGGGCTTTTGAAAGGTGCGTGAACTCCCGAAGGGGTTCGAAACGGAAGAAGAGACAGCTTTTTCTGCTGAACAAGTAAGACATTTCAATAGTTCAATCGTGTAACAGTACGTTTTCTTAATTCACACAGTAATGGAGTTTCCTTTGTTGTGCCTTTCTCGTTTAACGTTAGCTATTCTGAACTACACAGGTAATCATAAAACACATTAAATAACGTTAGTCACGCAATGCTGATGTTGTTAACATGAACAATTTGAGAACAAAGTAGGCTATGATTTGCACGGTTGCTGTAAATCGCGCTGATTAAATCTAACGATCGCTTGTCATGTCGAATGCTTTTCCCCCCTTAGTTGATCAGAACAAAAATGGATGTTACTTGTTCAGAAGACATTTTCCGGTGAAAATTCTTATGTTGGTCAAGCTTTCAAAAAGTGAATCTGTGATTCTGAATGACAGTATCCATCCACACAGCGGGGTGATTGACAGCAGCACTCGCCTCAAAACACTGTGTTCATCCGCGCTGTTTCATGCCGATTTACAACCCACGTAAAGATGATAATTCCGCGAATCACTGCAGTTACAGATTTCGAACAGAGATGGCGACAAAAAGGGAGAAAGCTACGGACTGCAGCTTTAAGCTGATAAAAAATATTTATGTAATGTAATGTTATATTTCATCTGCAACAATGTGAACTTGTATAAAGATTCTTTTGGCCATTAACTTTTAAATGCATGAATATGAGGAGAGTCTCCGCATGAAAGACCCACGTGATACTGCCTTTATTTTCGATACAGTAGGAAATGAAATGAAATGTGGAAGATTTTATCTTTGACTAAATGATTGACAGGCCAGTTTACTGTCAGTATGCACAGAGAGCAACCGTTAAATGGGTGGTTCTCACGAAATCCAGATTTAGAAGGTGTCCAGCATCAGAATTTTTAAAATGCCCTTGAAGCCAATTTTCTTTTTGCACATATAAGATTAAGGTCTGAACTTACTATAACCATTATTTTTAGAAGATTTTATAAATTATTTCCTATATAATTATTTACATTTTTTAGATGAAGTCCATAAAAATTACCATTACCGCAACATGACATTACATTAAATATATGGTTAAAAATGTGTATTTTTGGCTAATGTTAAAGTAGACTCTTATTACTCATGCTCAAAGCTATGTAAAACTCTGGAGAGATTACTTTTCATATTTATTATTTTTTGGAATTTCCTTATTTTCTCTTATTACCGAAACATACGTGATGATTTTCAATTTCTTTTATTTGATTGTTTTACTAAAAGATAACATACACATTTGTTATGTAGCAGACCTTAAATAAGTAGTGTTTTATAATATGTATATACATTTTAAAACAAAATATAATTATCTAATTATTACTTAATTTGTAAAAAAGATACATGTTGCGGTAATGAAAATGCCATTTCGGTAATGAGGATCAATGTTTCGGAAATGAGATTTAGCTCACACATTCACTGTTGACAAAGGGGTTTGATGCCTAACCCTAATTTACATATTTAAAACACATAAAATTTTTAAAAGAATATTTATTTCATAAACAGTGTTTCGTTTTCCCATTTATCGTAATCATCACAGTACCATGCCTTGTATTAACAAGTGTTGTGTATACAAGTTACAATATGTAATATTTTGCTGAATTTTTCTTCCATTTTTTTTTTCTCTCATGCTGTCTACTTGTGAGGTCCTGAGTAGTCTTAATTTGACCATTTTCTTTACGTTTCCGATACCTGGAAAAGGAAAAATGAATAAAAGGTGAAATGCAGTAAACACTGACATAAATAAAACAAACTTTGGACTATGAACAAAATTGCACACAATTGTTCATTTAGGAATGGTTGATGTGTGTGTGTGCATGTGTTTGTGTGTGTGTGTGTGTGTGTGTTCAATTTAGTGTATACTAGGGTAAATGTATACCTATTGGAATAAATTAATAGAATTAAATTATATAAAAGTTATTGAAGTTTATTGGCATGAAAATATATATTTTTTCTTTAATTAAAAATATATAAATTAATATAGGTTTCAGCCTAAAATGACAGAAAGTCAAAGCCATATATCTAACCAAGTTGTGTTCCAAATGTGAAGTTGATATCACAAAAATTGAAGTTCTCATGAGATTTTGTTTAGGCATAATACCAAAAAATAGCCACCTGGTGACACTGAATTCCATTGAATTTAATTGCGTCCATTCTACCATAACATGTCTAGCTCAGACACGGATACATAAGAATGATGAGTTAAGTGGTACAATCTTTTATTTCAACAATATTTTTCTTTACAAAATTATGACAGACAGACATTACATATACATAAAGTAGACAATAACTCCATTTATTTGTGATCCAACCAGAATAGAAAGTCTCTGCACACAACTATTTCACCAAGATCTGTTTTGGCATTTTTTGACACCAGTGACACACAGAGATCTGTTACAAACGTACACATAACGAGTAGTTCGTCGACTCCGAATTCCTCACTAGATGCACACATCACATCCAGAACTTTTCTGAGGATTACACCGGTCGGCTCTATGGTGTTAAAAAACATGGGCGTCACATCGGTCCATGTTCCCACCAACCCTATTATGACATCCATTTCTTTTTTGAGATTTGTGACACGTTTGGTGTCCCGCTCACAATCGCTTTTCCTATCACACGCAGCATCGATGATCCTGTCCATCAAGTTAACCATCAGGGCCCGTTTCCCCAAAACGTTCTTATCGCTAAGTAGTTCTTAACCTATTCCTTAACCTCTCTCTTAACCTTATGGCACGATTCCCGAAACGTTCGTACGCTAAGTATATCTTCTGTAAGTCACACTTTCGTAAGGTTGGTCTGGACCATTCGTAAGCTCTCTCTTAGCGTTGTTTGAGCTCAAGACGCTAGTCGCCGCCACTGTGCAGCAGAAATCAGCGCAGTACAAGTCAAACTATGATATGTTGACAATGTTGTGGCTCAACAATGATTTTATGTTATGGACATTATAAGACTAATAATACAATATGTTCGCAATGGATACAGGCCTATTTATGAAGTTGACTTTATTTGGTATCACAACTAATATAGCCGGTCAGGCTTGATGTTGACTGGTGTATTGGTATACAATATACTCATAAATGTAATAATTTTGTCATTTTAAATGTTTATACTCCATATGAGTCTAGTGAGAATGAGGTTGAATATCTCAATAGACTGGCTTATATAAATGCTTTTATTCAAGACAATAGCATCTCCAGTGTATATGTTGTTGGGGATATGAATGCTGATATCAATGACAGCAACTCATTATTTGCTAAGCACTTGAGCTGCTTCAGTGAAGATAATAACTTCACTCTATCAAGTAGAGTACTGTTGATAGTTATACATACATAAGTGAAGCCTGGCATTCAACATCATGGCTTGACCATTGTTTTAGTACAGCTCATGGGCATGAAGCCATAGAGAATATGGATATTAAGTATGGAGTCACAATAACAGACCATAAACCTTTGGCCCTCACAATTAACATTGAAGAATTACCATCTACACCCAGAAACAACAATGCTATCAGTTGTAATGTGAGTACTAAATTAGACTGGTCAACTCTTTCTGAAGAGGATATATTGACTTATTCAGGCATGAAAACTCCTCACCTTTCGGCGAAATTCGCCGTTTTAAAACAAAAATGGGTCACCTACGTGATTTGTGCAGATCCGATGAGAAAATATTTATTGGGGTTTGGGGGGGGGGGGGGTCTTGGTCGTGGCCAGCATTTACCCCATATATCTCTATAGATACCATAATCTTCGCAGTTTTAAAAAAACAATCATCAGAGTCAGAGTAGGGCAGAATTGTTTTCAAAGTCTTTTACACCGCGAGTCTGACAACTGGACACACTGCCGAAAAAAAGAACCGCACGTCGCCAAGCAAGCCTGAGGTAAGTTAGCTTACAATGTTAACTGTCCTGTCAGATACAGACAGCGATGTTGCCAGTGTCATTATTTTGACATAGAAGAGGGCGGGATATTATCGCGAGTGGGCGCGGGCGCCGTGAGCGCTGAGCGAGCAGGAACGAGTAGTGAGTTGTCGTCGAAAAATATGGATAACGCAAAAAAGCTGTCGGGGCTAAAAAAAAAAGAAAAGAGGGGAAAGGAGATGGCACGTAAATTGATGCGACAGCAGCTTAATAAGTGGATGGTGAAAGGCTACAGGTAGGATTTTGTTTTGTGTGACGTCCAGGCATGTAGGCTAATGCCATCGGGACTACCGGGAGATTCCCGGTGGGCTGACGTGTTTTTTTGGGCCGATACATCTCATACTTTTTTGTTTTGTGTTTTGTCTTAACGGCCCATAAAACTCGTATATGGGCGTCCCGTTCGTTTTGTTTTGCTCAATTGTGGCGCTGGGTTAGTGCGTAATTAGTGTGTAATGCATTGGTCAAAAAAAAAGTCAGCGTTTTTTTTTTTTTTTTCTGACACCCCATGAAACACGTAGATCAGCGGCCCATTGGTACTTTTCTTGATTGACACTGGGCTGCCCAATCACATCTTTAATGTGAAGTATAGAAATATACTCTTTCAAGTATATAAATTAGTACAAACCTAATTATGAAAGTTTCCTTTATTTTTCAGTGCGTTTGTTTTACAATATATGGCTATAACTATCATGGGATTAATATTACAACTATTATTATGTAGTAGTAATGTAGACAGACACTGTAACTAACAGAGTTTTGAATTTTTCTTTGCTTAATTTGCACCAGATTGATGAATTTAACATTAAAAAGCACAAAATTTTCTTACTGAGGAGCATGCCCCCGAACCCCCCTAGAGGGACAGAGGTCCACTCACCACAGTGATCCAAAAATTCTGTGAGAAACACTGCTATAGCTATGCCAATGCAGCTTACAGCTTTTTGGGGGGGAATTCATCACTGTGGAGTATAGTTCAATTCTATTAATAAGTGATTTTTTCTTTTTTTTACTTATTTCATCTGTTAACTCTCACTCGTTCCTACTCGCTCATTACAATTATCTTTTTTTTACTTTTTTTTTTTTGGGGGGGGGGGGTGGCGGGGTGTATGTATATATATATATATATATATATATATATATAAGTTGATTGGATTGGATATTTTGCTGCCGCATCCTTCTCACCTTTTTTACCCCTGACCTGTTTTCATGCCTGCTTATTATACTTACACAGAGCAATATCTAAGTAATGTTTATCTGCCCAGAGAAGCTATTATGTGTAACTGTCAGATTGAGGAGCATAAGAGTAATCTATGTGCCATGTATGATGATGTTGTGGCTGCTCTGTTTGAGGGTGGTAAACCTCTTCAGAAACACAGGAGAAACAGGGCCTATAATATTAGACCAGGATGGAATGATCATGTAGCTCCATATCACACTGAAGCTCGGGAAGCTTACAAGCTTTGGGCCCAGGCTGGGAGACCTAGGCAAGGCCCTGAGCTTGAGAATAAAAAGCTTGCCAATGCCAGATAAGTATGCTGTTCGTTTTATATCTAGAAATGAGCAAGCCATGAGTGCTGACTCTATGGCCAGTAAAATGATGAGCAACATTATCACTGACCTTTGGAAGGAGTTGAGGTCCTTAAATAACTGTAAATCTGCCCCCCTTGTACTGTTAAAGTGGCTCTGTTCAAAGCTTACTGTACACCACTCTATACTGCACATATGTGGTCTTCTTACAAAAAAATACAGCATGGAGAAGTTAAAAGTTGCCTTCAATGATGCAATGAGAATTTTACTCAAGGTTCCCAGGGGATGGAGTGCTAGTCAGATGTTTGTATATGTAGGAGTAATCACACTGAGAGCACTTTTAAGAAATTTAAAGTGTTTAAGTTTATGCAACGTCTGGATGAGTCTACCAACAGTATCATGGTGGCACTCTCAAATCCCTTAGTGAGCTGCTCCAGGTACACATCCAGACTGAGAGTGCATTGGCTGAAATGTCTGTATTTTAATTCTTGTATTTATCTTTTCTCTTTTTTTGTGCTTTTTGTCTTATTTGTTTGTTTGCTTGTTTGTTTTGTTTGTTTTTATCTGTCCTGTCTTGCGTGGCTTTTGGACATGAGTCTGGCAAACAATTTGGCTCTAAATGGCTAAGATCTATAAATGGGTAAGCATGGTGGTGTCCAGTAAGCGACCAACTATGGCAGCGATCCAACGTGTCCTTGTTTTGAATCAAAGACGGCCCCAGTCATGTCATAATTTTTAGAAGTCGTTAAACCCATGTCAAGAAGCGGCAGAGTGGCACAACGGGATAAGGAGGGTGGATGACTAGCGAGGGATACCCGGTTCGTGTGAATATATTACTGACAATTTGATAATTTAATTAATAGTCTATATTTTACTAATAACTTAAACTATGTTAAAATAAATGTTACTCTAATAATTTGAGGAATGTTTCATTTGCATAGAACGTGTTGTCTTTCTTAACGCCGTAATGCACCTTCGCGTGAAGTGCAAAATCGATTCCTGAGCAATCGATGCCAACTAGTTCAGCACCTCCACTTGGGACAGCGCCTGTGTAACGTCGAACGTAAGAGGAGCGTGTTAAGAAGCTTCCTAAGGGACACTTCGGGGAACACACTTAGGAACATAAACAACTTCGGTAAGATATATCTTTTTGAATCTTCTTAGCGCGCTAAGAGTGAGCGTTATCGGGGAACCGGGCCCTGGTCTCTAAAATGATCTTTAAACATACAGTCTAGCATAGCTCTTAAACAACACTCTTTCCCCGTGGCGCACTCACACGCCGGATGATACTTGTGTCCCGCATTGCCGGAACTCGATGGGCAGTCGTTCTTTGTCAGCTTTTGCGTCGCCATTTCAGAGGTTTCTAGATTTTCAAATAGGAAACTGTTTGATGGTGAAAGATTCGAATAGTTTCCGGAATCTCGTGAGCGAGTCCTTGCAGCACAATTGTCCAGGCCTTGTGCTTTAACGCTCGTAAGCTTGTGTTTTTGGGTCAGAAGCATGAGTCGAAGAAGTGTAGTTTGCATCAGGCTCAGACAAACAGGAACTTCTGATCAATTCCTTCCACTTTTGCTCAATGAGATGTTGTAGTACCTCCACAGTCGCGTTTTTTATGATTTCGAATCCAACGTCATTGAAGCATCCGTCTGTAGCGTCGAAGCGAGTTTAGCAGCGTTACCGGCATACACAGCGGTGTAGCGACTGACCGAATCCTGTGTTCCTTTCACTACTGAACAAATATGAACACATATATGTTTAATTCACAAAACCTTGAATCATGTGAAATGGTGCCCCAATGTCTGCCAGCAGGTCATTGATTAACTCCATTTATGACGCATTGCGCAATCAAGAAACAGTTCCCCGTTGTTCTCTAAACCCTCACGTGGTACACACCACGGATTTCCAAACACACACGCCACACATACCCGCACACAAACGTCCTTTGTGTGTAACTTAGGACAGAAATGTCCTTAATATATATATAACACAGAATTGTATCTGACCTTCCTGTATGCATGCATATCTAATTAGTTTTGTCTTATTCTATGGGTGTAATTGGAGACTGGTCTGTAACTCTCCCTCTTGCTAGGTCATAAAACTTTATGACCCCCAAAAGGAATTCCAAGGGAATCATAGCTCCTACTTGAATTCTGATAAAGAAAGAGGAATAGACTCTGCAATCTTATATTTTCTATAAGTATAACCACTTAAGAAATGTATAAACCTGAATTTGATCTTTCCTAGGTCATGGTAGCCGGTATTATGGCTTTATAGTCGTGTGAGTGAACACTAAATGTGTGTAATTCTGCATATGAATGTAACTTTATGTTTCTGCTACTCTTTCCGGCCATTCTTGGTACCTGTTCGACCGTCTTGTTTTGACTAAACCAGTCATACATAGGATATTACAGTAAAATGTATTGTTCTGTGTGTACAATCTTTCTGGCTAGAAATGACAAAACTTTTATAGCATCATCAATTATCCTGACAGGACAAAGAAGAACTTTTCCCGCTCGAGACACTCTAAGATAATTGGTTCACGTACGCGAAGCAGGCGTGAACCCCTCCTCTCCATAAAAGACTGACACAGAAGTTAAGCATAGAAAGCGCTAGGGAAGCACCGGAGCACTAGAGCACAAGTTTCCATGACTCCCGTTAGGGAGTTTTCCTCCGTTTCTATTTTCTTTTCTTTAAGTCTTTTCTTTATTTTCGTCTTCGGACCTTTCCTACGTTCAGTGAAATGAACAGCCTGCAACTTCAACTTTAAAAGGACTCTTTGAAATCCCCGCGCCTCTTAAAGAAAACACGCAAGCTGCGCTCAACGGAAGAAGATGGGAGTGTGAGCTCTCATCTCCGTTTTTCCTTTCTTTACTAAGTTTTATTTTCATATTCGCCTCTCCTTCCACGAGGGAGATGAACTCCGAATTATTTCCTTGGTAACTTCACGTTCGGTGAACCTTTAAAACTTCCCGTGAGTCTGCTCGCCCGGAAGACACGAGAGAACAAGCCTTTAGCGCCGAAGGATGAACACGCACACGACTCTGCGTTCCTCAGCAAGCAACACAAAGAGAACCATATACGCAAGTATAGGTTATTGATTTGATTTGATTGATGTGATTTCTTGTTGTCTCTCTTAAGGTTATTGTCTGTGATTTTTGCCATGCCGCGATCACCCCGGTGATCTCTCAGCCTGACCGTTAGTTTCACTTTCTCATTCTCTTACTCTCTCTCTCTCTCTCTCTCTCTCTCTCTCTCTCTCTCTCTCTCTCTCTCCCAATCCTATTCGTTATTCGTCTGTCTCATTAGTTTTACTGTTTACTGTACATACATGTATCCTGTGTTTAAATGTAGAATTCTGTATCCGTAGTTTCATTTTATTAAAACCATTATATTCTTGATTGCTAATTGTTTAATCGTGCTCATTTTACAAAGTCAATGAAATGAGATCCTTTAGCTACAAAAGCTTTTAGTATGGACTACTTTGAGTAGTTTAATCTTATAAACACAGGAAAATTAATGTTCACGGCCAGAAGATTGATATTTCTTGGAGTTCATAAGAAGGGATAACTTTGTTGAGAAGTTGATAAGTTAATCTTACGGCCGTTTGCTGGACAAACAGATTGTTCGATAACTAAATAAATTCCATTTAAGGTTATCTCATATAATCGATCTGGAAAGGGACCGTTGATATATGAATGAGGAATTATAATTCGTTGTGATTGATCATTCATATATACAATCGATCTATTTTCAACTTCGATAATTTAACTGTAATATGCAATATTAATCATATTCATGATTAATTATTAAAATTCCCTATATATCCTTTGAGCTAATGTTAATGCATTTAATGTAAGACTCATTGTCGCTACAGCGGTTAGGAAATACGGCTTGTGTGCGATAACTGAGGCTGGTCTCTGTGTAGAGATTATCAGCCCTGCGATTGAGGGTCCGCCCTCGCACCCCTGGTGTGTACGGTGGGGGTCACCATCAGGACGCCATAAATAACTATGTCCTGCATGTCGTCCGAGAGAATTCAGCCGAAAATTATTTTACGATACTGTTCAGTTTATTTAAAAAATAATTTTCATTTAACACCGCTGTATTAGCTTTCTCATTCAAACACAATGCATTGCGTTAAACTGACTTAACTCAACATTGCATGTTGAAAGAACTGTTTCAGTTAAGTAGACCAAAATAATTACTTAAGTAAATGGAGTTAAATCAACACAATACTTTTAAACCATTTTACTTTATCCATTTGAGTCGAGATTACACAAATGAGTTTAATTAAAATAGCAATATAGAAAACTAGGAACAGTACAATTTGAAATAAAATGTTATTTATGTGTTTTTACAGCAAGATAAAAAAATCGCTGACTTGTTAATGTTCTTTTATGTTTATATTTAAAAGAGTTTCTGATATGTTAGTGTTTTACCATAAAATGTAGACCATGCTAATAATAATTAAAGCGGTTGTAATAATTATAAAAACAACTACTTTGGGGTGGATTGGATGCGACAAAACCAATAAGAGTATTTACCGAGTAAAGATTTTGTAAAAGGTTATCTTATTAGATATATTTGTAAAGGTTGTTGAACACAATCCCTAAATAAACGAAACAATTGGATTATTTGAACTTGATAGTTTTGGACTAAATTAAGAATGTTAACCTGATTCAACTAAATGGCATTGAATTAATCTTATGTAATAAACTTAAGTTTACTGAAATAAACAATGTTAATTAAATGCAACATTACCCTGTAGAACCTGTTGACATAAAAAGTTGAGTAAATCCACCATATGTTTTCCAACAAAATGTTGATTAAACATTAAAAGTTCAAAACATATGGATGGGTAAATGGATCGCAATAAGCTCTGTAACAAGCGTTTAGAAAGTAGCTAGGATGTATTTTATTTTGAGCAGAGTTTAAGTGAAGTTTTACCAACTATTAAGATGTTAAAGTTCAGTTATAGACCTTTAGCGCATTCAAATGTATTGAGTTTTTTATTGAGTAGCCGAATTCAGGGTTGTTCAATAGTTATCAAGCACCCGCACTTGGTGAGATTATTCAGAAAAAGCGACAAAAGTAATTTTCTGATAAATCATCGTACACGGATGCACTGTGTTTTGTTGTATGCAGACATTTTGAGGGTCACTCAAAGATGTCTTAATTCTTTGTTTTGGTGTATTTTTTAAAACATAGATAGATGTTTTACACGACCTACATAGATGTTTTACACAAAAAATATTTCAGAGATCCTTGTGCGGTATTCTATAGCCCCATAAGGGGTAAAATATACATTTAAGACCTATTTAAAGGTATAATATAATGTAAATGTCTCAAGTGAAGATGATGGTTTGAACCATCATTTTATTAAATTACACCAATTCCTGTGAATACTGTCGTATATGAACAAAGAGAAGACATAGAGTTCACTAACATTACCGCTAACTGTAGGAAACAGATATCCAGGGGAAAGTGTAAAGAAAAACACCATCCAAAACATTACAATCACACCCGGCGATACGCTAAGTGTTACGATAGTGTTGTTAAAATGAAACCGCGGTAAACAATTTAAGAACACTAGAGCTGTTAAACATGCGGTTCAAATAACAATGTTCAGTATAAACAAGAATCCAACTCTAATGCGACTGAGCTCGTTTCACATATAACTGTTGATAGTTAGGTATAGTCGTTAGATAATTTATCAAACAATTGAAATTTACAATATGTTAAAACATTTTGATGATGGGGAAAAACTGCTTACCACATGTTTTCATAACTTACTGCTCACCGTCTGTTTTCTGGATCAGACCTAAAACTCTGGTGTCAAAGTATTGGTGTGGACGGAATAAAAATGAATCATCCCACCTTACACGTAAAAATACTGCTTATCAAAGGCAATTCATTAGCTTAACTGCTGTTCGGCTACATGCACAAAATAACTGTGTATCTATGACCGTGCTGTGAAATGTGCAATAGTTAGACGAGTTTGAAGCGTAATAGTTTTATAGGTACCATAAAAACAGTAATACTCATCTTTCATGATGATGTTTCGTAGACATAGCAGAAAGATGTTCTAAATGAAATTTGGTTGGTTTAGTCTTAAAAACTCACATAGAAGGATTTAATTCTCTTTATGCTATATTTGCCCATGTTTCTCATAAATTCCTAAATGTTTGACCACACTCGTAGACTATAGTTTTGCAAACTGTACAAAAACAAAAAGAAACAATATGTAAACGGCGTAATCGACTAGTATATAAAATGTCAATTACAAACATTCAAAACTGATTACAACTGGTCTTCCTGTATTTGTTTTAAATGGTTCGTGCCGTATTTACTTTTTTAGCAAGTTGGCCTCTAGAATTTACTTTTGTGCAATTTTATCAGCCGTAGTGCGGGACTTTGTTTAACAGCCTCGAGCTTTAATGAATATGCCTCTCTCAGCGCAATAGTCAGTTGTGATTCTGCTGTAATAGTTTAAGTGTGAAACAGCACCCCCTTACTTTTTGCGTTAATACTTTGTGTGATTTCACATCGTAGATAGAGGGAAAGTTGCACTAAACAAAGTATCAATTTAGTTATCAAACAGAAATACTATCGCTTAAATTATTAATGGTCATTTATTCCTATAAACACTGTTGACGGCTCTCAAAGAAAAGTCTTTACCTAAAACACGTACAGTCCGACATTCAAAATGTGAAACAGTGTCGTCTGCTATCTGAATAGTAATAAAACCATCATTTGCAAACATTTGTGTATTTGTTATAAACAATGCTTTTCAATCCTCTTTTCTTAGTGATTTGGTCTTTTGCATTACTGTATAAAGTTAGTCCATAGGCTAGAGTATGGTACTTTGCATCGCTACGGTGTGACAAAATACAGCCAAAGATTTAAGCACTACTATTTACACACATACTATGCAGGACAATATCTAACTGTAGCTTGTGAACATTACATTATCTAATTATTTGGGATCAGAGAACAATTTTTGAACAAAATTTTGTGCTGGATATTGAAGTGTTAGATAAAAATAAAGGTATTAATTAATAACAAATACTTTAAATCAACATGAAACCATAATATAAATGTAATATAATGACGGTTTGAAAATTACTTCCATAATATTTTCCTTTAGTAAAGCTATGCCCGTATCACCCAACACAAAGTTTTGCGTTTGTGGGTGAGACCTCGCAAAGATTACACTTTCTCGAACATTGCATGTTTGCACTATGCCTGAAACTTAGTAATCGACATGCATTTCTGTAGGTTTGTCAAAAGAAAAATCATCTGGTTTAGTTGCATTTTAAAACGGTACTTTTCTTAAAAAACATTGTGTCAGACGTAATTGGTAGCATGATTATCTTGTTTCATCGTGTATTAAGTACATATTTATCAGGCTGATATTTGTAGAAATAAGTAAAGTAAATGTATAAAACAAAAAGAATCAGCTAATGGCCTTGTGTCAGAACACAAGAAGTATGTAGATATGCATGATTTTAACTTTTTTATTCTAACTTTAAAAGCTAGATTATACTTTGAAAAGTGTAAAACAGTATTTGATTTTGGGGGGGGGGGGTATGCTGGAACCTAGTGTCATTTAGCTTAATCTTTGGTTTTTAATCTTTTGGTTTGAAGTTATGACTTCTGAAGACCTCTCATGCGTAGATTCACTCGGTTGAAAAATTGAGTTTTGTAATTTACACATCTGAAATTAAACTTATGGTAGTTTTTTATAAAGTATTTTATTAGCTAAAATCAATGTCTTTATTCATAAATATTTTCTCATTGGTGTAAAATTACCTTTGCCAACGAACTGACTCATCCTCGTAAGCAAAGAATTTCTTATCTTTATTTACATGGTACCGGTCAGTCCATGGAGGCCTCCATGTCGTTCCGCCATCTTGAAAAACTATAATAGCAGAGAGGGACAAAAAGCACTAGCCTAGCTCAACTAGCCAACCTTTTCGTTCAGAGCCGGCTGACTGCAACCATCTGAAGCGGTCAGTGAGAGGCGCTTGAAAGGTTGCACTGCACAGTACTTCATAATGCAATCCTCGTAGCCGTGATAAAGCATACAAATTCATTTAAAGGGGGGACATGTCCGGCAAATTCAAAACGAGGGTAAATATGGGGATAGCTTTTCCCAGGTGGATAGAGCTAATGAAGGAGAAGTTGTCTGCTTTCTTCTCGACAGGTAAGTCGATGTTACGGTCTAAATTACAAGCTTTTCCATTCCGTGGTTGTGTAATTCATTATATAGACAGCATAACAGTAGAACATGTATAGTTAAACTCGATGAAGTGCTATTGGAAGACGTGTTGTCATAGCTTCTTGGCACATAACGGCTACCGTAGTTGCAACACGCATTTGAAAAAGCGAGACGCTAGAGAGCACTATGCGTTTGAATGCAAAATACAATATCACCGCTAGATGGGAGAAATTCCTACACAGCGTATCATTAAAGGTGCGTTCACACCGCCGCCGACTTGAGCTTCCAAAGCGGCCGGAAGTCATTCATTTTCAATGGAAGCTGGCTTCTCTCAGCTGCAAGGAGCGAAAAGCGAGACGCTAGAGAGCACTATGCGTTTGAATGCAAAATACAATATCACCGCTAGATGGGAGAAATTCCTACACAGCGTACCATTAAAGGTGCGTTCACACCGCCGCCGACTTGAGCTTCCAAAGCGGCCGGAAGTCATTCATTTTCAATGGAAGCTGGCTTCTCTCAGCTGCAAGGAGCGTCAAATCCCTCGGCGTCGCGTTTTGGGCATTTTGAGCGTTTTGAGCGTCAATCAGAAAGTTGAAAGAAGCTCAACTTTATGGTAATGAGCTATGACGCGGTTCAGCGGCAAGCAGCGGCAAAACGCCAGAAACCAATCAGAATAAAGACGTCCTTCACTCTGGCTGATTCCGGAGAAACATACGATGTGAACTTTCGTTCCTACCAAAACATTGTTCCGAGAAAATGGAGGAGAAGCTGATAATCGCTGTTGCTGGGTTTCCTATCATATATGATATGACGTTGTTTGCTTACAGGGACCAGCCGGTGATACTCTCCGAATTGATAACGGTCCTGGAGGGTGTCATGAACCCAAAATCTCCGAGTCCGACGTCTTCTCCGCAAATACAGTAAAGCAGCACCAAACACAACAACTTCGCGATTTTCCATAATGATCCAGTGATACACATTTGAGAATGAGCGCAACTTTTATTTGAAATATTTACGAACGCTCGTTTTAAGCGGGAATGCAATTCATTTGCTCACGGTGACAACGATTTGACCAATTGCACTAATGCAAATAATAGCCTAATGCAAATAATAATAATAATAATAAATAATAGCTAATTATAATTTTTTTCCCCGACCAAATGTGACCAAAACGGTTATAAAAATGCTGTCATTATAAAAGGTTTCTTCAATGTATTGCTTGTTTTTTCTGTTATTACATTTCATGTTGTGACACTTCTCTTCTCCCTGCTACGTCAGAGCGTCCAAAGCGTCAACGAGCTTCCCCGTGCTTTTTGACAAGCGTCCTTGACAGAGCGGCCAGAGCTTCTTTGACGCTCAAGTCGGCGGCGGTGTGAACGTACAGTAAGGACTAAGTTGTAGGGTATTTGACAAAAAGCCTAGAAAATCGAGGAGGTCAAAGGGGATGCTTCCCGCTATAGTATCATCAGCTCTCTCCAAAGTCTGTTCATGTGGCCTGTCGCATCAACAAAGGCTAACATTTTAAAATTCTACATATATTTTGAGTAGATAACCGATAGTATACTCTCAGTAAAGGGGCTCACCCTGTGTGTTTCCACAATGAATAAGGATAGTTTGGGAGATACAAGAAAAGTAAAAATGATCTTATACGTACAATAGAAAAAGTAAGATCATGTTTTGAATTAAGACGAGAAAAATTAAATATTCGCTCAAGACAAACTTTACTTATTACTCATGGACCACAGAGGCACATCGCGTCTCTGAACATGTGAGGTGATTTTTCTAAATGATACAACTTAATCTAAATAAGAGTCCTGGGATTTCTTTTAAAACAACAAAAACATTGTGACAACATGTTTCATGTCGCATGGACAAAAATACTGTTTGAAATAAGATCTAAGACGCCAAAACACGTAAGCACGCGCCTCTGCTGCAGAACAAACCATTATGTCGGTGTGAAATAATTAATTATAGAAATTTAGATATTAAATTTAAAGCTCCAATCTCCTCAGTCCTCCAAAGATCCCGAAAAAAAGTCCGTTGTTGCTTCAGTGACTACTTTGCTCAGAGAACCTGTCAATCACAGCTGTCAATCATGTACGCCACAGCACCGTTTTTATAGCATCAAATAACTAAATAAAAACAAACTTATTTTAAAAACAAACACTTGAAATTACATCAGCGTGATGAAATCTACAGTAAATGACAGAAACTATCTTTGGAAAAAAGATATGTGAAGTGTAATTTAATTGTTTAGTTGGTCTCACGTCCCATGAATAACACGGGGAGGCGGGGTTTATGAGCTATACTAGGACCAGTCACCGGGGGGCGATCGAGACGCTTTGGCTTCACTGTTCAGGGCTTCTGCGGCACGCTTGGGTGTCCCCCGGGGGCAAACGAGCACGCAGCCTGTGGACTGTGGTGTGTAGCCAATCAGAAAGCGAGGTGACGAGGCACAGAGGAAGCACCGGGAAACAAAATCAAAACAGCTGGCGGCATGGCGCACCAGAAAGTCCGGTGGACGTCGGAGATGGATTCGGTTAAAAATAAACTACAAACTATCGCCATTGCATCCTCTTCGTCCGCCATGATTGTTTACTCTGAAGTCACGTTTGATCTCGAGGGATTTTGCGAGATTTTCCGTCTGACCTGGAAATGCTCGGGAGTCAAATCGGCTCGTGTGTGATATGTGTGGATTTTGCCGTGTGGCTGCGCACCACACACGGCACGACCAAAACTGTTAGACCCCTGATTTTTTATCGCCGTGTGTGGGGTCTCTCAGGTTTGGAAAATCGGCCGACAATTTTAAAATCGTCCCGTGTGAACCAGGCTTTAAGAGAGAATAAGCAGCTCTGAATGTTAAGGTGAGGCAGACAAGAAAAATAAGTCTATTTGCAGAAATAGTTTATTTACAAAATAAAAAAAATAAAAAAATGATAACTTAGGAACACAGGAAGAGAATAACAGCTTTGCACAACTTACAAAGACAATGCTGGACATCGAACTGAGGGCAATTATACACAAGAGAAAATGAGGAGCTAAACAAGACACAGGTGAAGACAACTATGACAACAAACTAACAAAGGAAACAGAAATTAAACACTGAAACAAGGAAACACAAGCTAAATGTTCTTGGAACAGAAATAGAAACTGAAACCAAACTTTACGTCGCTGCTGTAATAATAAACACTGTGATTAAGCGATATAACCTTAGTCTTTAAACATTTATTATGACTCGCCATGCACAGTCATGCTAAAGATCGTTTCACTGATGGTGTTGCTGCCGATGATCTGCAGTTTATACAGTCCAGAGTCTGTGTTTGTGATGTTTGTGACGTTCAGAGATCCAGTCTGATGATCCAGCTTCAGTCTGTCTCTGAATCTCTCAGTGCCTTCATTACACTGAACATCTGTACAGATATCACTGAGATCTCCATTGATTTGAGCGATGCGAATGTTATTAAAAAACCATTTAATCTTTTCTTGTTGGTTTGTTGTAACATCAGTGTATAAAGTAACTAAATCTCCCTCCATCACAAACACTGACTCTCTGTCTGTATAAACACCCGATGCACCTGAATCACTTCCAAGAAAGTGGGAAATATAAAACAAGCACAGGGAAAAGTATAGTTTATACAGTATTTTTTTTTTTTTCATTTTTTAAAATAAATGTATGTTCAATTATGAGATATTACATAGTCTACTACATTTGACTAATCGTGTCACAATGTTTAAAAGCGGAAGTAGGCAAATATCTTAAAGAGCTCATTTGTTTTCTTGTTTTTATCCTCTAAACAGAAAAACCAACAAACCGTTAATTTATCACACATTCAACCCTCATTAACATAAATAAAAAAAATTCAAACAATGCATAATGACGTGAGATTTTTTTTTTTTATGTTCATGAGAAAGGTTAACATAAAAACCTGGCGAAATACCACAATATTTATAGGTATTTAGCAGTCATATTGTCATGCTTTTTTATTCACACAATAAAATAAGCTGATTCCCTGCACACAATATAATAGCTTAACATAACAACATAATATAATGATAACACTGGCTTTAGGTAGCCTACACCGTCATCTTGCTCCAACTAGGTAACTTGAATGCACCTGACGTCGTAAACACAACTTCCCAACTCGTAAATTCGAATTTCCCAGGAGGACTTGAAGGCACCATTAGTCACGTGGGTTTAATGTTTGCCATTTCAGAATTTATTCGGCAAATGCATTTCAATCTCCCATTAACTCTTTTTCGCACAAGTCAAAAACCAGCTCAAGCGCACGTAAAATATTTTGGCGAATTAAGGATGATTTTCAGATAATTAAGAAATAATATGAATTACTGCTGCGGATTCCGGATCGGAAGAGAGATAAACATTTTAACAAATAGTCTACGAATTACCATGCACGAGTAAAACACTCGCTATGTGCAAAATAAAGAATTTCATCCTTCTGAAAAAATAATGGATGTTCTGTGGAATATCAATTATTCGTTACAAATGCTTTTTTTCTGTTCTTGCGCAGACGGCGTTTGGCTGCATAAGCTGAAGCCCCGATATGATCCAGATTCCTCTGAAGCTAAGATAACCGATCCTCCACGCCTATCGATTGCTGATATTCGCCGCTTGTCGTGAGATATGTGGGGGATGTTGTTGGGGGAAAAATAAAGGACGCTTCTAAAATGGAAGGTCCTCCTAGTCCAGTCCTTGGGATGCGTGTAAGCTGGAGTCCTTCTTAGCACTGAACGCTAGATGAAGTCTCGGCGCTGTTGTCCTCAGACTGCGGTGACGTATGGTCTGAGGTTCTGCAGTTGTATGAGCCCGTTCTCATCCCAAGGCGTCATATACTGACGCTTTTGACATTGCGTCTACATCCAACGCACATGGCACCCTTTAGCGTCAATATGAGACGCAGATAGATATGAGCCAGAAGGCGCCTCCTAGCGGTCTAACCCTAACCCTAACCCTACCCCAGACCTAAACCTACCCATACTCTGTGCGTGTCATATTGACGCTAAAGGGTGCCATGTGCGTTGGATGTAGACGAAATGTCAAAAGTGTCACACAATATGACGCCCTAGGATGAGAATGCGTTGGTTGTATAGATTATTGTTTTGCTGCCTTCACGTGCTATCGGAATGTTTGTAAATATTCATCTCCAGAAACATTATTTTTGTCTCAGATTTTTTTAACTAACTCAGACAAGCTCAGTGCCGACTCGTTTTTCGTCTTTTTTCGTGATTTTCCTGTGAGGTTTTATAGTGGAGTTTGCAATTCATAAGTAAAATAAGATCTGTGGTAAACAAAACTTGACAATACTTAGAGCATTTTGTTCTACAACGTAGGCCTACAAATAAAAACAACGTAGGACAGCAATATTTGTAGGCCTATTTAGAAATAAACATTAGCCTATTAACTCACAATAACTTACAATAAGTTCTTTATTACAGCATATAAGTGATTGCTTTTTAAAAAATCTGCTAACTCATTGCATTCCTGCTGGAAAAGAAAGAAAGTAGCTGCAAACACTCTCAAAAATGAAACCATCATTTTCCGACATAAAACATGACAATGTTTAAAGTACACTCACATTTTTAAAGAAAAATAGTATTGATACAGTACCATACCGATTATCATGGTAACTATAGTTTGTTACTTACTACCGTTAAATCACAATTGAATATGCTACCTTTTGTGCACCTCTCAATGATTTTTTTTTTTAAATGGCATGTAATACAAAATGTAAACACATAATATGCTTTCTTGTCTTAAAAGAGTATAAGAGTTTTTCTGAATGTTGTCATTTAATAAAAATCAACAAACACGTTGGTTTTTTCCACTGGTATTGTTATAAACTTCCTGATATTTCCATACAAAATTGTTGAATTCTAAAAGCAGTATGTTAGGCTGCGTTCACACTGCAGGGGCTTAATGCTCAATTCCGATTTTTTTAAAAAATTTGATTTTTTTGCAAGGCTGTTCACATTTCCAATTAAATGCGACCTTTTGTGATCTCCTGTGTGAACGTAAACGTGAATGTGAAATGACCCAGAAGTGACCCGCATGCGCAGAAGAGTACTCAACGGTCAACGACGTCCAAATATTAATTAAATCAGAAACCTCGTTTCCCTTCCATTGACTGGTCTCAGCGTCGTCCGCCAGTTGTTGTTTATCTTCTCATTCCCGCCTACTTCAATGCAGAATTATGACGTTTGTCGCATATCAATGACGTGCGGGTCGGATACATGTGACCTGGCCGTTCAGACTGAAGTCGCATTTCAAAAGATCGGATACATATCGGATTTGGACCACATACCCAAGTGGCCTGGGTCGCATTTGAAAAGATCGGATCTGAGTCGTTCAGACTGTCATGAAAAGATCAGATACAGGTCGCATAGGGGCAAAAAAATCGGAATTGGGTCGTTTCAGCCTGCAGTGTGAACGTAGCTTTAGTGTCCTAACTCACATTTCCAAGAACAGCCTTCACCTTCATCCAATATAAAATACATGAAACCTTTACACATTGCACCTTCGATAATGTTGATTACCATTTTGACCATTATCTTCACAGTCGGGGGTAATTGCCTGTATTGTCTTTAGATGATTCGATTTAGTGGTGCCCTCTAAGGCTGCGTGTAAGGTCAACACCTTTAAAGGATTAGTTCACTTTTAAAAAAACTTTTGCTGATAATTTACTCATGTCATCCAAGATGTCCATGTCTTTCTTTCTTCAGTCGAAAAGAAATTAAGGTTTTTGATGAAAACATTCCAGGATTTTTCTCTATATAATGGACTTCAATGGGAACCAAACGGTTCAAGGTCCAAATGACAGTTTCAGTGCAGCTTCAAAGGGCTTTAAACGATACCAGACGACGAATAAGGGTCTTATCTAGTGAAACGATCGGTCATTTCAAAAATAAACAAAAAAGTTAAAGTTTTATAAGCACAAATGCTCGCCTTGCTCTGTTCTGTGATGCGCTTTCTTTTCAACATAATTGCATATTACGTGACGTCACGAATGCGCATCACAGAACAGAGCAAGGCTAATAAATGACCTAATAAAGTGCCTGGTGAGTGAGTGGATGTTTACAATACAAGTAGTATGAATACTGTATTACGCCATCTTGTGTCCTAACTGGGAATTCGCAGTAAAAAAAAAAAAAAAAAAATTATAAGTGAAAACATTTTTTTTAATGGAATTTATTACATAAACAAACAAATATCTTTCCAATTCATTTCCATGTTTTAGAAAGAAAATGGTGTTTATATAGCCTCAACTTCAAGTAATCCTGACTGATACAAAGTTAAAAAAACAAAAACTGCATATGCACTATATATGCACATATCATTTACTATATTTGATTATCTAACTAAAATAAACTGAACCGTTAGTGATTGTGAAATGAAAATATTTGTCATGGTAAGATTCAAGAGGATTTTATGAGGAGTTTGGCAAATTACAGTATTTTAGCTTTGACATGACAAAAACAACTGATAATTAATTAGACCCTTCTAAACCAAAAGACTAAAAAAAATTGATTGTACATTAAGTATTTATACATAAAAACACTTTTACAGTTATACTAAATACCAGTTGGCAGCTCTACAATGCCATCTGCGACTACTAGTAGTCAAATACTTCTTGATGATAATGGCCGTCTCGGAAAGGGTAAACAGTCAGTTACAAGAGGACGAACACAGACGGGACACAATAATGGACACTTTAAAGGGACAGTTCATTTCCTCACCCTCATGTCATTCCAAATCCATAAGACCCTTGTTTATCTTCAGTACATGAAGACATAACTCTTCCCTGATTTTTGACAGTCCATTGGAAGTCTATATATTCAACATTTTAATGAAAGAAGTACATAAAAACATCATACAAGTAATCCAAATGAATCAAAGAATGTAACCCCGGTCTTCCAAAGACACGTTCACTTTATATTGCTCACATATAAACATTCATCAGCATGCATATAGTGCACACAAATATGTTAAATTGAAACTCAAATGTGGATGCTTGATTTGCACGGACCAGTAAGGTTAAAGTCCCTGTAAAGGCAATTAAAAAAAAAAAAATTCTAAACATTATAAATGTTAGAAATGTACTGCTAAAACATATTACAAAGACGGTGAACTGTGAAGTACTGTATTGTGGAGTTAGACCGTTTTTCACCATTGCTATTTTCCAGATTTTTTGGGCGGGTCTAAAACGGGGCTCGATGACGCACTGGAGCCCCTGAGCTCCTGGACACGCCCCTACTTGATGACGCACTAGAGCCACTGAGACTGGCCGCCCGCTCCACTAACAATATACATAGAGCACATTCGCATCAGTTTGCCGCTCAATCGCGAGTTACTGTCAGCACTATTATTAGTTACTACAGCCTACAGTTTGCTAGTTATGTCTTCGTCACGGAAATGCGTACTACCTGGATGCGATCATGTACAAAACAGATCGGTGTCCTTATTTAAATTTCCTAAAAACGATGGTGAATGGTTTCGAACCGACTATCTCCCGCCTCGGCTTTCATCCTCCCGTCGCGCCGACAACTGGTGCCATTATCGGCAGTGCGTGCCCACCAATGAGTGTGTAAGTTGCCTTGTGTGCTTATGTTATAATTAACATAATAAGCTGCTAGGAGCATCCATTCCGGCTGTAGCGGGTGACAGTTGAGTGTGGCAACGGCAGCTTTACCGCGAGTGGGCGTGGTTTCAGCGCAGCCAGCGGACACGCCCCCAGCGTTTGAGAGCAGAGACTACTGCTCATTTTTTCAAGATTTTGATAGCTTATTTTATGTACTTGCCGGCATTCAAATTTGGCTGGGTGGCTAATAACACATTTTTCTGTGATATGACAAACTCAGAACACATACTCAATTTTGACTTTACTGGGACTTTAATAATCAGTGTTTATGTCAATAAAAGAGAAAATTCTGCTAGATTTAATTCTGTTCTTTATATAAAGCATTGTGTATCTTAAGAAGTCAAGGAATCCACAGACATCTGTTAACTGTAATTCATCGAGATGTGTTGTGTGAACTTTGTGACTATTTGTTGAAAGTCTAACAAACTTAGGTAAAAGCTTTTAATATAGTTTCACCTTGTGTATCTAAGGGTGCCTTGTGTATTCACCTTGTGTATCTAAGGGGTAAGAATTTTTTAATTTATAGATATGTTATGACAAATGTTCATCTCACAATAGCTCACAGTCCTGAAACTCTGTGTATATTTCTTGTTCTGTATAGATTATGAGAAAGCCAGACAGAAGGCTAAAAAGACTGAGACATCCTCTTGTCTCAACTCGGAAAATGACAGCATGCTGGAAAAGTTTAATCATAAAAAGAAGTGAGTTTCTGTTACATGGTTCTGTTTTTGTGTTCTTTAATGCTGTTTTTATTGCTGGTTAAACATACAGTTCAGTAACTCTTTACAATAAGGTTCATTAGTTAAGATTAATGCGTTAACTAACATGAATTAACAATGAGAAGAAACATTTTTTATAGTATTTATTAATCGTTGTTAATGTTAGTGTTGTAAACTTCTTCCTTCTTCAGTGTAGAAAAACTCAGAAGCGAAAACCAGGAGACTTATTTAAGCAGGATTCTTTATTTGCTGTAGTCTGCTTCGTAGTCAAGTCAAGTCAAGTCAAGTCTAACTAAGGGAACTTTACATTGTAGTTTATATACATTTCAAGGGGGAGGGATTACATTGTGATGAACAAAGCATGTAAATGAGGTATACTGATTTTGGAACCTGCTCAGCATGAGACACGAGATAAGGACGGTGCAGGACTTCTCGTACTGAGACAAGAACTCCAAGACAAACGGTCTCAGTAATAAAATAGCAGATGTTCAAACTTGCTCAGCATGAGTTCCACCCGGTGAGACACGAGAACAGGAAAGGCATAGACTTCTCGTACTGAGATGAGAATTGCTTAACCTTAAAAGCTAAATACAATATTCTTCACCGTGATGTTATGTAAGGAAACGTATCTGAACTTAAATAAAACATTTAATTAAATTTGTATTCCTTCAATTCCCCCTTTGGGAGTTCTAAATAACTCCCACATAATATACAAATTTAAACACTTAAAAGTTCATTCTTATAACTTGCGTAAGTTACAGGCACATAGCTTGCTCTGTGTTGATGTTTCTGCAATTGCATGTTGACACAGAAACAAAACATGCAATTCCGTGAGTCTTTTCTGGTTGGAACTGTGATTTTCTCGTGATCACTCAAGTTTCTGAACCATGAAGAATTATCTTCAGTCATCTTGGTGTAATTATGCTGAAAGATCAAGAATGTCTTGTTGGACCACCATGTTTGGGCACAAGTCCTGGAATGCAGTCATCTTCGGATATGACATGCACACTTTCTTTCCAGCAAACAATGCATTTTTGACATATTCATCAGCTCTAAGAATATGTTGTTTCTGGAGTCCGGACTTTGTGCGATCTTCATGATGTGTAGTAGTAGGACAATCTTGATCATGTCGATGGATGACTGAAGGTTTCGTAGTCTCTGCGTTGTGTTTTTTTTTATTTTTTTTATCCTTTTGTGATATTTGGCTCGGAAGTGGGTCTAGTTGTTTCTTCAGGTTATGTCTTCATATGCAGACGAGGAGGTCGGTGCATATGGGTCTCGGGTCAGCCATCAAGTGTTATCTGCACAAAGGAAGAAAGAAAACAAAAGACAGGAGAGCAGTATTTGTTTACACACTAGGGTTGTAAACTTTTCCGAGTCTGCTACATAGTAGAGCAGTATTTGTTCAAACACTATGGTTGTAAACTTTTTCTGAGTCTGCTATTGTTGTTCCCTCTTTCCCTATTTCTTAAACCCTTTGACACCTAAGGAACAGTGAGGTAATGATGGGAGTCTTCACCCCAGGGTTAACCCCCGACGCCTGTTGCATTCGGTTCTTCCCGGGGCTCCTCACTGGTTCCGTGTCCTAACCTATCCCTGTAGGTGGGGAAACAACTTTACAGTGTGAAATTAGTCCAGGTTTTTCCTTCCCTGACACAATCCTGCAGCTGCTGTAATCAACATCACTTAATGTGGTCCATGCCACTCTAATGGCTTGTTTCTGAATTATTTTCAATTACTTGAGCTGAACCGTCTCCTTCAGCCTCTAACACAAATTCAGTCATTGTAGACATCATACATGAGGATGGGTTTGTGACAGGTGCACGTTGTCATTCATCAGTGTGGACACTGCATGAAGGCATTTTACATTTACAGTCTGACCTAACACCATTATTGATGAAGGGCCTGTGCTGTAGCATAACATTTAAGGCTGTGAGTTTACTTAACTAGTGTTCCCCAAAGGAAGGGTGAGACCGTCACTTTCCTTTTGTTCTATTAAACAAAAATAAGTCTTTCATCTTTGTTGTAAGTTATTGGGGAAATTAAGCACTCACAGCCCAAATGGTTAACACCTCAACATGTTGCACCACCCGTTTAATGACATGGGGAGGGGCTGCTTCAAATTAGCAAGCAGATTGAGTAGTAGCTTAGCAACATTATTAACCTCAATAAAGTTCTTTTTGCTTTTCCTACACTCTTTTCTCCAGTGTCCAGGCTTACCACAGTAATAACAACTGCCCTCTCTCTTAGGACATTTACGTTTCTGTTGGTTCTCTGTGTTGACCTTAAAGGATGCTGCTGCAATGTTTACTCTCTCTTTAATATCAGAATCTCTTTCCCAAGTAGCTAACCTGTCTAGGTTACTTTGCAGGGTACTGGTAGCCCATGTGACGTCTAAGAAAGGCAATGTATTTCTATGCTCTGACAAAAGACCATCATACCATGTGCGAACTAATGGCCCATTGTCATTTAACACCTTCTCTGATGTGTCTGATATTCCACTGTAAGCTGCAGCTGACTGACAAAATCTTTCTGTGAATTCACTAACAGTTTCATCATCCTTCTGTACACAACTAGTGATTTTTGACCAGTCCACTTTTGGTCCAACAATGTTCTTTAACACTCTCAGAACTCCTTCTCTCAATTCATCTTTTCTGTCATGCTGTAGTTCAGAATTGTTTACAGCATTTTCAAAATCATTGAATTCTGACTCAGTCAAGATCTGTGATATTAGCTGGGTGACTTCAGCTAGAGACATATCATAGAGCCGCATCTTTTTGGACAATTCTCTCCTAAACTCAGAAAAATTTCTTTGCACTGATGGCAAACTTTCAACGATCCTCTCGATATCTTTAGGACCTAAAGATAATTTGACTGCTTGTAGCTGCAGTATGGGGGTTGCAGATGGAACTGTATCAATCCCTTTTGCCCTAGTCTGAGCCTTTTGTCTTGCTCCACACACTTCAACTGTATTTACATCTTTATCTATCAAACCAGAATTTCTAGTGTTTTCTAGTCTACAGAAAGACTGTAAATCAGGATAGCTTTCATCTGACTGTTTGTCTTCAGAGTCACATTTGGTTGATGCCTGGTTATGGCCCACCTTTGTCTTGAAACAGTACACTTGAGTGTGCAATTGTTTGTTTTGTTCATTTAACTTATCAATATACCTAGCTTGTTCTTGTGCAATGGATAAGCTATATTCTCTATGGCAACAGATTATGCCTTTCATGTTTTTCTTTCTGATACATGCACCTAACACCTTCTTGCATTCTTCAATAGACCAAACTTTGTCTGGATCAATATCAAATTTCTTTGTCAAATCCAATCTAACTGACTCAGTCACTATGGAGTCCATTTTCTCTCCTAACAATGACTTGAACTCACTGTCTGTCCATAAAGGGCTTGCTAATCCACGTTTCTCAGTAGTTGGAATCAGTCTAGCATTCTTCCTAACCATTTTGTGGATTTCTTTGTTACCAACTTAATAAAAAAAAAAAAAACTTCTCTCTATTATCTACAACAGAGGGTACAATCTTATTAGCACATGATGCTAAACAAACAAACACTAAAACTTCTCTGTTCAAAACAGAGGCTACACTTGTTAACACAGATCAAACTATTGTTAACCTTCCTTGGCAGAGCAAAGGGTAACACAAATTACTAGCACTTTACGCTAATCTTCCCTGATTGAATCAGAGGATACAAACAACTTCCCTGACTATTCAGAGGATAAAACCAAAATATTATTAGCACGTAATGCTAACCTTCTCTGTGACCAGAGGGTAACCAAACCAATATATTAACTTGAATGTTAAAACTTCCCTGCCTGACAAAAACAGAGGATATCTTTCATCTCTAAAAGCAAACTTTTAAAGGGTAACTTTAGTTAGCAAACTCTACAGCTGTTTGTTAACTTCTTCTCTGATGGCGCAGAGGAATAACAGATTTTTTTTACTGGTTTTTCAACGGTTCTTTGAATGGAGTGAAACTCACCAAATTTTTGTTGTATAGAAAGATTCCGCCTGGAAATCTTGGTTCAGCTTGAAGTTTTCAATCTGGAGGAAGCTGGAAAGATTCAGTCTGGCAATCTTTGTTTAGCTGGATGTTTCAAAATTCAATCTGGAGACTCAGTCAGCTTTGTTGAGATCTTTGAGCTTTGAAGTTTCAAAAGTTCATTCTTTGTTGAGTTTCAGTTTCTCCATCCGGGTCACAGGCACCATCTGTTGTAAACTTCTTCCTTCTTCAGTGTAGAAAAACTCAGAAGCGAAAACCAGGAGACTTATTTAAGCAGGATTCTTTATTTGCTGTAGTCTGCTTCGTAGTCAAGTCAAGTCAAGTCTAACTAAGGGAACTTTACATTGTAGTTTATATACATTTCAAGGGGGAGGGATTACATTGTGATGAACAAAGCATGTAAATGAGGTATACTGATTTTGGAACCTGCTCAGCATGAGACACGAGATAAGGACGGTGCAGGACTTCTCGTACTGAGACAAGAACTCCAAGACAAACGGTCTCAGTAATAAAATAGCAGATGTTCAAACTTGCTCAGCATGAGTTCCACCCGGTGAGACACGAGAACAGGAAAGGCATAGACTTCTCGTACTGAGATGAGAATTGCTTAACCTTAAAAGCTAAATACAATATTCTTCACCGTGATGTTATGTAAGGAAACGTATCTGAACTTAAATAAAACATTTAATTAAATTTGTATTCCTTCATTAGTTAATAAAAATACAGATGTTCATTGTTTGTTTATGTAAGTCCACAGTACCATTGTTATGACCTGTGTTTAGTTTATTGTTTTTTTTTATTTCTCTGTGTTCTCTTACGAGAGGTCTCTCGTACTGCGTAAGTATCTTACGCTATGGGAAAATCTCTTTTCCACGAGATATTGAAGCCAAAAATTATCCTTAATTTTGAATTAATGTAAAACGCGTTGCGGCAGCATGCAGACATAGGCAAGACGGCTCGCGTGCCTATTGGCTGCCCTGCGGCAACTACAGCAGCCTATCGAGAGAGGCCCCTCGTGACGTCCCCTACGTCACGTCCCGCCGAAACAGGCGTGGCTTGGGCCTATAAATACAGCTCGACAGGCTGACAGACTCTAATTTTTCATCTCTTCAGCGAAGCTCTCGCATCGCTGGATCCAGAGAGGAAGCCGCGCCGTCTGAGAAAGCCTTCTGCAGGACGAGCCTTTGCATCTGAAGCCGCTGGCCGACAATTCACCGCCTTCAGTCGCCGTTCCTGCTACGCTATCCGGCGTACCATATCCTTTTCTCTGCTAAGAGTGTGTTCGCCATTGCGACTCACACTTTCTTCCTAAAAGAGCCGAGAGTCTTTTTTTAAGATGCCTCGTACCCTCTTTGGCTTGTGCCGAGCCCCACTCAGTGACGGGGACCACCATGTCATCTGCGTTTCCTGCCTGGGTGAAGATCATGCAGCTCTCGCGCTCGCTGGCGGCGGCTGCCCTCACTGCGAGCTGTAGCCCATGGTGACTCTGAGGACTCACCTGGCATGTTTCGCCGAGACTGCACATCCGCCCGCTGCGGTGCCGCGCCGTAAAAAGCGCCGTGCTCAGCGGGTCCAGGAACCTTCTCCAGTCTGCGGAAGCTCACCGATTCACCCGCCAGCTTCGCCGCCTGCCTCACCTGAGTCTCTCCCTGCCGGACAGGTCATCATCGTCATCGATGGTGACGAAGAGGCCGCATCTGTTGAGGAGGACAGCTGCTCTATCCTGGCATCGGGCAGTGAGGATTGGTTGAGCTCTGTGGATCTCGCCCCCTCTGCACGCGAAACCTCCGGGAAAAGGGCCAGCATTGAAGCAGAGCTGATGCGTCTGCTGACACAGGCCGTATTGAGCCTCGGCCTTGAGTGGTTGGCGCCCGCGGAGCCCGCGCACAACTGGCTGGACGGATGTTTTCCTGTGAGGGGACCGCGTTTCGCTGTCTTCTAGACCCACGCCCTTTCTTTTTGAGCTTCACAAAGAAGTCGCGAGGTCCTGGAACGCCCCCTTTTCAGCCAGAGTGCATACCTCTGCCTCAGCAGCATTCTCCGTGGTGGACGGTGCTAAGAACAGAGGATACCTTTCTCTTCCTCCGGTGGAAGTAGCTGTAGCGGCCCATCTTTGCCCGCCCTCTGCTGGATGGCGTGCCAAGATGGCGCTACCATCAAAAGCTTGCCGCACGACATCAGCCATGCACAGTCGCGCTTACACCGCCGCTGGGCAGGCTGCATCTGCGTTGCACTCGATGGCCATTTTACAAATCTTCCAGGCCGACCTTCTCCGTAAACTGGACGAGGGAGGACCGGGAGCTATCAGCATGCCGGACTTGAGGAGCGCCACGGACCTCGCTCTTCACGCCACTAAGTCTGCTGCACAGGCCATAGGGCGGAACATGGCCTCTCTCACTGTTGCGGAGAGGCACTTATGGCTGACGTTCTCTGAGATGCCGGACTCAGAGCGCTCTGCGTTCCTCGACGCCCCCATCTCTCCTGCTGGCCTCTTTGGATCGTCCATCAAAGATTTCGTGGACAGATTCGCTGAGATACAGAAGACGTCACAGGCCAAGAGGCACTTGGACTGCCAAAGCGCTCCAGCTCCCCAGCAGGTCGCTCAAAACAGCCATCTGCTCGTAGCTCGCAGCTGCAGCCCCCGCCCCGCCGCCGCTTCGCAGCGTTGACAAGCCCGGGACCAGAGACCGCGCTCTCGCTCTACTGGCCGCCGCCCCCCTCCGCGTGGGCCCCGGCCTAAGACTGAGGTAAAGCTCATTCCTACACACAAGCACAGCCCGCCACATCCCAGGGCTCGCACACATGAAATCGACTCATGTCGATTGTGCATTAAAAGTAGTGAATGTGCCCACATCCCAGTGCCCACAAACACTACACACTGCATGTCCCATGGTTTCTGTAAAAACGAAACCAACAAACATACAGTCAGCTCAAGCCGACAGTGTTTTCAGTGTAGTAAATGTGCCTGCTGTCCCTCGCCCACATTCACTCACAGACATGTCAAGCCCCATGGGCTAGCCCCGCTCGCTCCCTCTCAGCTAGCTGCCATAAGAGAGTCGAGCGCGGGCAGGCTGCCCGCTGTGTTCAGCGCGCCCCCTGCCTCGAACGCTGCAAGCGTGGCGTTTGTGTTACAGCATATAGAAGCTCTCCGGCCGCCACCATGTCGCGGCCAGAGCCCAGATTTCATTCAACCCCTAGCTATTCATGCAAATGCATGGGCAAAGCTTTCCGGGGTATCAGAATGGGTGCTGAACATTATAAAAAGAGGCTATTCGCTACAGTTCGCTCGACGCCCCCGCCATTGCGCGGCGTGAATCGAAACTACGGTAGAGAAAGAGGTAGCACATCTACTTTGAGCCGAAACAGCGAAACTATTGAGCAAAGGGGCCATAGAGCCTTTATCTCAAACTCAGAGCGAAGGGGGTCTATACAGCAGATATTTTCTGGTACCGAAAAAGACGGGGGTCTCAGACCCATTCTAGATCTAAGACAGCTGAACAAAGCGCTTTCAAAACGCTGGTTCAGAATGCACACAACCAGGAAAATCCTCGTGCAAATTCACCAAGAGGACTGGTTTATGTCAATAGATCTGAAGGAAGCGTATTTCCAAATACAAATAGCGTCACGTCACAGGCAATTTTTGAGATTCGCCTTCGAGGGTCAGGCATATCAATACACAGTCCTGCCGTTTGGTCTGTCGCTGGCACCCCGTACATTCACAATGTGCATTGATGCGGCACTGGCACCCTGAAGCTTCGGGGCATGCGAGTGTTGAATTACTTGGATGATTGGCTGATTCCGGCTCGATCTCACTCAGAGCTCATAGAACACAGGACCAGATTACTCGAACATCTCGAGAATCTAGGTCTCAAAGTCAATTGGGCGAAAAGTTCACTGTCTTCCAGTCAGAAAATATCCTTTCTGGGCACAGAGCTGAACTCACTGTATATGACAGCACAACTATCGCCACAGCGCACACTGGACATTCAGCGCATGACGAAATCCTTACGCTGCGGCACTTTTGTCCCGCTCAGAAAGTTTCAGAAGATGCTGGGTCTCATGGCCTCAGCAGCATCAGTTCTCCAGTTGGGTCTGCTCTGTATGCGCCCGCTACAGTTGTTGCTAAAAGCACGAGTACCGCCTTGAGCGTGGGCCTCTGGTCTGTTTCGCCTCAAGGTCGATCAGAAATGCGTTTCAGCTCTGAAACCTTGGAGAGCAACCGACTGGTACCGATCAGGTGTAAGCCTGGGGACTTTCTCGAGTGTGAAGGTGGTGTCTACGGAAGGTGGTGTCGATGATGGCAGTCGACAATGCGCTGAGGCGTTTTTGTCCCCAGATAAAAGGTCACGACGTCCTGGTCCGTTCGGACAATATGTCGGTGGTGGCCTATATAAATCACCAGTGGGGTATCAAGTCACGGAACCTTTACAGGCTGACGGAGCGCCTCCTGGTTTGGGCACAGCACAATCTGCGCTCGCTGAGAGCAGCACGTCGCGCTCCTGCCTCAGGTGTTGGAGCTGTAAGGGGGGTTACAGTATTCAGACCCAGGACCAGATTTTGATGAAAGAAGACCAGGAGTCGTGAAGTTCAATCAAATAAGTAAAAATTTACTGAAGAATAGTTTGCAGTTAAATTGGTAGAGCCAGCGTCAAAGTCACAGGAGGAGGTCGCAAGCTAACTCTACCTTACACAAAAATCGTACACCAATTATACCTTTTTCAAGGACATGTATTACATAAACATTCACTTCTGATTGGATAAGAGAACATCAAGTCTAAACAATGATACACTTATACACTCACCTAAAGGATTATTAGGAACACCTGTTCAATTTCTCATTAATGCAATTATCTAATCAACCAATCACATGGCAGTTGCTTCAATGCATTTAGGGGTGTGGTCCTAGTTAAGACAATCTCCTGAACTCCAAACTGAATGTCAGAATGGGAAAGAAAGGTGATTTAAGCAATTTTGAGCGTGGCATGGTTGTTGGTGCCAGACGGGCCGGTCTGAGTATTTCACAATCTGCTCAGTTACTGGGATTTTCACGCACAAGCATTTCTAGGGTTTACAAAGAATGGTGTGAAAAGGGAAAAACATCCAGTATGCGGCAGTCCTGTGGGCGAAAATGCCTTGTTGATGCTAGAGGTCAGAGGAGAATGGGCCGACTGATTCAAGCTGATAGAAGAGCAACTTTGACTGAAATAACCACTCATTACAACCGAGGTATGCAGCAAAGCATTTGTGAAGCCACAACACGCACAACCTTGAGGAGGATGGGCTACAACAGCAGAAGACCCCACCGGGTACCACTCATCTCCACTACAAATAGGAAAAAGAGGCTACAATTTGCACGAGCTCACCAAAATTGGACAGTTGAAGACTGGAAAAATGTTGCCTGGTCTGATGAGTCTCGATTTCTGTTGAGACATTCAGATGGTAGAGTCAGAATTTGACATAAACAGAATGAGAACATGGATCCATCATGCCTTGTTACCACTGTGCAGACTGGTGGTGGTGGTGTAATGGTGTGGGGGGTGTTTTCTTGGCACACTTTAGGCCCCTTAGTGCCAATTGGGCATAGTTTAAATGCCACGGCCTACCTGAGCATTGTTTCTGACCATGTCCATCCATTTATGACCACCATGTACCCATCCTCTGATGGCTACTTCCAGCAAGATAATACACCATGTCACAAAGCTCGAATCATTTCAAATTGGTTTCTTGAACATGACAATGAGTTCACTGTACTAAAATGGCCCCCACAGTCACCAGATCTCAACCCAATAGAGCATCTTTGGGATGTGGTGGAACGGGAGCTTCGTGCCCTGGATGTGCATCCCACAAATCTCCATCAATTGCAAGATGCTATCCTATCAATATGGGCCAACATTTCTAAAGAATGCTTTCAGCACCTTGTTGAATCAATGCCACGTAGAATTAAGGCAGTTCTGAAGGCGAAAGGGGGTCAAATACAGTATTAGTATGATGTTCCTAATAATCCTTTAGGTGAGTGTAGATAGACAGCAGGGTACATTGACATTATTCAAGTTAATTTGTCATCCGAGTCCCTGTTGATCCCATGATGACCTCGGGGGTCGTCAAAAGGGTCCCAAGATATGCTGCTACATACCACGAGACCTGCACAGAACATGCAACGCATACACAAAAGCACGAAGAGAATAACAGTTCTACCAAGGTTGTAGAGAGCCTGAGCTCATTGTTATCAGGTCAGACCCAAAACATACTGATAACACCTTCACTCCTCAGAAAGAAATACAGATACTGTCCACTTTATTCTCTAGAGAAATACACATGAAAGAAATACAATTCTGTGAACTAACTGTGAACTAGATCATGTAAGTCACGTAGAAGCTGACCCCTGTAACCTTAACTTGGTCAGCAGAAAACAGACACAGAGCCATCTGATGGGCCTTCAAGCTTGCCCTCTTCTTTTAGTTATTAGCTGTTTTCCCAATACAAATGGCCTGTTCTCAAGGTCCTTGTCCAGGGCAATAAAGATTAGTCACAGACACCATAATACACTTAAAAATATATGAGCAGAAATGCTGACAACAAAATAGGATTAAAACCATATATGAATCACTCGTGAATATAGTTAATGATAATGAAACTTGATTAGTACTTGTTATAGGAATAATGTAAAAACTCAAAAGGATATAAATTGATATAGTGAAGAGGCAGGGGATTCTGACCCTAACCCTTCAGAGCGAATCAGGGAAAACGGATGCTCAGTGCTACTTGTGGCCCCGTTCTGGAAAAACCAGGCATGGTTCCCAGTTCTGATGCAGCTGACAAGCACTGCCCCATGGCCGATACCAGTGAGGAAGGACCTCCTCTCTCAGGCCAAGGGCTCGGTCTGGCATCCTCGCCCGGAGCTGTGGTCCCTACATGTGTGGGCCATCAACGGGTACCCGCTAACCTCCCGGTGGGCGTGTTAAACACAATCACGCAGGCTAGGTCCCCGTCTACTAGACGGCTCTATTCCTCGAAATGGTCTGTGTTCTCTAGCTGATGCAAAGCTCATGGCATATCGCCCCCAGACTGTGGAGTCACGGGAGTTCTCTCCTTCCTGCAAGAGCTACTGGATAAGGACAGAACCCCATCCACGCTCAAGGTCTATGTGGCGACCATGGCAGCGTTTACTAAACCGACGCTTGGCCAGTCACTGGGGAGCAACGATCTGGTCATCCGCTTCCTTAGAGGAGCTAGGAGGATGAATCCTCCCAGGCCCCCCTCAGTCCCCATGTGGGACCTTTCTATAGTTTTGGAAGCCATGAAAGGTGCCCCATTTGAGCCAATCCATTCAATAGATATCAAACATTTGTCTTTCAAGACGGTGTTTCTTATGGCTCTCGCTTCGGTAAAGCGTGTAGGGGACTTGCAAGCGCTCTCAGTGAGCACGACGTGCATGGAATTTGGGCCAAATGACTCAAAAGTCATACTCAAACCAAGGCACGGGTACGTTCCTAAATCCCTCAACACGCCGTTTAGGGCTCAGGTCATTTCTCTGTCAGCCCTGCCGGTTTACGATGAGGAAAAGTACGCTTGCTTCCTTTGCCTGGTCAAGGCATTAAGAGCTTATGTGTCTCGCTCGACTGTCTTCAGACAGACAGAGCAGCTCTTCATTTCATTCAGCGGACGTTCTAAGGGACTAGCTGTCTCGAAACAGAGTCTATCCAGGTGGATAGTTGATGCTATAGCGCTGGCTTACACTTCTAAGGGCTTGCAGTGCCCATTGGGTGTCAGAGCGTACTCCACAAGAGGCATGGCCTCGTAGTGGGCTTGGTCTAGTGGGATCACCTTGCAAGATATCTGTACGGCGGCAGGCTGGGCCTCCCCGTCTACATTTATAAGGTTTTATAACCTGGAGGTTCCAACCTTGCAGGCTAAACTGCTCTCGGTCTAATAAATCAGTACTTTTTGCCCCGATGCTTTCGGCTCAGAATACTGAAACTGCTCGAGCGGCGCTCGCTGATCGATTAAATAACTCTATGGGCAGTGCGTAAGACCCATACTAAATCTTCGGTCCAGGCTGAATTTTTTCACCCTGACTGTGTGGAACACTATCGATGTAATTAGCTCCCTCAGGACGCTACTTATTATGGGAATGATGCTGTTCTAGCCCCTCTTCCCAGACTCTCTGCGAGTCCTTGGTGATTATGCACTATATGAGCCCCGGGCACCTGCCCTTGGGACTTTGGTGTTGGATCTCAGCACGCACGGCGTTTTACACTGGGTTCCCATAGCGTAAGATACTTATGAAGTACGAGAGACCTCTCCTAAGAGAACGTACTCGGTTACTAACGTAACCTCGGTTCTCTCTAGAAGAGGGAACGAGTACTGCGTATCTTGCCGTGCCTGCAACACGCTCTGGTTCGCTTCGGGGCGATGAAAAACTAGAGTCTGTCAGCCTGTCGAGCTGTATTTATAGGCCCAAGTCACGCCTGTTTCGGCGGGACGTGACGTAGTGGGCGCGAAGCGCCCCCATTGGATCTGACATCACGAGGGGCCTGTCTCGATAGGCTGCTGCAGTTGCCGCAGGGCAGCCAATAGGCACACGAGCCGTCTTGCCTATGTCTGAATGCTGCCGCAACTCGTTTTACATTCATTCAAAATTAAAGATAATTTTTGGCTTCAATATGTTGTGGAAAAAAGATTTTCCCATAGCGTAAGATACTTACGCAGTACTCGTTCCCTCTTCTAGAGAGAACCGAGGTTACGTTAGTAACCGACTACGTTCCTTTTCTCTTTCTTGTTTTCTCTGATTTCAAACAGGTTACCCAGTCATGGGTTGTAAGAAGCTATTGGTTGCCCAGTCGGGGCGTGGTCTTTATAAGGACGCTGCTGGCACTCATCGAGGAGCTCATTGTTGGTTCGGCCGCAGGTGGGTTGAGAGCTCCGGAATCCCTCCTCCGGCCGATGATCAAATTGTGTCTTAGAGACTTTAATTATTTCAAGTGAACGTGCACCTTGTGATAACCTCTGAACCATTCTCCTATGTCTAAACCATCTTTTGTTTGTTATTTTGGCCTTTTGGACACCCTGAAGAGTTGCTCTTTATTTCATTTGTTGTTCTTTAATAAATGTATTACTTTTTTGCTTAAATATTGTGCATTTGTTTTTGATTATCGACCAGAGTGATGCGTGGTGGGATTCCATTTCCACAACCCAACTATTATTTATTACGTCTTTTTAGTGATTTATATTCCCCTAGAGTCGGGGCGTAATAACCATGTTAACATTTAGTCATTTAGCAGACGCTTTTATCCAAAGCGACTTACATTTGAGGATTAAACCAAGCGAGTCATCGTGGAGAGGCAAAAACAACGCAAGAAGTGCTCAGAATACAAAGTTCAAACATTGCTCAGAGTAGCATAAACCAGACAAGCGAAGATTTCGAGAATTTTTTTTTTTTTTTTTTTTTTTCCTATGTTAAGTGCTCACGGAAGAGATGAGTTTTCAGTTGTCTTTTGAATGCTGTCAGGGATTCTGCATTCCGGACGAGGGTGGGTAGATCATTCCACCAGCATGGAACCGTGAATGAGAATGTTCTGGACAGTGATTTTGTGCCTCGCTGTGATGGCACCACGAGCCGTCGCTCCTTGGCTGATCGTAGGCTTCTGGTAGGGATGTAGACCCGTAGGAGCGAGTGAAAGTAGGAGGGAGCTGAGCCAGTGGACAATCTGTAAGCAAGTGTCAGCGCCTTGAACTTGATTCGAGCAGCGAGTGGTAGCCAATGCAGGGAGATGAACAGCGGAGTGACGTGGGCCCTTTTGGGCTCGTTGAAGACAAGACGAGCAGCAGCATTCTGGATCATTTGTAAGGGTTTAGATGCACATGATGGAAGACCAGCTAGAAGAGCATTGCAGTAATCAAGCCTAGAAATAACCAGGGCCTGGACAAGAAGTTGTGTTGCATGCTCAGTTAGGAAAGGCCTGATCTTCCTGATGTTGTGCATTGCAAACCTGCATGATCGAGCTGTCTTTGAAATGTGGTCTGTGAAGGTTAGCTGGTCATCAAAGATTACTCCAAGATTTCTGACTGACCTTGATGGGGTGATTGAGGATGAGTCTAGCTGGATAGTGAAGTCGTGCTGAAGAGACGGATTGGCAGGGAGAACGAGAAGCTCAGTCTTTGCCAGATTGAGCTGCAGGTGATGTTCCTTCATCCATGCCGAGATGTCCGCCAGACAGCTAGAGATACGTGCAGCTACTGTGGGATCGTCTGGTTGAAATGAGAGGTAGAGCTGGGTGTCATCAGCATAGCAATGGTAAGAGAAACCATGTGCCTGTATGATGGGTCCCAGTGATGTGGTGTAAATGGAGAAGAGGAGGGGTCCAAGGACTGACCCCTGGGGAACCCCTGTGGTCAGTCGATGTGCTTTGGATACCTCGCCTCTCCATGTGACCCTGAATGACCTACCTGTGAGATAGGACTCAAACCAGTGGAGGGAAGTTCCAGTGATGCCCAGTGATGAGAGGGTGGACAGAAGGATCTGATGATTCACAGTGTTGAAGGCAGCAGACAGGTCTAGGAGAATGAGAACTGATGATTTGGAAGCAGCTTTAGCGATCCGCAGGGCTTCTGTGACTGAAAGTAATGCGGTCTCGGTCGAATGCCCTTTCTTGAAGCCAGATTGGTTAACATCCAGCTGGTTGTTCAGAGACAGGAAAGATGATACTTGGTTGAAAGCAACTCGTTCAAGTGTTTTTGCAATGAATGGTAGGAGAGAGACAGGTCTGTAATTCTCTAGAAGTGATGTGTTTAATGTTGGTTTTTTAAGCAGTGGGGTTACCCGAGCCTGCTTAAATGCTGTAGGAAAAATGCCAGTATGGAGGGATGAGTTGATGATGTGTGTGAGTGCTGGTAGAAGTGTGGGATAGATGGCTTGTAGAAGGTGTGAGGGGATGGGGTCTAGAGGGCAGGTGGTAGGATGACTGGAGAGGAGAAGTTTAGATACTTCTTCCTCGGTTAGTGGAGAGAAGGAGGAGAGAAGGTTATTGGCTGTGGGAGAGGTTGGACTAGGTTCCTGTGTGTGTGGAGCAGAGAACTGACTGCTAATGGTTGTTGTTTTGTTAGTGAAGAAGTTAGCAAAATCATCAGCAGTTAGCGAGGAGGTGGGTGGTGGTGGAGGTGGACAGAGGAGAGAGTTGAATGTCTTGAAAAGTGTTCGTGTGTTAGAGGCGGTGTTGATCTTGTTGTGGAAATATGAAGATTTTGCGGCGTGAACATCAGCAGAAAAGGAAGAGAGCAGAGATCAGTACATACTCAGGTCAGACGTGTCTTTTGATTTGCGCCATTTCCTCTCCATTGCCCTGAGTTTGGTCCGATGTTCACGAAGAACCTCAGATAGCCAGGGGTTAGAGGGGGTAGCGCGTGCTGGCCTGGAGGAGATAGGGCAGATAGTGTCTAAAGAAGAAGTTAAAGTGGAGCATAAAGTATCCGTTGCGGTATTCACATCTAGAGATGAGAATTGTGAGGGTGAGGGAAGAGAAGATGACACAGCAGAGGACAGACGGGAGGGAGAAAGTGAGCGTAGGTTTCGTCTGAAAGTAACTGGTAGGGGAGTTGGTGGAGTGTGGATAGTGAGTTGTAGATTGAAAGTAATGAGGAAATGATCTGAAACATGGAGAGGTTTCACCAAATTGTTGTCTGTGATGCAGTTGCGTGTGTAGACCAGGTCCAGTTGGTTGCCTGACTTGTGAGTACCTGTGGTGATGAGCCGTTTGAGATCGAATGAGGCTAGGAGAGAGATGAAATCTGTAGCATACGGCTTCTCTAGATGAATGTTGAAATCGCCAAAGACTACAAGTGGAGTGCCGTCCTCAGGGAAAGAGGACAGCAGCACATCCAGCTCCTCAACAAAGCTTCCCAGTTGACCTGGGGGGCGATAAATGACTACAATCTGGATCTTAAAGGGAGTTGTAAGTAATAGCATGATATTCAAATGAGTTGTTATTGCATAGAGAAGAGAGAGTTGAGTATTTCCAATTGTTAGAAGTGAGAATACCAGTCCCCCCACCCCTACCAGACTGGCGAGGGGTGTGAGAGAAAGAGAAGTTGTTAGAGAGAGCAGCAGGGGTTGCGGAGTCTTCTGGACGGATCCAGGTCTCAGTCAAGCCCAAGATATTAAGAGTTGAAAGAGATGCAAAGGCAGGAATGAAGTCAGCTTTATTGACATCTGACTGACAATTCCATAGACCCATAGAAAGAGAGAGAGGTGTGTGTGTGGATGAGAGAAGGGGGCGCAGATTAGCAGTATTGCGCTGCCTTCTGTGCGTGATGAGAGTGCGTTGTCGAGAGACAACAGGAATGTATTGAAAGCACATAGTGAGTAAGGGAAAAAGAGTACAAGTAGGAAAGGAAAGGGAGAAGAAGATACTTAAGTGCTTAGCTGGTGTCGTTGCTCGGTGGAGTCGCACAGGTAGAGTCGATGGTCTTTACCCGAGTCGGTCTTCACACGAGAAGGCTGAGACGCTTCCGCTGCCGCTTCCGCGACAGCGCGCACACTACATAGATATAATGCGCTCAAATTACTGAGTGAGGACAGCTGTCTCGGACCAGCAATTAACACAGCACCCTCGAATAATCCGATTAAAGGTTGCATTTAACAAATGCAACCTTTTATTTTAATAACATAGCCTATTAGTACCAGCAATTAACACAGCACCCTCGAATAATCCGATTAAAGGTTGCATTTAACAAATGCAACCTTTTATTTTAATAACATAGCCTATTAGTAAATGTTGAAATTAATATTAACTGAGATTAATAAATGCTGAAGAAGTATTGTTTATTCTTAGTTCATGTTAACTAAGGTAGTAATATAACTATAGGATTTTCTCTCTCTGGAAATATTGAAACAATGAGCGTGTAGATGTATATGTAGTCTATATATCTATAAACCCTCTACAGTGCGTGCAGTCAGCGGGGGCTTGTAGCATATAAAATCAGGCTACCATATTTCAAACTTATTTATACCCCTAATCAAAGAACGAAAATGAATTTCGACCTTCAAAGGGATGAAAAATAAGAATTTTTCACCACTTTAAGATTTGAATAATAGGCTACTATTTTATATTTTTATTAAACATGTTTTTATTTTAAGTTTTAATTTCTGTGATCATATAAAGGTTATCAATATTTACCTCAGGTTTAGCTGCCTCGTCACAGCATGATGCCATGTTGTTTTAGATAAAGTTTTTAAGTTTTTTTTTAATATTCAAGCCAGCAAATAGGCCTATATTAAAGTAATATAGTATAGCCTAATCCAAACAACATCATATAGTTTGATTTTCTAATTCTAATACAAAGCTTTTACCTTTTTTTTTTGTTTTTACTTTGGGAGCCCTGTCCTTGTTCATTTCCATATAGTTGGGTTTTGATAAAGCTTGAATTTTCCAGTGTCATTTGTTTTAGATTATAGTTTAATGGTTTACAGTTTACAGTGGTGTGAATAAGTTAGGACACCCATGCTAAAGTTGCCTAAAAAGAGGAATAAAAAATCATCTTTTGGAAATTGATCTTAATGCCTTAATTAGAAAAATGAGGAAAAATCCAACCTTTAAGGACACCAATTTTCTTTGTGTATGAATAATGTATCATAAATAAATAAATGTTCTTCCTTAAAATACAGGGTGCATAAGTCAGGCCCCCCCTATGTTAAATTCCCATAGTGTCAGGCAGATTTTTATTTTTAAAGGCCAGTTATTTCATGGATCCAGGATAATATGCATCCTGATAAAGTTCCCTTGGCCTTTGGAATTAAAATAGACCCACATCATCACATTCCCTTCACCATACCTAGAGATTGGCATGGGGTACTTTCCATAAGATCATCTTTCAATGCAAATCAAACCAGCTATTAGGCTAACTGAAATAAAACCATGCCAATCTCTAGGTATGGTGAAGGGAATGTGATGATGTGGGGATATTTTAATTCCAAAGGCCAAGGGAACTTTATCAGGATGCATATTATCCTGGATCCATGAAATAACTGGCCTTTAAAAATAAAAATCTGCCTGACTCTATGGGAATTTAACATAGGGGGGGCCTGACTTATGCACCCTGTATTTTAAGGAAGAACATTTATTTATTTATGAAACATTAATCATTCACAAAGAAAATTGGTGTCCTTAAAGATTGGATTTTTCCTCATTTTTTTAATTAAGGCATTAAGATCAATTTCCAAAAGATGATTTTTTATTCCTATTTTTAGGCAACTTTAGCATGGGTGTCCTAACTTATTCACACCACTGTATATCTGTTGCAATCTGTGATTTTGTGAAACTGCAGATACATTTACATTCTGATTTGACAAGCAACATTATATCCTTACAAAAAATATATATACAAGATTTGATTTTAAAATTTGTGCCAATGTGTTAATGATTAATAATGTGCTGTCCGTGCATGTTTCCCTCTCACTATAGTTGTCAAGGTCTCCAGAGGTCTGACATGAAACCCAATTCTGTTTTAGTCCAGATGCCACTGATAATCATGAAATTGCAGAAATATTAGGCACTTCAAATAAGTCATATTTGAAAAAAGACTTGGAGAGTCTAGTAAAGTGACAAAGAGAAATATTACATGTAAACATGTAAGAGCAGCTCATCAGACCTCATCGGCTTCTGTAAGCCTATAAAACGCAACAGCAGTGAACAATAGGAAAATGAGTCAACTGTGGCAAACACCAATCAAATTATTGCAAATTCACAATAAATGTGATGACCACAGTCAACAGGGTTAGAATAAACACACAGGTTGCAATTACATTTTATTTTCTATGATTTTATTTTGAGCTCCAACCGAAAATACCAAACACAACCAATTCAAGCCCAAGCTTCTCTAATAAACTCAAAGAATTAAAAAAAAAAATCATTAAAAAAAAAATCAGTAACATCAGACAGAAAAGTGATATTATCATCAAAACAGTATCAGTATTTTTAGAATACAAGATCAGTGAGGTAGATTTACAGAATTACTTAAGAAAATAAGATTATCAGATATATATAAGTAGGGGAGAACCGGGGCGAAAGTAACACGGGACGAAAGTAACAAAGCGATTTTCTCTGAGCCCTGACTACATTTGCATTTCAAGCTATGACAGCACTTTCGGCATGCAGCCAGTGACCGAGCTGCTAAATATCACGTGATTTCATCATCGTTTCACGCTGTTAGGTCCGGAAAGCAGTTTTCCAGTATGACAAGTAAATTTCTGAAGCGGTACTTTTTTTTAATTACAAGTTGTGTTTTTCGTTTCATGTGTCACACAGTAATGATCAATCTATAGGTTATTTAGTGCTGTAACACATCCTGAAGTTTGCCTGGTCAGAGTTTTTCAGTATAAAAGTAAATCGGGTTTAAATGTCAGGAGTTCCTGTCGGGACGAAAGTAACACTCGTTACTTTTGTCCCGCTATAGGGAAAACAAATGTTTCTTTTGTTCCTCCTCTAATGTGGTGACTTTCTGTGTGTTGCAGCATTTATTAAAACATATTTATGTCATATTATACCAACAGAATATGGCCGATGTTTATGAGGGGGCTTTTAAAGCTTAAGTCACATTTAAATCAGCTGATTTCTGTGTCACCATTTTTTTCACTCAATCTGTTTCCATTTACCCTAGTCACATTTAGGTTTTAGCCATACCTTATAGCTTTAACACCTCCACCTATGCATTTGCAGGATTTCTATCCAGATGTTTTTTATGCACATTTTAAATGTAGGCTATGCATAAAAACAGCTGGATGGAAACATGACTATTGTTACATTATGTTGAGAATTTATATTATGCTAATTTAATTTAATTTTCATATTTTTCATGTTGAAAAAAAACATTTTATAAAATGGATTGACAATAAAAAAAAATTCTAAACAATTCAAGTATGTACTGTTGGGTTACTTTTGAAACATTTGATGAAACTGAAATTTAAAATGAAAATATGTAAATTAACAATTTTTTGCAAAGATAAAGGCTAAAATATGTTTGCAGTTACATGTTAACAAGGTCATACTCGGGTATATTTAGGCAAAAAAAACAAACAAACAAAAAAACAAGAGTAACACAAAAAATCTAGCTTGTATATTGTTGTGTTACTTTTGACCCACCTGTGTGTTACTTTCGTCCCAACTGACGGGGTCGAAAGTAACATGAGCAGTCTTAAGTTCAAAGTGAAATTATACTGAAGTTGTTCTACATTTTTACAAAATACCACCTGGTATTGATAGACCACACTTGTGAGTGACTGACGACAGCAAAAAATATATCTCTGTCTAAACCATCATCTTTTAAAAATATGTTTTTCTGAAAAATGGTACTTTCGCCCCCGCTCTCCCCTATTATACAAATATTACATAAGTGCAATAATTTAATTTAGCAAAAAACAAAAAAACAAAGCAGAGATTAATATATACAATATAAAATATTTAAAAACAAATATTATTAAAAATCATCTACAAAGAGTTAAAATAAATTTGTTTGGAGCTGATATTTCCGGACGTCACATCGGGTGGTCAAATGTGTTTTATATTTGAGCATTGCATCTTTAGGTTTTCGCTGAGAGGTGATCCGGCCGTGCAGCGGGGTACAGAAGCTGTGGTGACGGGACGTACGTCCCTCTTTCAGGGAACAAGGGTTACCACATGTAACCGAGAAGTTCCCTCTCAGTCGATCACTTACGATGTGCCTCGTTGACCGACTAATAGGAATCCCCCTATACCAAAGCTCAACAGCTGCTGTCCCCTTCCAGTGCCCTGTGCAAGCCCCTTGCTCCCTCTTGGGACGATGGGACAGGGCTTACAAAGAGAATGACCATCGCTGATGTTCTGTGATAACCCACACAGTGAGACTATTGGGTAACACTGGGGAAAGCGTGCCCTTCCCACTGGAATGGGAATGCTGCAGAAGCCACATTCTTCCCCGAAAGAGTTATGTGGAGATGTACATATGGACTAACTCTGTAGGGTTGTACTGCATATGAAATACTGGGGTGACAGCCCGAGTGAAAGACACAGGCTTCCATTTAGGAGCAGACGTGGAAAGAATGAACATACAGTATGGGATCCCCTCAGGGTCACACATATAGCACCCAGCCTAGACCCGGTTCTCAAGGATTCAATGGTTAAAGGCCTGGTGTCAGACGCTCCGCCATGTCCGGTTGCAAGGGTGTTGGAGGACTCAACAGGTTTTTCACTCTGAACATTTTTACTGAAGATAGTTCACAGTTTCATCAGCAGAAGTCAGCTTCAAGACTCACACAGGAGTTTGTAGGCCGCCCCGCTTACAGTTACAAAGATCACAGCAGTTATACCATTTCCAAGGTCTAAACTACGTCATTCCTTCAGGTTGAATGATTCTAATTGTCTAAGAAATAGATCAATTGAAATGGACCTTTTCTACAGAAATTTCACATTGCAAGCTTGTTGTTTCCTCTGTTTTCAGAGAAACCTAAAGGAAAACACACAAGACAGGAAAAACAATAAAATCAAGAGAAAAGGAGCAGTGATTTTTTTATATACAGTAATGGGCGAAGACTTAAAATGTGTTGCACAAATAACATCACACAGATCACTAGATTAACACAATATAATATACAAATTATCTAAACCATCCGGAGTCAATCACATTTTTAATCAGGCAGCTGCCATTAAAGATTATTAAAATAGACAGATGATTTAAAATAGACCAAATCTCTCAAACTGAAGGATGTTCTGGAAAGCCGTATTGTAGTGCTAGTGTAAGTGTAGAGGATCATGTGTCATAAGACTGATTTTGTCAATACTGCACAAAAGACGAAGTACAAAGCATGAATAAGTATTTCACATGTTCATCCAATTATTTATAAAGTTAAAGTGCAATCACAGCATTTCTGTTATCTTGAGAGCCATTCACACAACCCAGTTAACAAGGAATGTTCTCCGAAAATGTTGTATTTTTGAAAGATCTTGCACAGATCTCTTCATACTTTCAGTGTTAAAGTGATAGTTCACCCACAAATTAAAATTCTGGCATAATTTACTCGGCCTGAAGTTGTTCCAAATGGTAGCCATTGACTTCCATTGTATTATTTTTTCCTACTATGGAAGTCAGTGGCTACCTTCAATTGTCTGGTTACCAACATTCTTCATTCAACAACATCTTGTGTGTTTTTAACAAATTTTTTTAATAATAGCTTTAGATCATGTATTAGTGTTGAGGTATTGTTGCTGGAGGTTTTTTTCTTGAACGGTTTTTGCAGATTTAGTTTGTGGTTATTTATTTTCATTATACTTTTATTTTTAGTACATTGTACAGGACTGTGGTCAACCATGTTGTTTTACTATGTGCTTTATAAATAAATTGGACTTGGAATTGGAATAGATACAAATACAGGTTTGGAACAACATGAGGGTGCGTGAATGACATCAGAATTAAAATATTTGGGCGAACTGTCTCTCTTTAATGCATTACAGTGATCTTTTTTTCTCATAATGACTGAATTAATTGCATATTCTGTATATAGCATTAACAGCTTCAACTTCATAATGTTAAATTTAAGTCAGTCATAAAACTACAGAAAAACAGTTATTCAAACCACTATAAATAACTTTAGCAATGCAGAAATGTTCTCTGAAAACACTACTGCAATTGCTAAAATAAAAATAAGTCAAGCAACTAAAGCAAACACTTGCTTTAGCTGACAACAAACAAAACATTTTCAATAAAACATCCACATCTAAACCTCTGTTAACTCTAAATAAGAACTTATGTAGACTTATGACAGAAATAAATTCAAACTTTAATCACTTAATTATCTCAACTGCAGTCGTCATAAAGTCAAGCTTATTTTTTATCTTGCTGTATATTGTTGTAATACTTACGTTTCCTGCAGTAACAGTAAATCACACCAACAGCAACAAAAACAGTCACGTACACCAATAACATAATCAGCCCTTTTTCATCTAAAGATTGATTCAGTGCTGGAGTTTCCTTAGCTGCAATGAATAGAGGGAGACAGTCATTCTTCTTATTTGTAACAAATACTATAAATCATCAACTAATATGATAGGGTAAATATGAATGAATGATTCAGTTTGAAGCAGAAAATGATGCTTCATAAATTGTCTCCATGAAGGAAACACCAGTGTTTCTAATCTGGTATTTGTTATAGCAAGTGTTTCATCATCAGACTCGCGCTCGCATTGATGTGGTAAAATCGACGTCATTGTTCGTTACTGTGTTTAGTTTATGGTGTAGGAAGCCTTAGGACAAGCAGAGCTGACGTTGTTATGGCAATGGGCGGTTTTGTTTTCGTCGCACCACATGGTTGGTAGGCCATTCACAACAGACTGAGCTGTCTGGCCAATCAGAGCAGAGTATACCGCGGAAAGGAGGGATTTAGAGAGATTGATTAATTTAACGAGTCGTTTGAGAGTCATTGAAAATGTGATGATGTACAAATGTATATTATGAGGAAATTAAACAGATTTTTTTTTACCTTTGATGCATGCAAACATGTTGTAAGAGACTCTACAACAATGTTATGAAACTTTAAAATAGCACTTTAAATGATACTCACCAATGACAGTGAAGCTCCTAATGATATTGCATCTGCTGTTGTTGATCTTTAGTGTATATTCTCCAGAGTCTGTGTTTCTGATGTTTGTGATGGTCAGAGATCCAGTCTGATGATCCAGCTTCAGTCTGTCTCTGAATCTCTCTTTACACTGATCATCTGTACAGATCTTACTCTGATCTCCAGTGATTTCAGCGATAAGAGTGTCATTAAAATACCACGTCATTACATCATTAGGGTTTATTACACCAGGATCTAAAGTAACAGATTCTCCCTTCTTCACTGACTTTCTCTTCACTTCATCTCGTTCAGCAGCAGAAAAATCTGAAACACAAACCAACAGATGCTAGAGGATCTTTTTTGGAGGGAAAACTCCACAATACATAACTGTGAAAATGAAATTCAGTAGATACCATTAACTGTGAAATTGCTAAATATCAAGTGAATTGTGGTTAAATAAACATGTTTATCTGTCTATATCCATATAAGCTTTGTTATCTTCCTTAATAACTCAGCTGAAGTAAAAAATATTAAATTTAAATTATATATATAATATTTAATTTTGGTTTGGTTATATATATATATATATATATATATATATATATATTAGAGGTGGGCATAGATTATTTTTTTTAATCTAGATTAATCTCACTGTAATCTTGGAATTAATCTAGATTAATCTAGATTAAAATGGCTCATTTGAATTCTGCCGAAGGCATTCAGAATATGTGTGCTACCCAAATAATGACTAAAAGTAAGTCTTTGAGAATAGTTCGCCTCGCGTAGGGATGTGAATTTCTGCCAAAAATGCCATTCGACAATAGAGGAGCAAAAGTCGAATATCGTTCAAAAAAAAAAAAAAAAAAAAAACGCACACTCACAATGACAGAAAGGGAGGGCAATTTCATCTTTAGCGATTTGTCATCAAACAAACTGTTTATTAATTGAACAAGTAACATGTTTTCGTCGTTTTTTTTAACATAGTAACTGTTAGGCTAATTGGAAGACGAAAAAAACAATAAGCACGACGTAGCTACAGTCCGTTTTTGCATCGCCAAACCAGATGCTCGTTAGATAAAAAAATAATGTCATATGTCATAATGATTTTATGTGAACCTGCCTTTACCGGCAATAGCCTCCTCCTTTTTAAACAAATTAGTTTTCAATCAATATAAACTATTCGTGTGACTATGCCCCTGCGCAATACACGCACATTACCGCGGGATGGCGGGTGTTCATTTCATAAACTGTACACAGTGGTAGCTTATAGAGATGCGCGGTTGGCGGTTACAGCCGCGGACTCCGCGGATAAACCGCGGATCGGGCGGATGACATGACGAAAAAAAATATTTTAATTAAATTCGGGCGGGTGGCGGGAGGTTGAACCAATCAAATGAAAAATATATACACATTGTTAAATATTGTTATCTTTGTCCCTGCGCGCCGATCGGAGACGGAGTTCACTGCTGATATTCTGAGAGCTTTCTAGTCTCGCGGCTGTCATCAGCAGCGCCTTGTATCGCCCAATCAGCGGATTGCGGGCGGGTGCGGTTTTGAAAATTAGTCAAAACGTTGGTGCGGATGGATGGCGGACGGATGATGAGTTTTGTGATGCGGTTGCGGATGAAATAATAGCCCATCCGCGCATCTCTACTAGCTTATTTAACCTGTTAACCTTTGCCAGTGCGCCGACGCTCTGAAGCGTTTTTTTTTTAGCTTATAAATTAATGTATATGTCCAAAAAACGGATAATGTCATACTTTTTAGTAGTGCTATCGTGGCGTAATAATCTGTTTGGTTGTAAAATGTATTACCTGAATGAAATGAAATCGAATGTATCGTCCTGTGGAATCATTCATTCACAGACAGCATACGAAGATGTTCAACTAATAAAGATCTTCATCGCTGGCAAAAATATGATGCATTTGCAGATTTGCTTTCACTAGACTAAACTAGATCCACGGCCACTTCATCCAACGCTCTTGATGTTCTTAAATCTTCCTGTTACGAATCCGAATCGAGTGTGACTGAACGCGCTTCAGACGATTCAGTGCGTGAAGAACTGAACAGATCATTCAAACTGATTCGCGAACCGATTTAGACAGATCTGCCAACTTGTTTGATGAAGTCTTTGAACAGAATCGACTCAAAAGAGTTTTTCATTTGTAAATTGAGCATCGCTCATGCCCATAAAAAGATACAGCGCGCTTGGAATAAACTCATTTAACAACATGTAATTGCATTTAAATAAAGTAACGAGAGGAACGTCGCCCAACGTAACATGTAAAAGTAGCCTATACGCCTTGTGTCCCTGACAGGAAAATACCCTGCTGCGCGATCTGTGACAGTAGGCGCGGCGTCAATTATGTCAAATATACTAGGCTACACATGGAATTGCGCGAAAATATAACGATATTCGAAAAAGCTATTTTATGATCCCAACCCAACTTTGAGAATAGATTAACGGCGATATTTTTTTTATCGCCCGATAAGAGTCTCACGTTAATGCAGCACGTTAACGCCGATAACGGCCCACCACTAATATATATATATATATATATATATATATATATATATATAAAATTCAAAGCCAGATTGACCTCTGCGGTCATCTCAGGGCTGGCAGAAAGTTCATAAACCTCATGGTCGTGTCGATGCAGAACAAGTAGCTCAGGGACAACCTCTGTGGTTGCATCAGGTCAGACAGGAAACACATGGTTGGACTTCACTGCCTCAAGAGAACCTGAAGCGCATGCGGCCCGGAAACACAAAAATGGCCATCGCCGTAACAGAGAGAGCAACTGACAGCGGGACAACCTCTGAGCCCCCCAAACTTGATATCACCATTGAGATGCCAGCTGACCAATGTTAGCGGTGTGTCCGTCAAACTGGAAACCAGTCTCAAATGCCTTGGAAACACCTTGATAGCTTCAGATGCAACGTTCATGACAACCGGAAACAGTAACATGGACGGCCATGACGGCCAGAGACTCTGGCATGGAGATGCAGTGCAAACGTCACAATCCTCCTCTTTGACACTCACCTTGAAAGCAGAGTGCTTTCAAGGTGACGCTCAGCTGTAAGACAAGTCCGAATGCCACAGTGGCATATACGATCTGAGTGGCTCTGATAGCCCCCCTCAGAAAAAAAATCATAAGGCAAAATTTGTCCATTGTTTTATATGCCAATAAAGTATTGTACATATTCCTCAATCAGGCGGTCTCCCTGACGGAAACACATGATCTGTGCGACTGGATTCATTTGTGGTCAGTCGTTTTGTTTTGGATGCGGAAGGATGAGACATAGGCGAATCCAAATACACACAGTTTATTAACAAAAGGCAAAGTCAGATACTCCAAACCTAGTGATGGCAATTTCAAAACACTGCTTCATGAACCTTCAAAACCTTTACGAATCTTTTGTTCCGAATCAATTGTTCACACTTCAGAGCATGTATTAAACTGCCAGAGTCACGTGATTTCAGTAAACAAGGCTTCATTATGTCATAACTGTTTCAAAACACTTCAGGCTACCTGGCAATGGTACACCACTGGGGGCAATGATCTCTGTCAACCCATGAATCATGAGGAGTCACTGAGAATCAATGAACAACTGTCTGTGGGTTTTACCTGATCTCTGATCAGTTTAATTAATTTGTAGACATTTTAATTAGACAGTATAATTAAAATGAATAGTCTCTTATTGGACTGTTAGCTGTGCCATTAATATAACAAACAAAACCAACTCTGACAATTATTAAAAGGACATATAGACACTTGATAATCTTATCAGATGATTAGATAATTGCATTTGAAAGAATTTACTTTCCATTAAAAAAAAAAAAAGGTGTTTTTCTGCATGTTTGGCCTGGGTTTTTGTTGCATTTACACTGTCCTGGCCAGCAGTGGTCAACGTGGAGACTGGTGCCGGAGTGTTTCAAAGTCTGGACACAATACAAAACAATGTTTCAGTGTTTTCACAAAGCCTTGATCTGCCCACCACTATCCAAACCTTGGGCAGGCATATAGTCCAGACAAGAGTGACATGGGAACATAATCCAAGGCACTCGAGGAAATCCAAACACATCCGGCAAGGCCAGAAAATCCTAAACAGAGACAACAACTGACAAGACTGACTGAAACACTGGGCTATTTATATACAATATTTCGTTTTGACATGTGCTCATTTTTTAGCTTAATTATTTGTTATCATGTGTTGTTGGAATCGTGACATTTATGGTACATGCACGTGTAACTGTAACCCCATGTTTCCATATGCCCTTAAACTTATCTAAATCCAAATGTGTAAACATGAAACATGTGCAAACTATTATAAAGTGTTATGAAAGCCACAAATATATTTTACTCTTTTCTTTAGATCATTATGATATGAAAATAGCGTTTCCTCACTAAAGCTCTCATCTTTGACAAAGTCCATCACTGATTTGAACTATAATATTGAATTTGTCTGAACAATGGCTTGTTACATACAGAGAGAGCATAAGCTAATCGAGTAGAATAATATTTGTCATTGTACAAGCACAATGAGATGAAGTTTCATTCAACATGCCTTCATTCATTCAAGTTTGAAACTTTCAAATTAATTTTATAATACAGCATAAAAAAACAAATGATTGGCTATATAAAATTAACAATTATAAAAAGTATCCGGCAGTATATCAATAATGCAAATAGCTCAGATGTGCATTAAAACCTAAACAGAACACACACACACACACACACACACACAAACACACACACACACAAAATACAGTACAGGTGAATGTATCAGTCCATGCACACTTGAGGTTAAACTGTCAACAATGCTTTTCTTGTGCAAATACATTTTTTCTTATTTGGCAGATGCTGTGACGACCAACTTCCCAGCAGCAACAGAGGTTTATATTTTATTATCTTAAGTTGCTGATGTTCCATATTTTTTATCATTTTATTGTATTTTTAATATTTGATTTGGTAATTTTTATGTTTTGATCTTTTTGTAAGTTCTTAATGTTCTTTTTCTAAATAAAACCTTTATATTTAATTTGTTCAGATGGATTGTCATTTATGAGAACCTGTTACCTTTAGCCATCATTTTGTTGTCTATTACATGTATATGCAGTCGTTTAATAGATTGATGACTAGTCTATTATTGGGCTATGGACGTCTATTAGATTTTCACTGACAGCCCAAATTTAGCCTTGTTTTAGCCTAGACCCATATATGCACTGTCTATTAGACGTATATGTAGTCGTTCAATAGCCGTCTAATTGATGACTAGTCTATTATTGGGCTATGGTTAGACGTCTATTAGATTTTAAATGACAGCCCAAATTTAGCCTTGTTTTAGCCTAGACGTCTGGGCTGTGTTTTGACGGCTATTAGACGTCTTTTAGACGCAAAATTGCTTGCTGGGTCATAATTGCTTTCGGTGACGTGAACTCCTTTAAATCTGAATATAGCTTGGGAATTGAAGATCGGATTTAAATCCGTTTTGCAAAAACACATGTATGTGACCAGGTGTAAATGGAATCGTTTTGATAAATCAGCTATCCGATCTGAGAAAACGCATGAAGTGGCCAGGTGTAAACAGCCGCTAAATGTCATTATTGTGTGCATTTCTTTAATCTTTGTACATTTGTCAAACTGTAAATTCGAGATTATTGCTGTTTTTGTACTTTGGTTTTTGTTTCTGTGCGTTTGTAGCCTACAGTTCGTCTTGTCAACAAGTGCGGTTGACATAATTGAGAATGTTCATTGGCTACTGTGCGCGAGAAGCGCAACTCGCACTAGCTGGATTACAAAGCACTTTTTGAATATCTAAAATATTTTCTTTTGATCATTCACATTTTATGCTAATGCTAAAAACAATGAGTATGAAATATGCAATGCGTTTAAACATGATAATAGAAGGTGATCAGAGATTGAACGATGAGACGCTGTCATCTCCATCAGAACAAAACTAACTGATAAAACTAATGGATCAACAACTGAAAGACTAATTAGTTTGTCATTTTGAACAGTGATTCTGTTATGTTTAATGATGCAGGTAAACAGAAAGCAGTTCTGAATGACACTGTAAAACACAAAAAATGTAATTTAAACATATTCATTGAATGACTCACAATAAACCGTAATTTTGAAGGTCTTTACACTTAAGATGCTGCTGTCGAAGATCAGTTTATATTCTCCAGAGTGTGTGTCTGTGGTGTTTGTGATGGTCAGAGATCCAGTCTGATGATCCAGCTTCAGTCTGTCTCTGAATCTCTCAGTATCTTCATTACACTGAACATCTGTACAGATGAAACTGAGATCTCCATTGATTTGAGCGATGCGAATGTCATTAAAATACCATATAATCTTCTCTTGTTGCTTTGTTTCAACATCAGAGTTTAGAGTGACTGAATCTCCCTCCATCACTGACACTGGCACTGCATCTTTATCAACACCAGACGCACCTGGAAAAGAATTGAACAGATCACTTTAAATCACTTTTGGGATAGTGGGACAAAAAAAAAATACAACAGAAAAGTGCTGTGATAATCTTTATCTAAAGATCATAAAGACTGTGGGCAAATATGTCTGGATTCATAATGTAACATGCAAACAAACAGCAAAAGAACATCAGTGATTTACCCACATGAGTCTCAATGATAACGCAGCTTAATGAACACCATACAACACATCCTGATTCATTTACAGCGTATGTGCATTCATACAAACAAGTCGATTATACGTTCGCTGATCCCTGATGGACATCACCAATTCAAAGGGCAAAAAAATTATTTATTGTCATTTTCCAGCACTTTAGGACTCACATCTTTTCATTGCATCTTTATACATGGAAGGATTTACGAATCTAATTTCAATTTGTGAATATAGGATAGAATAATGCTTTTAAAACAGTCAGATCAAAATCAAAATTACAAAATTGGTCTTAAATCAGTTGAAATTATGTGTTGCAGTGTTTCGAGTCCTATCTTTTCTATTTGGTAACCATGGGAATTTCAGTTAGGACCTCATTTAGGACAACATCCATTACAGAGTAACGGACACGCGCGGTGCGATGCAACAGAAGCAAATACAGTAGAACTCATTTTAATCATGAATCCAAAAAAGCTTCATGTAAAGTGCAAGGCTTTTTAAGTACTTTGTCGCTCCCTCCAGTAACACACGAGCAAGTTCTTGATTTCACTGACTGATGGTTTATTCAGATTCAGAACATTGATTCCTCGTTCACAATTGAAACCGCTGACTAATATGAAGATGTCAAACTACACCAGATGTAAGGACTGCAAAAAACAAAACAATCATCTTGTTCTTGGTATGACTTGAAGTTATTAAACAAAAAATAAATAAACAACAAACACATTTGTATAAAGTACTCGATTAATACTCTAACACACTTCACTCATAGGAAACAGACATCTCATTAAGTGCTTACAGAAGGGAGGATTCAAAGGAAACATCAACAACACTTCCATTTGAGTTTTACATTCTTCTAGCTTCGCTTGTGTGCTAGTTGCATATGCGAGTGAAACCGCAAATATGCAGTGTATGTGATTGTGTGTCTGTCAGGGGTGTCAAACTCAGTTCCTGGATGGCCACAGCCCTGCAGAGTTTAGCTTCAACCCTAATTAAACACACCTGATTAGCTAATCAAGTCCTTCAGGCTTATTTGAAATTTGCAGGTGTGTGTGTGTTGATGGAGGGTTGGAACAAAACTCTGTAGGACTGTGGCCCTCCAGGAACTGAGTTTGACACATGTGCTTTATGTCATAATAAGTTCCGGTAACTAATTACCACATTTGTACATCCACTTTATTTTTAATCGTTACGTTTATTGTTGTATATTTTATTTGTTAAACTTGGAATTCGTTTACATAGGATTTCATTTACATAGGATTTAATGGGATCTATTTGCTTAAATTTGTTTTTGTATATATTGTTTGATGAAAAATAAAACCAAAAGCTGAAGTGTGTGGTGTGTGCATGAGTGTATTCAGCTGTGATCAACCTCATTATTTTGTCATACATAAAGATACATTTGCATAAATGAGCAAACAAAATCGCTTGATTTTGTAAAAGGGAAAAATTATATTTATTTATATAAAGTACAGCTCTTGTCTAAAATTGAAATTAGTTAAAAATTGCTTTAGTTAAAAAATAGCAGAAATAAGCATTTTGATGAAAGTAAAGGTCTATGTTTAACAAAAAGTTAATTCAATTATGTTAATTAAATTTCTCATATAGAATTGAGTTATTAGAATGGGTTGTTAGTCATCGTTTAATTGTTTGTTATCTTCATTTTAGACAAACATTTGTACTTTTGTACTTATTAAAACATTTGTACTTATTAAAAAACAAAAAACAAACAAAAAAAAAAACACTTGATCTTGAGAACTTGATAACAACTGCCTAAAATGACAGAAACCATCTATAGGCGTCTATCTGAAACTAAAACCTTGAAGTAGACGCCGAGAGGCTGAATAGGGAAAAAGCTGTCTGCCAGTTTGACCAATAATTCCAGGATTCCAATTGTTGCGTTGATGGTTTATTTGCGTGTACAGGTGATCAGTTCCATACAGCAAAATATTAATAAATATAACCAACAGAGTGAACCGTGGTCAGCAAAAGTTAGGCTTTCCCCTATCACCCCCTCTCTCCTCCATCTGAAGAATAGGTGATATCCCAATCAACTATAAGCACCCACACCATGTGACTAAAGCTTGTGAGCAACCAAAAAAGGGGCGTGTTTAAGCACCCAAAACCTGGCTCCTACACCATCTTTGGGGGGAAAATATTTGAAATGTATTTTGCTTGTTTAGTTTGGCTCGCGTCCCAGGAGAGGGCGCTGTTTATCGAAATGCGGGGTGGGGTGCTGCTGCCTCGGCAGACAGTATAAGTGGCTGAGGGGGAAATATGCTAATACGGGACATATCATCAGCAACATGACATCATATTGCTCAGAAAATCCAAACGCTTGATTTTTGAGAGTGTTTAGACTTTTTGAGGATTATAAAAAAGGAGTGAATGGATTTTTTTCATTATATGGTAGTTGTGTCCACACACTGGAAAGACACATTTACACCATATAAAAGTGAATTTTGCATCCGATGACCCTACTGTTTCTCATACGGGAAAAATAATCTGAAAATTGCCAGAAACAGTTGAGCATGTGTTGATTCACCGCACAGAATATAAAAGAGAAAGAATCTATTTTACAGAATCATGAAGTTACATAGGAATTAATAATAAGTTATAAGCATATTTCGTAGCCTAATGCACAGAATGAGACAATTGGGTTTCTAGTGCTCTACTGAGGTATCTAAGGGAAACAGGAATATTTAACAGAGAGGCAGGTCACTTCTAAACCAACCCAATTGCTAATCAAAAGAACTAGCACAAACCCGGCCAAAACTAGCCCAATCGCGTTCCGGGGAGTGTATATTGGGTCAAATATAAGCTGTAAGTGAACAGACACCGCGAAATCAGAGCAGTTAATATTCATGCATAGGCTACCCATGATTATACGCAATGAAACATACATTTTTATTATGTATCTCACGTCACGCGACGAAGCTGTCGCCTGCAAGAAAACCAGGTAGCCTACAATTATTTTCTTGAATGAGCATGTCCCCACGATCGTTTGTCTTGCGGCTGATTTCAGCAGGGAAATGTCTAAAACTATATGGTCATACGTTTTTATTGTTTTAGTAAAAAGAGAGTGTAATAAATACATTTCTTACCTTGTATGATAATGAGGAGTAACAATTTAATGAAAAACTCCTTCATGTTTTCTCTGAAAAGTTCACGTCCTCTTCTAGTGAAGTTAAGAACATAATAGACAGAACACGTCATGTGAGTGCTTGGAATCTTGACTATCCAGTCTAGAGTTTCTCTGCTCGTGATTGTTATCATAGCCTACACAATCAAAGACAATAGTAGAGAACACAAAAACGTGTTTATTTTCTCTGCTATAGAGTGTTTGATATTATTATTATTATTACATTTAATTTATCGCTACATTTTAATATGTGAATTTTATTATCAAACTAAACACATTTAGCGTTGTCACGTCAGGAGCTGCGCTCTCGAGTTTGTGGCTGCTGTAAATTTATATGTCACACCTCAGTAAGACTGTAATGTGAGATGGCAGATGGATTTATTTATTTATTTTAACATGAAATTACAATGTTTCTACTTTTATGTCTTGAATACAGTCAACAACCTTTCAAAAATGATCAATGTTAAATTATAAAAATAAAGAACGTTTTCGCACATTTAGAACAGTTTAAGTTTTAAAAATAAACATAAGAACATTTAGCATATGTAACTATACGTTCATTGTGGATGTGTGTGCCTATGAGGGTCTCTCTCCATTCTCTTATTATTTGACCCCACGTCAGCTTTTGACACTGTCTGCCACAAACTATTCTTGCTCTTCAGAGATTGGTATCTCAGGCATTGCATTATCCTGGATCTGACCTAAAAGATAAGCAGTAGCCTACTTATCTGTGCGTAATAACAATATTTCATTTCTGTCTGACCTCAACCAAGGTGTTCTGGTTAATGATCATTTCTCCGTCCGATCATATCTACCAGACTGCTACATTATCATGTGTCAGTGAATTGAAGGGCAATCTCAACTTTAACTGAAAACAGTAAAAACTGTAGAAACAGTCTACTGTCAGAATACTTACGTTAAGAAATTTGCTGCAAAGCAGTTGAATATGAGAGATATATTTGACTTCTGACTTGTGATTATCATTTAACTGTTTTCATACATCAGTTTTGATGGATTCATCAATCTGTGAAGTGTTTTTGTCTCAAGACTGTGAGGTTTAATATAGGACAGGAAGAAGCCCTTCACATACAATCTAAACACAGATGCACTGCATGCCAGTCACTCACACCCAAGATGTTTTTGCCCACAGAACAGGACAAACCACTTTCTGAAGAAAATCAACCACCGCTGGTTTCAGTTTGAGTTAAAGCTGAACTGCTAGCGTCACACCTCAGTATAATGTGAGGTGCCATGGTTTTAATTCTACCCCCCTCCCCCACCCATACAAAACATGTAAGAATTGAATTTTTACAAATGTTTTATAATCAATTTAATATTAGGAAGATTTAGCACTTTTCCACTTTCATATATTGATCAAAATAAAGAAAGTTTTCACACATTAAGAACAGTTAATGTTTTAGTAAGAAACATAAGAACATTTATAGCATATGTAACTATACATAACATATGTTCATTTGTGGATGTGTGTGCGTGGGAGAAGGAGGGTCTTCAAACTCTGTCGGGGGAGGATTCACACACCAGTTCTGCTGTGGTTGTTCATCAGTTTGAGTGTTTCTGGTGGATAGTCTTATTAGGTCAGACTTTTCACTGAACTGGTGAAGGAAATGTTTCACATGCTTGTTTTGTTCTGTTTGTGCTGGTGGCGTCGTCTGACTGGTAAGTTATGAATATACTGCTATATATTGTTATATATAGTTCAAAATTTAACATTCAAATCTTCTCCAGGTGTGTTATGTGTTGAGACGATGTCAGTGATGGAGGGAGATTCTGTCCTTCTACACAATGATGTTACTGAAATACATGAAGACGATGACATGGTGTGGATATTTGGAGCTGAAAAGACTTTCATAGCTAAAATGAACAAAAGGAAGCAAATCTTCTCCACATTTAATGTTCCTGATGGGAGATTCAGAGACAGACTGAAGCTGGACGATCAAACTGGATCTCTGACCATCACAAACACCACAACTGAACATGCTGGAGATTATCAACCACTGATAAGTGGAGCGAAACGATCATCAAAAACATTCAGTGTTTCTGTCTATGGTGAGTAGAGACATCATTTGTCCTGCCCTTCACAATCTTATTTGATTAAGTTCTTACAAAATGATTAAACATTTTCATATTTCTTTCTGTTCTCTCATGTTTTCCAGCTCGTCTGAACAATCCCATCAGCAACCAGACTCAACCTCTCAACATCACTCACACATGTGCAGGTACATTAGCAGTGATCACACAGATATTATGTTGATTTTACAGAATGCAGTTTATCTGTATGAAGGAAACATTAAATAGTTCATCCAAAAATAACAATTCAGAGGTGATTTATAGTGTCAAGCCCAAAAAGGACAAATAATTACCATAAAATTATCATTAAAGTAGTCCATATGATGTTCAAATCTTATTCATGCTAGTGCACATTCAAACATGGCACCTTAAAACACTTTAAACCTATAGGTTTTGATGATGTCACACATAATTGGCCCTAATACGTGACCCTGGATCACAAAACCAGTCACAAGTCGCATGGGTATATTTGTGGTAATAGCCAACAATACATGGTTTGGGTTAAAATTATAGATTTTTCTTTTATGCCAAAAATCATTAGGAAATGAAGTAAAGATCATGTTCCACGAAGATTTTTTGTACATTTCCTACCGTAAAGATATAAAACATTTATTTTTGTGAGTGAATGCAGTACAGTCATGAACATAAATGCACAACTTTAAAGGAGATTTTCTCAATATTTAAATTTTTTTGCACCCTCAGATTCCAGATTTTCAATAGTTTTATCTCGGTCAAAAATGGTTTTGTGGTCCCAGGTCACATATCAGATCCAACTGCTCATTTAATTAAAACAGTGTTTTTTCTTGCAAACAGAATACCATTATGTCTTTTAACAAATACTACCTTTAATATGAGATTTGTGAGTTGTATCACACCATTTATCAGTGAACAATGACTTAATTTACAATCTGTTTCTCATACAAAGTTATCATTTGACCAAGATGTCTTAGAATAACCTGTACAAGTCATAAGAAGTACTTTTATGGTACCTTTTTGTCCAGTTATACCATTCACTTTCAGATTTAGAAAGAGCTCACAAATCTATTTGATCATTTCTCATTGTTTTTTATTTATATTTACATGTTTCAGAAGTCCATGTCCATTTCTGCAATAACACTGAAGCTGTGATCCGATTGGTCATCTCTGCTCTAGTGGGCGTGGCTACTGTTGTTCATTACTTATTTTTCAATACAGTTTGGGCCTGGTGGTCAAAATGATGAATGTTCTTTAATATTTTATTTCTCAATGCAATCCATTTGAAAGTTTTTATGTTTTTGTTTTGTTTTTGTCAATTACACTTTTATTTTTTAATTTATGTTACATTGCTTTGCACTTTTAATTGTATAGAGTAACACTGCAAATGCTTTGGAAATACAAATATTTGTCCATAAGTTAAAAACAAATTCATGTGCGTATGTTGTGAATTTGGCGAGAAAATTTTCTCCGCATGAAAGACCCACAACTGGCAGATCAACGTGCTACAACATTTCTGAATTTTAACTGTGACAAGATGATTGGCAGGGCCGTTTACCGTGACAGGATGCATGTAACTAACCAAAAGAGCTGTCCGTTAAAGCTTGTAAGAACTGATTTTCCTGCTAAGACAAAAGCTGAGATAAAACGCACCCTGGACAGAAGATCTCGAAGACAGAGCACAGGACATTGTCTTGTCCAAACTTTTCTCAGTCTCCCCTCTCCTTCCTCAAGTCGCCAAAAGTTCACTAAGTTTGTCAGATTATCACATAATGATGTATCTTGTGAATCTATTGTTTTTCCCTTTTCATGTTTGACATCATTTTAAATGTCTCAGTGCGATTGGTAAAATGGTTTTAATTTCATTGCATTTATTGGTATTATGAGAAAGATTTAAAACTTCGGAAAATTCTGTTCTCCTCTTTGAGTGTTGAAGATGGCGCTGCTGTGAATAAGGTTTGTAGTGGTCAGATGTCTTCTTTGGTGGCTTCGGGTTCCTTATCTACATTCCCTGGTGTAGTCAGTGGTAACAGTCTTCACAGTACACAATCCAAGAACAAAAGAAATAAGTTTTTGTTTTGTAATTTTCATTGAAAATAATGCATTCTGGGTAATATTTGTCATTTTTGTGAAAATGTTTTGTCATTTTACTTTCAGCAAATATACCATGAATCAGGGCTTGACAATGTTTTTGCTCACCAGCCACTGTCTTGTGGTTTTCCCAAAGTTACTAGCCACTTCACTGGCCACCTTAAAATGCCATATAGATATTTTTAATGTAATCTCATAATTTGGCAGCAGGTATATTAGGCTGATATCATGGACCTGACGCATGGATCCATTATACTGTTACACATGTGTTTTCTTTCTCAACTGTTTACGTTATTTAAAACATAACTGTCTTTACGTGAATATTCGCCAAGATTGGTATTTTGACATTATTTTGTGTGTATTTTACTGTTTAAGCGCAATAAACAGCGAATAAGAACTCAATTTAGTACTCCGAGGCAGCTCTGTGTGCCGCACTTTGTGTGTGAGAACAAAATCTGCGGGAATGAGTAAAATTATGCGCAATCCCAGGCCAAAATTCAAGCTGTAACGGCAATAATATTAATCCGGAGAAAATGAAAAATGAGGGGAAGCGGGTTTGTGTGTCATTCACTGTCGGAGAGATGAGTGAGAGAGAGAGAAAGAGCAGCTGGTATCGTGTATCTATTCTGTGGGAAAGCATTTCAGATATTTCAGCATCGATAGGCCTATATATTGAAAAATGTATGTTTTTTTAAAACTATACATTGCACTTAGTTTATTATTTCAGATGCCTTTTTAAAAGACTACAACTGAAACATGTATATTGTAAAATTCAAGCCGCCAAAGTGGCTAGGAGTGACTGCATTACACGCCACTGCTGAAATCCAAACACATTTGGCGGCTGTTAGTGTCAAGCCCTGCCGTGATTTAACAACACTCAAAGTCGACAATCAGAGGCCCTGTTCCAAACCACAGCCTAGACCCTCATTCACTATTCCCTGCATTAGTTCACTAACATAGTCCACTGGCTTAGTTCAGTTATTTCTGATATAACAAAATCATATCGTTCAGACAAACAAACTCAAAGAATCCAGCAGTTTATGAGAAAATCTGATCTGTTTTTATTAGCATTTATCAGATGAACATGAAAAGTTCCTTTCCCAAAAGTTTTTAATTTGGGTTCAAGTTCAAGGCACTTTTTGAACCACATTGGTTCATATTTGTAAAAAAAAAAAAAAAAAAAATCCCTGAAACATTAAAAACAAAACAAAAACAACCAAAGTCCAGTTCATACTGATTGATATCATGGTCAGATCTGTGGTACAAGCTTTTGTGAGGAGTTTGGTATATATGAATATTACTTTTTCTTACAATATTAACATATTTACAAAAAAAAAATGTATATATATATATATATATATATATATATATATATATATTCACAATTTCAGGTAAAAACATTTCTACAATGTATATTAAAAATGACATTATATATTAAAAATCACTGAAGGGCATACAAAATGTGCTGTCATTGTTTTATCAAGTACGTTTTTTTCTGTAGAAATTGTGCAGTCACATTCCACCAGACAAGCATGATAAATTATTTTTTATTAACAAAGTTCGGGAGGAGCACGTCCAGATAATGAAACCTAATTAAACACATGTGGAGCACATTCAGATAATCAAACCTAATTAGACACGAGTGGAGCACACTGTTACCTCCGTTCGTTGACATTCAACACCGGTGTCATTAATGCAGCCATGGAATGTTATAAATACTCTAAGCAAATTGTTTCAACAAATAATAAATCAAATAAAACTGTCAATCTAACTTGTGCTCTATAAGGGAATGTACAGTACAAGACTGTGCAGCAGTCAATTTAATGCCATCTTGGTAAGGCTGAGGAAGTTAAAAAGCATGATGTTATAGTGATGTCTCTTTGACAGCTTCAGTCTGATTAGGAGTCGTACCATTGGCAGTGTTCTTCATTAGAGGCTCAGTCTGATTAGGAGTCGTACCATTGGCAGTGTTCTTCATTAGAGGCTCAGTCTGATTAGGAGACGACCCATTGGCACTGTTCTTCTTCAGAGGCTCAGTCTGATTAGGAGTCGTACCATTGGCAGTGTTCTTCTTCAGAGGCTCAGTCTGATTAGGAGTCGTCCCATTGGCAGTGTTCTTCATTAGAGGCACAGTCTGATTAGGAGTCGTACAATTGGCAGTGTTCTTCTTCAGAGGCTCAGTCTGATTAGGAGACGACCCATTGGCACTGTTCTTCATTAGAGGGTCAGTCTGATTAGGAGATGACCCATTGGCAGTGTTCTTCATTAGAGGCTCAGTCTGATTAGGAGACGTCCCATTGGCAGTGTTCTTCTTCAGAGGCTCAGTCTGATTAGGAGACGTCCCATTGGCAGTGTTCTTCATTAGAGGCACAGTCTGATTAGGAGACGTCCCATTGGCAGTGTTCTTCTTCAGAGGCTCAGTCTGATTACGAGACGTCCCATTGGCAGTGTTCTTCTTCAGAGGCTCAGTCTGATTAGGAGACGTCCCATTGGCAGTGTTCTTCATTAGAGGCTCAGTCTGATTAGGAGTCGTACCATTGGCACTGTTCTTCATTAGAGGCACAGTCTGATTACGAGACGTCCCACTGGCACTGTTCTTCATTAGAGGCTCAGTCTGATTAGGAGTCGTACCATTGGCAGTGTTCTTCTTCAGAGGCTCAGTCTGATTAGGAGACGACTCATTGGCAGTGTTCTTCTTCAGAGGCTCAGTCTGATTACGAGACGTCCCACTGGCACTGTTCTTCATTAGAGGCTCAGTCTGATTAGGAGACATACCATTGGCACTGTTCTTCATTAGAGGCTCAGTCGGATTAAGAATCGTCCCATTGGCAGTGTTCTCAATTAGAGGGTCCGTCTGATTAGGGGTTGAGTCGTCTTCATGATTCTCCTGTAAAAAACACAGATTCACAGAAAGTAAAAGAAATGAACAAGGTTGACGATTCAATTACACAAACACAAAAATACAAGAGAAATACAAGAAACTAGACAATCCTACTATCGTAAATGGCTTGTTATAATAAGACACTTACTTTATAAATAAAGTTGCAAGATCTTTTTGCTTTATATTTTTTTATTATTTAGTTCATTTGGGAGTAATTTGTGCCTCACTTGTGAACCTCAGCTTACATGGTGATCAAAATAAATGACAAAAAAAAAAAAGAAAAACATTTACAGTGTGCATTTATGTTACACCTAAAGTGGTGTTTGACACTGAATGTTAAATAAATAATTAAATTAAATAAATAGTCAGTTATTATTATGGTTATAGTTTTTTTTAAGCCACAATATGCACACAGTGTTACAGACACACCACATACAGATCTCACAGATCTGAATCTGTAGTAAATTCACAGTTGTTTAGCTGGCATACATATTTACTGCACATAATCTCACCTGATCACACTTTTTCTGCATCTCGATGTCTGTTTAAACAACAACAAACTCAATTAAACACACATTTCTTAGGTTAGTTAGAATAAAAATACATTTTCACATATTTTAACAATTCTTTTCCCACTTCACAGATTAAATCTCATATTTTCAATCTTGTTAAGACATGTGTGTAATACTCACCCTTTTGTCCTGCTTGACGCTTGCAATAATAAATCACACCACCAGTTACAGCTGCAGCCCCCAGTAGAACAGCAACACATATTCCTACAACAGCACCTGAAGACAGACCTGAATCTGGAACTGCTGAAGACAGACCTGAATCTGGAACAGATAAAGATAGGCAGTCATTATGACTACAGAGTGAATGATAATACATCCGATATTTATGCATATCTTTGAGTCATATTTACACTTTTCTACTTTGACTATATTGATTTAACTGATAAATGGCTCCATCTTGTGTGATTTTGAAGAACAGCAACATCACTGCACTGCGAGCTCAACAGAAAACAGTAGCACTATTTTATGCATTTTTCCTGTTGATAACTGAATCTAAAAATTGCAAGATTCATAATTCCACATAAAATGCAATGTGAAGTCAGCTCAGACAGTCTCATAGACATATATCGGGAGTCTGTTTCTAACTAGTGTCATGTCTTTTATTTTGAATCTTGTTTTTTTTTTTTTTTCATGATTTCACATCCTTTTGTAGATTTGTTGCCAAGTCTTCAGATTTCCTGTGGAATATTGGCTACTAAAGTGACATTATCCCCCCACAGACTGGGTTTTTCTCGCTGAAGGAAAAAAACAACAACTACATAACCTGAGAGAACTGTGGAAATTAAACCGATTACACTAGATCTGTTACCTTTCTAAACTTTAATCTAAAAAAAAAGTTGTTTTAAACAGTTTTTTTGTTTAACATAGCCTATTTGAATACTTATTTTACATCAAATACTAATCTAAGAGAAGCTGATCAGAGATTTTATGATGAGAAACTCTTAGCCAGAACACAACTGCAGAAATTTTATAAATGAAAACTAACAGCTCATCAGTGGTAATGATTGTTTTAAATCAAAATGAATTTATTTGGTAGTTTAATCTACAAATTCCACTTTAACAGTAAATGTGTTTTTGAAGAAATCATCTTTAGACTATGTGAATTAATATACAGGTACACAGAAAAATGTGATTTAAATATACTCTTGCTTTTAAACATTCATTAAATGACTCACAAGTGACAGTAACATTGAAGATAGCTGAACCGCCGCTGCTGCTGATGATGATCCACAGTTTATAGAGTCCAGAGTCTGTGTTTCTGGTGTTTGTGATGGTCAGAGATCCAGTCTGATGATCCAGCTTCAGTCTGTCTCTGAATCTCTCTTTACACTGATCATCTGTACAGATCTTACTCTGATCTCCAGTGATCTGAGCTAAGCGAGTTTTATGAAAATACCATTTAATGTTGGTTTGTTGGTTTATTTTAACATCAGTGTTTAGAGTCACTGAATCTCCCTCCATCACTGACACTGGCACTGCATCTGAACCAACAGCGAATGCTCCTGAAGTAGAAATGAACATTTCATTATAAATCACTTTTTGGTTAATGTAGCACATGAAAACAAACAGCAGAAGAACATCACTGATTTACACATTCACTCATCAGACAAACATACGTCTCATGGAGGATCTAAAACAAACTGAACATAATACTATAAAACACATTCTGATTCATATTTTACCCTCTTTCTTTATAAATATATTTGTGAATTCATGCAACCAAGTATTTTAAGAGTCTCATGAATATTACTCATTATGAATATTACATAGACGAACAGCCTTGAAGTAGGTAGGAAATTGAATATTTATGATGTGTTAAGTATAGATAATTCTCAGAAAGAAGTTGTTATGGCTTAATGAGGTTTTTGTTGGAAACTGGTCTTAGTAGAAGAATTTAAAGGGGCAATTTTAGACTTTTTTGTGTTGATATAAAATTATTTTATGACTCTCTTTGTTTATCAGCTAATAAGAAAGCTGCTAAAACTTCTTTGATGCTCAAATAAATTATGGTTTCATTATAAATTACTTCCTGATTTTCTGAAGATTATTATTTATTTATGTATTGCCAATGTTATTTATTTCTAATTACTTGTATTCATTTTTTGTATTTGTAGTTTTTATGAATGTTTTGTGAATTGTTATTTTTTTAGTAGACTATCCCTTATCTACTGCCTTGCTTTACTTTGAGTTTACTGTCTTTTTTATTTATTTATTTATATTTTATTTTTTGTGCTTGATACTGTATCCCCTGTGCTTTTTGTTCAATAAAAAAATGGGGATTTTTAAAGGGGAACATGGCAACTCTAGCCATTGTCGCGTGTTTTCTCAACGAGCTCCCCCTACAGCTGTGGGCCGTATATTTCTCAACACTGTAGTAAAAAACTCACTCTCACTTGCGGCCCCTCCTCCCCCTCTCTACCACTGCTCATGTGCATTTGTTATTATGGGAGCTGGCCAACTTTATCGTGTGGAGCTATGTCTATATAAACTTTTGTTTATAAACTTGTCCATATTCAATGTTGTTGTTACCATAGACATGATGTACAGTATTCACACAATAAAACACTTGATTAAAGGCCATACAATCACTTTTTGTGTATGACATTTCCCACTATTTAAGTGCAATGCATTATTAAATGATTTTGATAATAATTCACCGTGGAAGGAGGAGTGGGGATTCAGTACAATTTAATATCCAAAGGCTGTGAAACGGTATGGTCGTCTTAGTTTTTCAGTAACTTTAGATATTCTCAATTCAGTGCAATTAAGTTCGATCTTTAGCCTACAGAATAATAAAAGCATTTATTTTGATAGATGTGCCACGTGATAGCTGTCTTTGCTAAACCTCGTTGATAAAACAACATTAGTAAAATCAATGATAACTTAAACAATTCATGTGTTATGGTTTCATTTACTTTGGTCCAACCATGGAACGCCTTTACTGCTAAATGCGTGCGCGCTCCCGCGACATTCCTTCAGGGGTAAGTCCCCATGTTGCAAGGTTGGTTTTCCGGTGTCGTGCCAAGGTACTTACCCCTGATAGGAAGTGTATCCCCGGTCGCGGGAGCGCGCTCGCATTCAGCAGAACGTGTGCCATTGGTTTGACCAAGGTAAATGAAACGATAATACGTGAATTGTTTAAGTTATCGTTTTACTATTGTTGTTTTATCAACGAGGTTTAGCAAAGACAGCTATTACGTGGCCCATCTATCAAAATTAATTATTTTATTCTTCTGAAGGCTAACGATCGAACTTCATTGCACTGAATTGAGAATGTCTAGTTACTGAAAAACCAAGACGACCATACCGTTTCACTCATAAAGCAAACTGCCTTTGGATATTAAATTGTTCTGAAACCCCCTTTCCATGGTGAATTATTATCAAAATGATTTAAAAATGCATTGCACTTAAATAGTAGGCTGGTCAATGTCATACAAAAAAAGTGATTGTACAGCTACAGATGATGGCCTATCATCAAGTGTTTTATTTTGTGAATACTTTACATCATGTCTAATAACAGCAGTGAATATGGACACATTTCTTGTTTCCTGACAAAAGTTATACTAGGATACAGATTTTTTCAAGACCGTATTTTCGACCTGCCAAAATATGTATCCCCCCTCTAAAATCTACAGATAATGGCCTATCATCAAGTGTTTTATTTCGTGAATACTTTACATCATGTCTAATAACAGCAGTGAATATGGAAACATTTCTTGTTTCCTGACAAAAGTTGTAGTGGGATACAGATTTTTTCAGACCGTATTTTCGACCTGCCAAAATATGTATCCCCCCCTCTAAAATCTATAGATAATGGCCTATCATCAAGTGTTTTATTTTGTGAATACTTTACATCATGTGTGAAAAATAATGAATTATAGATGTGTTTTTTATTTTGTGTTTTTTATTTTGTTTTTTATTTTTTGTTTTTATTTTTTAGATGTGTTTTTTACTCTGTGTTTTTTATTTTGTTTCTAAGATGACCTGACTGATATGTCACTTCTGTGGATCAGAAGGGCCTGAGGCAGATTTGAGATGGGTAAATCAAACTTAAGAAATGTGAAATGAAATATGTTTTGTGATAAAGTTAATAAGAATTTTCTTGTATTTGTCACGGTGTTGTGTGCGGGTTGAAGGAGAAGGCTGAATCAAAGGCTTCAATTCAAACAGTTTACTTAAATAACTCTCACAGGTACAGATAGGCAGGATGACGGGCAGGAACACTCACAAGAAGCAAAGTAACATTAACAGACAAATAACAAGACCATAACATAATCGAGAACCGACCAAGACTAACTGAACAGAAGGAGACTAAATACAGATACAAATGAACACTAACGAGGTGAGCACAGGTGACACAGATGATGATGACGATGAACAGGTGGGTAATGAGGGAGTGAGTTCAGGGTGTGGAGAGATGAGGGATTCTGGGTAGTGTAGTGAAGACGAAGACAGACTGGTGCAGACAATGACTGTGACAGTTTTATGTAGGATATTTCTATTCTAGTTCTTCTATTTTACCCCGGGCTAATAAACATTTCATTGTTCTTTTATCTCCACATAAATTACAGTATATTAAAAATATAACATAAATTACACAGGAATGAAAATTTGCTGCCTCTTACTGAAGACCCAAAAATCCAAATAATTTGTTTTCCAGTGTAGGGTCTGGACCAATCAGACACACACTAATTATTCATATTCATTATATTTAATGAATATAAAGGTCTATGAAACTCTCCCCCAAAACTAACCTCACAAATGAAGTTACTTTGTCAGCCTGGTGTCCGTTTACAGAACACTTTAAGACTGATAACAGACTTTTACGACCTCAAAGGAATGTGGCCACATGCTCCACATGCTTAAGAGAAAGAGACAATCTTTAATTAAATAAACTTTGCGGTATTACTCTGATCTATGAAGGAACATGCCTCACAGAAACTGTGATGATTTACTGTCTCGTGTACTATCATGTATAACAACATGGTATGTTTGATTGGGGTGTATGTGGTTGCACAACCACCCAACGGTCAATATAACCTCACCTGTATCATGCTTCCTACCTAATTAATCCTCATTTAATGACACACACTTTGATGTACATCACCTTCTCTTAGAATGCAATGTGAATTTGTTATGTCTATTTGAGCTTGAATGAACAGTCTAAGCACGCTGGGGACAAAGACCATAAATCAACTAAGAGCCGGTTCCCCTCTCGGACATGTCACCTTACTCATTGGTCCATTCAAACCTTAGGGGTTGGTTCTTTCTCAGGCTATATCAGAGGCAGGCAACAGTGACCGCCCTCTCTTGGTAGTTTTCATCCTGCCGCAAACATTGTTTCAGGTGATACGGGGGAACCCCCTCCCCCCTCCATGGGGGCCCAGAGGCCTCCCAGCAGGCCTGGATCCCAACCAGATCCGGCCTCATGGAAGAGAGAGGACACTCTCTCACAAAGAACCAAGGACAATCTCAGGAGTTTGTAACAACGACTCTAACCCACCATGCAAGTTCATCATATCTTCTTCATCCAACAAAGAAGAAAATGATTGAGACTTCAACATCTGACACTCGCAGAATCATCAACAACTTCAGTTTTCAACAACTTTGATAATAGTGTACGCTACCCAGGCATGCAAGTATACTTTTGATTTGATGCTTTGAAAATGAAATGCTGATGTTCTTCTCATATAGTTACATGGAACTTCTCAATAGTTCCGTTTTCGTTTTCGTTCTATCACTCACCTATTTATGTATTCATGTGTGTATGTTGTTTAGTTTATTTATATTCATATAAATATCTATATTTAGTTAATAAAACTTGTACATAATATGTATTTGGTTCTGTTTTGTTTGCAATACAAAGTCACTTTTACGATCGCGGTTTTTGCTACTTGCTCAAAGTGCTGTACATGCTAAGAAATAATTATTCTTCTGTGGCCATGGAAGATACCCTTTTCTTAGAATAAATTAATAATCAAAAGAGTTCGTTGGACGAACTGATTAATTGATTCTAATATTAATTCAGCCACATCAAGTTAATCCAATTAACTGACCCAAATATTCATAATTAATAATAACAAGTTATTATTGATTATTAATATTTCATATAGCTAGGTTCCTTACACAGATTCAGTGTGACATTTGTTTGCGGTGGTTCCACCATATGTGCGTTCAAGGCCCACCAACGGAGGAGGCCTTCCTGTGTACTACTTGTACTCCTTAGTTTTGTGTACATTATTGTTTTGGAGAAATTTATTCATTAAATCTTGTTGTATTACATCTTCTTATCTTAAAACTATTATTTTTTTTGCTTGAAAAATGGCTTACAATATATTGATTAATAAAATAATTGCAGATTAATTTTTCTTTTAATTGATTAATAAACTAATACCTAGTATGTATACAGCACGTCAAAAACAGTTGCCAAAGTTATTGTCTTACTGTATATTTTGTACATTCAAGTGATGAAGAAAGTGGACACTGGATCTGCTGTGTGTATCCTATTATACATTAAAACTGAAAGTGTACTGGAGACTCACTTCAAGTTCAGGCCTAAGCTTTAAGAATTCCTAGATGCAAAAGGGGAGTATAAGTGTTCTGGTGTGTGGAAGTGTTTGATGTTAATTTTGCAGGAGCTTTGGTGTTTAGAGTGTTGAGGAGAAACTAAAACTGTTTCATAGTCTGGTGGTGGCAGCGCAGATGCTCTGGTACCTCCTGGCCAGAGGGTAGAATGGTGAAGTGTGTGTGTGAAGTCCTTCATGATGCTGACAACCCTCCAAATACACTGAGCATTGTAGATGTCATAGATTGGTGGGAGTGCAGTTCCTATGATCTTACTAGTTGTCTTCACTATTCACTGCGGTCGGAGGCCCTGACTGAAACACTCTCTATAGTATCTCTGTAGAATGTGGCGAGGATGGATGGTGGGGGGCTTTCCTTGCTTTCTTGGCGCCACAGGTATTGGAGACTTTGATATGCCATCATCTGTGCAATATGGAGAGGGGGTACTTTTTATAGCAGGTTTGAAAACGGTCTGAAAAAATCTGTATCCCACTAAAACATTTGTCAGTAAAAAAAAATGTGTCCATATTCACTGCTATTATTAGATATGATGTAAAGTATTCACAAAATAAAACACTTGATGATAGGTCATTATCTGTAGATTTTAGAGGGGGGATACATATTTTGGCAGGTCGAAAATACGGTCTGAAAAAATCTGTATCCCACTACAACTTTTGTTGGGAAACAAGAAATGTTTCCATATTCACTGCTGTTATTAGACATGATGTAAAGTATTCACAAAATAAAACACTTGATGATAGGCCATTATCTGTAGATTTTAGAGGGGGGATACATATTTTGGCAGGTCAAAAATACGGTCTTGAAAAAATCTGTATCCTAGTATAACTTTTGTCAGGAAACAAGAAATGTGTCCATATTCACTGCTGTTATTAGACATGATGTAAAGTATTCACAAAATAAAACACTTGATGATAGGCCATCATCTGTAGCTGTACAATCACTTTTTTTGTATGACATTGACCAGCCTACTATTTAAGTGCAATGCATTTTTAAATCATTTTGATAATAATTCACCATGGAAAGGGGGTTTCAGAACAATTTAATATCCAAAGGCAGTTTGCTTTATGAGTGAAACGGTATGGCCGTCTTGGTTTTTCAGTAACTAGACATTCTCAATTCAGTGCAATGAAATTCGATCGTTAGCCTTCAGAAGAATACAATAATTAATTTTGATAGATGGGCCACGTGATAGCTGTCTTTGCTAAACCTCGTTGATAAAACAACAATATTAAAACGATAACTTAAACAATTCACGTATTATCGTTTCATTTACCTTGGTCAAACCAATGGCACACGTTCTGCTGAATGCGAGCGCGCTCCCGCGACCGGGGATACACTTCCTATCAGGGGTAAGTACCTTGGCACGACACCGGCGGAGAAAGTCACCATTCTCACCAGAACAGGTTTTTTAACCATCCAAATGATTTCTAAACGTATTTATTTTGTTTAAGACAGGGTAAACGAGGCCATGATTGTGCACACTCCAATATAGTAGGTGGCGCCAGGTTTTGCTTTTACGCTAGTCTGCAATCCGCCATATAAAACTAAAAGAAGAGACGATGACGTAGTGAGAGAAGAACGCATATTCGGAAGCAGCTCCATCACTGTAAGTTTTAAGTAGGTTTTTTTTGTCATAATCTCTGTGTATGCAACGGAGAGCCATTTAAAATGTTTGTAGAAGAGTTGAATGCACATTTTTATTATCCGACTCGCTGGTGTTTTGCCTGGAGTCAAACGTAACGTTACACTTGTATGAATGTGTGTGATGTACAATAAAACTTATCAAAAATAACCAGTCAAGTTTTGTCCATCATTTGAACGGGGTCCGCTACAAACCATTTTTTAATTTTTTTAATTTATTTTGTCCATACTGTTGCTTCTTTGAGTTCATTCACAAAACTGCGTCACATTTATATCTGCGTCACATATCGTGCGTTCGATGTGTATCACTTAGCAGAGGAGATATTACAAAAATTAACGTCTTACAATGGTCAAACAAAACACACTGAGGGCAAAATACAGATAATAAATTATTTTCTGTCGAATATAATATATTAGAGCTGGTATAAACCCCGCAGAGAGAGTGTATCAAATGTCTTACCGTAGTGCTAAAACAACCCCGCAGAGATGAACAGGAAACCGATCATTTTCGCAGAAAATGAGCAACAATAATAGGCTATATAGTAATACAGATTGTATAGTTCCTCTGCAGTACAAGACGATAAAAAAGATAGCTAGCTTTAGCTGATGCGATCTGCCCCTCCCATGCTAGTGGGCCTGCGTCTTGCTAGCTATGATAGCGCTAGTTGGTACCCAGGAATAAACCTATGTCCAATGTTAAGAGTCAATTATATTTTAGTGAATCTCTGACAGCACACACGTCACAGTTTTAAGTTTGGATGTCATGTAAAGAGCATTCAGGTCTTTTCAGAGATTAGACGTTTCACCATGATGACAACAACAACTCCTTTGGTCTTTAAAAATGACAAGCCCTCCACTGAATGAGTGACAAACAGAAACAAAACAAAATATATATTTAATCTTTTGTCAACACTGAATCTAACACTTCACATATTTAACTATTCATAGAGTGCATTGGTCAAGCAGGTAGCCTAACTTTTTACAAGGTTTCTAAGGAGAAGATGGATGCACATTTTCTCAGTCCTGTTACCAAAACTCATGTGATAATTGATTGTGACAAAAAAAAAAAATCACTATAAGGCAAGGTGTATTTTTTCTTTTTAAAAACGGGTCTCAAGTTTATACATTTTTTCATGGACCAAATAAAACTCATAAAAAAAAAAAAACAATTGTGTTTTACCTTTTTTTATATATATATACAGGAATAAACACTTGGTAACAGGAATGTGTCCATATGTGTGTGTGCAATGCATGTGTGCATGAGACTTCTGTGTTGAAGGGATATGCTATGTGCATGCTGGTAGTACTTCACATAGACAGTAAAAGAGGTGGAAAGAAGAGAGAGGGAAGGAAGACAAAAATTCTGGTCCACACTCCAATACAGTAAGTGGCGATAATGCACTTTAATGTTGGTGCTACCCGCCCTAAAATCGAAGGAGGAAAGAAAAAAGGGTGGGGGTAAGCAGAGTATAGTACTTAAAATATAGCCTATATACATTAGAGAAAAGAAACGCATCACGTAAAAATAAAATAAAAACTAACAGGAAGAACGAAAGACTCGAGAGATGAACTAAGCATTTCTGTTGTTTCCAGTACAGAATCAGAAGCCATATGTTGCATAATGCGCATGCGCGGTCAACACAAAATGAACGATGAGCGTGTGCTATATAAAATAATAATAATTTACATTGTGATACTAATCCAAAATGTCTACAATTTAATCTCAACTGTAAAACTCATGAAACAGAGGTATAGTATTATGTTAATATTCATATAATCAACTAATATTTAACTATTAAATCAACAAAACAGAGGACTCTACTCACTCCTGTTATATTTCACAAGAGTAGACAAGAAAATAACAGGATTTAGCTTTTAAGCAAAAAGTTATCAAATACACGACATAAGGCCACATGGCATACGTGCTAATAGAGATTGACCTTCAGTCATAGTTACAATTTCATCAAATATACAGAAATGAAAATGAGAGGACTTACTTTTAATCTTCTAATGGCCTGCATAAGATCCAGATGATGCAACTTCATGTTGAAAATGTGTCTTGTGCCATGTTTCAAGTTTTTCAGAGGGGGGAAAGTGTGAGGGAGGGTAACAGGACTGATTAAAAACCTGGGGACATGACTAAACATTTATATAACACATTATGGATTTCTTATGAATTGTTTTGAAGCATATGGTATATGGAGTCATACAACAATGGAAATAAAAAGTTTTCTGAAAGATTTTAATAATTATACTTTATGGTAAAGTTTAGCTATAGAAAGCAGGGACATGTAACTTTAAATTTGCTGTTAGATTAATGTTCAGGACACTTTGCTTAATAGTAAAATCTATTCATTTTCATTTTCATGCACATTTATACATACAATGTCCTGGGGACAGACATTCGGTGGAATGGCTCAATCGACATTAATTTAGTGATCAAATTTAGCACTCTTGTGGAATTATGGTAATATTTTGTAATTATCATTTAAATCGGACTAATTGTTTGTCATAAATAAACATCTCAGGAAAATATTATGGGGTTTCTAATCAAAACATGACTTTCTGTTACGAAACGGCATTGATTGCATACACTGTAGAGGACATCAGGACATCATGTTTTTCAGGCATTTTATGAGACACAAGTGAATAGGGAAAGCAATTATATATCAATATTCCTATGAAATATTAGATAATATTATAAAAATATTAATAAATAATTCCTCATATTATTACACTTTATTTTTTTATAACATGTTGCCACATCAATATGCAAATTAGATACAGTGTACATATACATTGAATTGAATGGGACTATCCATTTAACTATCAATTATATACCATCATATCATAGTTAAAAATCATCCTTTATACAAAGTTTGGTTAAAAAATATTCTGAAATCTCATTTTTTTTGCCTATAACATGTCATTTAATGTCTTTTTAAAAAAACAACAACTGAGTCCCGGGGTCCACTACAGTGTTTCTTAAGCTCCAAAAAACATGAAATTACATAAAAAATAAAATAAATAAAAGACCTCCTCTGTCTCAGGAGGTTATGCAATTTTATGGCATAGTTTATTGCTTATTTGCAACTCATTGTGGATTTCAGACTTTTTGAAGGCTATTTGAGTAGAGCTGTTTTAAATTATTTAATTTTATTTACTCTAAATAATTAAATGGTGTTGTTTTCAGAGAGAAATAAATTGTGTCCTTTGAACTACTACATTTAGTATAATTTGATGTTTAAATATGGTGCAAATGCTGAGCAGAGACTAAAATATATTAAAAAAAAATCTTTGTATTATGTTTATTATTGCTGTCATAGCAGCAAATGAATTAAGATGACATAATTTGATGTAAGATTAAAATAAAATAAGAATGTGAAAATCAATCGTGTGCCAATAAAACAAATTAGATATAAATAGCCAACAGTAGTCTAAGTACTGTAAGCTTAATCTTAATCAAAATTTGATATGACAGAAATCGAGTATTTAATTTAAAAAAATATATAGTTTATAGCACAACTTTAAAATTTCAACACTTTATATTTATGCTTTAATTTCTTCATTTACAGATGTTAAACCATCAAGCATTTATTTTGGCGGGAAAACTGCAGGGATCCCTTAAGTGTCATGATGACCCCCGCCTGTTTCAGCCATAGACTAGGCGAAATGCGTCCTTCATTTCCTGTGAAATGAAGTATACAACGGATGGATCCTTCGCAGCCCAGCCTATTCATTGCACACCGGAGACAACAGGATTCCTTAAGAGAAATTACACTTTTAAATGTAAGTATTGTGTTTCAAATTACTGAAATGTAGTTAAATAAATTGTAAAAAATAAAAAACTTTACCTAAACTTTAAAGTTTACACCCTAAACTTTAAAGTGGTTCAAATGTTGACACATATCTGACTAAGATTTAGCCTGGGAAAACCCAGACAACTTCCGGCAAATTTAGATTTGCTCTGAAAGTTAGTCTGGCAAAGAGCTCATTTAAACCCATTTCCAATCCGTCGAAATCGCGGCACCAATCAGGAACATTGGGGCGGGCTTTACACGATGACGACAGCGCTGGGATTTTGAAGCAGATTTTGTAGCCTACATTACAAAGATGGATGCTGCCGTCGAACATCACTCGTTCGAATCAGCTATCTCGTCTGTTTTAAGCGATTTGAACGTTCCCTTTTTGTTAAAAACCGAGCAAAGAACAACACTCGGAGATGTTTCTCCACCGCTCTGCATACGTCATCTCCTTCATCGCTCTGATTGGTTTTAGGTCTATCCGTGACGTCCGTTGGTGACGCCCCTCTGGAAATGATTTGTCTATGACGCTTTGCCAGACCCTAACTCAGTTACAACTGAGAATGGTCTGGTTTTAACCAGGCTAACTAAGATTCGATTATATATAATTTATTTATAATATACCGAAATGGATCATGGTGAACATCTTTAGACAGTTTGTGAAACCAGTTTTGTTTTCAGACAGTTTAATATAACTTTCAAAAAATTCCAGTACAAATGTAACTGTCAGTCATCAATGGCAGCTGTCATAGTTGCTAGGCGACAAGAACAACCCTTTGTCAGCTAGACAGTCCCATTTAACTATACAGCCTGTTTCAACAGTGGTCTTTCACACCTGAGATCTCTAAAAGACTGACTTGGATCATTGAATCTCATTCAGCAACATGAACAAAACTTTATTCAAGTCATTTAGTTAATTTAAGCAGAATTAAACTAATGGTTACATTTTCAGTAGACAGATTTGCCCAATACGTCTACTTACGCAAACTTTGAACTTATTACAATGACAAATGAGAAACAGATCAAATTTAGTGTCTTCTGGTCGGAGTCATTTATTCTTTTGTCATGGGACAGTTTAAATCAGCTCTGTAAAGGAAACAGAAATGGGCTGCATTTCTCAAAAGCATCGTAAGCAAGTAGATTGTATAACCATTGCCACCTGATCTCGATCAACTTAGCTCACAATGCTTTTGAGAAAAGCAGCCATGAATAGTTCACCCCCCTGAATCTCTCCTCCAATCAGAGTCATTAATTTGTCACGTGACCACTACTTATCTCTGTAACTAATGTTGCACATATTTAGGAATTATCATATTATAAATTATCATATTATTATTTTTTGCATACAGACGATCATCGTTTTCACAAATTCGCAGTTTTGTAGTTTATACCTAGACAATAACTAGGTTTTCAAAAACTTGTACTTTACAACTTGTCTTGTAAATGAACGGCCAATGCCCAAAGACTCGGGAGGTGAACTAATAATTTCTGAATCGTTCAAGATTGACCCATCAAGACTGGATGGATATAACGGTATAGCGACAACTATCTTAATTTACAGGCTTAATATTTCTCTTGTGGACCTACATTAACTTTTTAAACAAGTTTTTGAAGCTGCTTTTGATTTTCACAGATGGCAGAGTTGTGCTGTTCGTGAACTAAAGACTGTTTTTAGGCCTATATCATTTTAGTGATATTATTCATATTTAGTAATTGTATTGTTTTTAGTGTTATTAGTGTCATTACATGTTTTGTTAATGTGCTATGTAAACAAAATAGCCTCACTATATAATTGATTGTAGTATTGGCCATTTTGTAAGCGTTTGTTGCCCGCCAGGTATCCATGGCAGTCACGTGACTGCAAAGTATGAATTAAGCCAAATGTATGCGGGGGAACTGCAAGACAAAAGCACTGAGTTGAACAGACGACAAAGATGAATGAACACACGCTTCAGTATGAAACACACAGCTTGTATGTTAACAGTATATTATTAAATCGAAGCATTTGTGTTAATCGAAATAAGCAATATCAAGATTTCTATTTAATGCTGGTATATTGGGGCAGTTTTTTTTAAGCAATGTTGCAGATGTTGCTTGGGCATTGAGGAAGGGCAACAAATTTCTATCTGTTTTCATTCACTGAAACCTAAAATTAGCTGTGACTTTGCACTTTGCACGACCCACCTTTTCTCACTCTGCAACGCACAAATAGGTCAGACTTATACTTGGAAAACCCCTGGCTTGCATTGTTTTAAATATGCAAAAAAAAAAAAAAAAACATTCAGGGTTTCTGCAGATCTTGAAAATACCTAAATTCTGAGCAGAAAGTCTTACATTAAATAGTCATAACATTAAAGTACTATTTTAGACTGTCGTTCATCTTTGAAACACAAATGAAGATATTTTTAATGAAATCTGAGAGATTTGACAGAGAACCCTCCATTGACAGCTACGCAACTACCACACTTTGACGCTTTGAAAAGTTCATAAGGAGATCATTAAACTAATCCATATGAATCGAGCAGTTTAGTCCACATTTTCTAAAGAGACTCGAACGCTTTATATGATCAATAAATTATTTTGTAATGCAAATATTTAAACATCCTTAACATACGAGAAGCAAAATGTAGATATGAAACCTTTTTCTCTGAGTAACTGAACAAAATGAAGCGAGTTTATGCTTAAAATGAGAACAAATATCTGTCAATTGGGTTTGAAAAAATTGTTAAAGTCCCCCTGTAGTCCATAATTGTATCCCTTAAAACTCATCTTTGGTGAGGTACATATTTAAATGTTTTTACCTGTAAAACAAACAAACAAACAAAAAACTTCGTGCCTTAAAATAGCTTGAATATAACTCAATAACTCTACACCCTTGCCTCATTTAGTATGGTATCCATGTATCCATGAATATGCAAATTATCCCCGCCTCCACTCACTCACATCGGCTCACAGATTCTCTCGGCACACTTACTGAGGTATACGCTGCACAATGATAGCGCTCTTTACAATGTCGGACACATAACGCTAATACATATTATTATCAAACAGCTTATAATGTTGCTAATGTTACACAAACTATGTGCCAGTTCGCCATCTCAGTCTGCCTTCTAACAATCATCAGAAGTGCTTTAAAAAACTTGGAACGTTGGAGAAAGGCATATAGTTCATCATAACATCGTAATATACATCATACACCCGCTCTATTGCTAAATCGACCTGATTTTTCATATCAACTGAAAAATATACCAGGATAACCTGGCTTCTTTTGAGACTCCCCTGCTAGTTCGCTGTTAATGATATGCTAAAGCCCGTCGGTACGTTGATCTAATTGTTTGGAAGGTAGTTTGTGACGTCAGAAACACCAGAGATTTCAAACAGTGTTTTTGAGACTGTCTTTGGTTCACTGGAGTTTTAAGGAGAAAATACTAATCAATGGTGTTGATTGATGAATTTGCACATGGTTTGTCTTGAAGCACATTAAAAATACCACATAGACAGACATATAAACAACATTAAAAGTAGGATTTTTCTAAAAGAAAGTGGATTTGTGATGGCCACAGCCATGGCCTCACAGCCAGTTTAAAAGCGGTAACCTCATGCACTCATATTTTTCCTGAGCTTTATTTTCTCCTTGGATATTTTGGGGTTTAGATTTATATTATATTGAGTATATTTGTTGATTTAAGGTTAAGTAAAAGTACATTTTTTTGGAAATAAGTTTTTAGGTAGGTTTTGCTGTTATTTGTAGTTTATGTAGTAGTGTTGTTGTTAGACTTCCCTTGTGTGTCAAAATTGGTTTGATCAGCCAATATATAATCCCCTTTGTTTCTTTTGTTGAAGGTCAGTTGTATTTTTGAGTCTCTTATGTTCAGAGCTTTAGTTACTGTCTGTTTATTTCGACCTCTTTTACGGGCCCAAAACTTTATTTTTATTTTGTTGTATCATTTTTTGGGACATAAAAATCCTTACTTTTGAACTTCCCTTGTGACTCCTCTTGCTTAACTGCTTGGTCCCTCACAGGATTGTTCTAAGTGCACTGGCAGATATTTGTTCTTGTTTTAAGCGAACACGTTGCGGCCATAGCATGTGGCTAATACGCCTTATCAGGGTTTGAAAACTACACTCTCGGGCTGTTTACACAACACCGGTTTTAACTAAAAACGTAAAAAAAATTATGCGTTTTGGCCATTCATTTACATGTCAGCAGCGTTTTGGTCTGAAAACAAACTTTTGAAAACGGGTTTCAAATTGCAAGTTTTTGAAAACGACTCTTATCGTCTCCGTGTAAACTAAAACGCGAATCTGTGAAAACGGTGACGTCATGCACATCTGTATTACGTCTATAGTCTGTATACAATATATATTGTTGTGAACTATTTTCTTCTAAAGTTTAGGAACTCAGAAGCGAAGACCAGGAGACTCGGAGTTGTATATTTTAAGCAGGATTCTTTATTTGCTGTAGTCTGCTTCGTCCAAAATCTTACCTAAGTCTAGTCTAAGGCAGTATACATTTTAGTTCATATACCCTTTCAGGGGGAGGAGTTACATAAAGGTGAAGACACTCTGAAACAAAAGCATGTAAATGAGGCATTCAGGTTTAGGAACGTGCCCTAGACTGAGAGTGTTACCAATCATAATCCAATCAGCATAACAGTGTAATGTAAATATCCTAATCCAATCAGCCAGACTCTTCACCGATACCTTCACATTATCATAGAGCTTAATGGCCAGGCAGTGCATAAAGACAAAAGGTGATAGTCTCAATGCTCTGATCAATTTAACTTACAATAGAGAGAGCAGGACAGACAGGAACAGGCAGGTTTGTGACATCAGATGAGAAGTAACAAAAAGGTCCTATGCCTCAAAATGGTAACTTTCTCAGTTAAAATACTGTTGAACCTAAATTAAAACATTTTAATAAATTTGTAACACTACAATATATATATATATATATATATATGATATCTATATATCTTTGTTCTGTTGGATATACATACATGTTTTCGAAGCCTTTGTGTTCAAAGGTTTTGACATTTTCTTAAAGGGATAGTTCGGCCAAAAATGATATTAAACCCATGATTTACTCACCCTCAAGCCGTTCGAGATGCATATGTCAATCATTTTTCAGACGAACACATTTTCAGTTATTTTAGAAAATGTCTTAGATCTTTCAGTGGTTATAATGTAAAGTAATGGGGTCCAGCTCCTTCAAGTCCCAAAAATGTGCAGGCATCCTTCACAAAAGTAATCCATCCGGCTCCAGTGGGATAAACGAAGGCCTTCTGAGGGTAATCCGTGCGGTTTTGTCGTAAAAATATACATATTTAAAACTTTATAAAAGAAAATAACTGGCTTCCAGCAGCGGTCGATGCGGGTTCACGGAGATGGATGCTGGCGGTTGACGTAGGAAGCGTTGTGACGTAGAACGAATGTAGAGTTTTGTTTTGCTCTGCTCTCTGGCTCCGCTGTCACGTTCGTTCTGTGAAACACAGGCTCTACTCTTCAGCACAATGGCAACCTCTCAAAACTCAGACAACAGAAACACTTTAAATCCCTAAAGAACATTAAACACTAAAAGATCTCTCAAGATCTCAGCGTCTTCACTTATTACAAACCAGTTTGACTATTTATTTCATACAAAAGTTCTTGTTGACAACAGAGATGTTGATCTTTTATTAAAAATAATAAAAGTTCATTATGGTGATCAGTGTTTGCTTTAGTTGAACTCTTGACCCTTGACTTTTTTATCTGAAGGTTTTTTTTTTCTGGCTGCTGTAACTGTGTGTCTCTAAAGCACATGTGTTATGGCCACAAAAAAAATGCAAGAGAAAATCTGATCAGGTGATGTTGGTTATGTATTGGTGTTGATATAATCATCATGTACTGATACTACCCATAATCAAATCATTAATTAAATGATTTAATAATATGAGTTATTAATTTCACATTATAGCCCTACAATAAATCCTGCAGTGCTTTGATATTTTGAAAGATTTTATAAAGTCATAATGCATAAAATATTTAGACTTGAGATTGAGGAGTGAAAACCTTCGAGGAGATTTCCCCTTCTATGTAAAACACTTTGAGTGCAAAGAAAAATGCTATATAAATGTAATGAATTATTATTATTTTTATTATAATTCATTTAATCAGCCTTTTTTGCCATAACAAATGTGCTTAATAAACACAGTTAAAGCAGTCAGAGAAAAAGTCAGTTTAAAAAGTCAACAATTGAGCCCAACTAATGCAAACACGAACTTCAAACTTTTATTATTTTATCAACATCTAAACCTCTTTTAATTCCCTAAAATAACTTTATAAAAAATGAATAAATCCAAAAACTGGATTGTAATAAGTTAAGATGTTGAGATCTTGAGAGATCTGTTAGTGTTTAATATTATGTTGCTGCCACAGAAATCTTTTTTTTTTCTTTCTTTTTTTTTTTACTGTGAGGATCATTATAATTCAGGAAATACCTGTAAAATAACAGTTTTTCTGTGAAACGTTTAATGAAAACTTTTTTTTTTTTTTTTGGCTACTTAGGATTTTATATTATATATATATATATTTTTTTTTAAAGTGTTTGCAGTGTGAACAATGGTGCCAACTGTCTCTCTGCGCTAACTGGTGGTGAAATGGAAAGTATTATCGCCGTTATTTTAGTAATTTTACATACAGTAGGCCTACAGCATGTAATTTAAGAAAATGTATAAATAATAGTATTTTTTCTGTATAAAAAAATAGAATTACTGTAATTTGTCATGAATGGCATAATACCCACAATGATCGATCATGTTTGTAAAATTACAGAGTTTTGAGTATATTTAAAATAAATCAAAACGACTGTAAAAAAATATTTTCTATAAAATTATTTTTTCTTAAATGTTCGGGAGCCGATCAAAATTATAGTTTTAAAGCATGCTTTTAAACTATTTACATTAAGTAGGCCTATGTACTGTTTGCAACTAAAGTTAATTAGCATAAATCGAAATTTATTATCACAGAAAAGTTTTGCTTTTTACTCAGTCCTTATTGTAATATTTCTGAATATTTCTGACGTAGGCCTACTCCACATGCCCGCGCTACTTCTGAAATGGAGGACAAATGATTGTCGTTTTATCTTGTCCAGTGTAGACACAATGTCTGTACCCAACTGTCAGTGCCCAACATTCTGGCACCACCTTTTTGTCTTAGCGGAAGAAAGAGTTTTCTTTCCCTTTTTTTTTTTACATACATGCTACGGTTATACACGATTTTATCCATTGCGGGTTCAAACAACAGACTTCGATGTTTGCCGTGGTCGAGGAGACTTATGAGCAACATGCCTTCTCTAATTGCGCACTTTTATTTACCACAGAATTTTTTTTCCCCCAATTTAGAAATCTACATGGGCGCCTGAACAACAGGGCAAGTTGGCATTTAACCCACCATTTCAAAGCGTGAGATATTGGTCTATTCGTAAACCACAGCACATGTTTTCTCTTAACTCAGACAGTGTGAACACTGCAAGTTTGTTCACATAGCGATTATCAATGAAGCATTTGGATGTCATGCGAGTTACCGATTTCCATTAATAAGGGCCAGCAATGCTGGTCCAAACATCAAATCATTCAATAGAATACATAATTAAAAGTTTCAAATCTTAAAACCATGACGTGTCTTGCTCTATCAAGCTTAGCCTGTGCTAAAAAAAGTATTGCCGTGTCTACACAGGAAGTTTGTGGTGTATCATTATCTTACTGTTAGACCACTGCCATTTTACTCAATACAGTGGGGCAGTGCAGTGGTTACATTTACATTTATTCATTTAGCTGACGCTTTTATCCAAAGCGACTTACAATTGCTATATGTGTCAGAGGTCGCACGCCTCTGGAGCAACTAGGGGTTAAGTGTCTTGCTCAGGGACACATTGGTGTCTCACAGTGGATTCGAACCCGGGTCTCCCACGCCAAAGGCATGTGTCTTATCCACTGCGCCATCACCACCCCCGCTACCAACCTTTTTCTTTCTTTCTTTTTTTCTAGTATTTTAACATTCAAAATCCTTAATGAAGTAAAGTGATGTATATAGCTTGTATGTCATTTCCTCTAGCTGCTGTTCTTGTGCTTCTGTGTTGGTTTTACAGTTCTACATTGTGAAATAAACAAGAGGCATTCAGACAAATATTCAGTTAAATCACTTAGAAAAAAAAAAAAAAAAAATCTGTTCAACATAGTGGAAGTGGTCTGCAATTAATTTCCACTCTCAGTGAATTTGCAGGTTCCTGATTGAGTTTGTGTTTCTTTACAGAAATCAAAGACGGATGCTGTGTATGAAAATGTCCCCAAAAAACGATGATCAAATACTGGATCTACTGGATCTGAGTTAGTACTGCACACTGACTCACACCTCTTGACCTCATTTATTCTCAGACAGGATATATCGGTTTTGACTTCACTCTTTGTATCATATTTTGGTATTGTGATGTATACATTTTTTATTTAGTGGTTCCCCAATATCATAGCATCCAGTAACCCAACTTAAATTTTCTACTTTTAACTTATCATATGGAAATGTACCTAACATTCATTATTAAATATTAATCACACCCGTCTCTGTGCTCCTTTGTCTGTCATTTACTGTTCCTGAACTTTTATTTTTATGACATCAAACTGGATATTTTTACACTACTTTACATAGTGACTGCTGTATCACACAATATGACCTGCTGGATATTTCGTCAAATGTAACACAAGCACATCATCGCTCTCTAGTGTCCAAAGCAGAGAATCAGATGACATCTCTAAGAATAGCACTACTTTTACTCGCTATAAATAGATGCTGCTGTTCTCATATAGAGGAACCGCCAAAGAACATGACTGCTGATGGCTATTTCAACAACAAACCACCTATCATTCAATTGTATTAAATCATAATCAAGTGGGTAAGACTGGACAAACTGGAAGAGAGGGCTACTCTCTGAGAAAACAAAGGAAATTAACATTTAAACTCTTGTAAAATTAGCATCACCATCCGAGACGCAAGTCTCACCTCAGTATCAATCTACATATCTTTCCCTTGACCCGCCATTCCCCCGTTCCTTCTCTCTCTCATGCTGAGATAACCTGAAATTCACCCAAAAGTCTATATGGTTTAATGTGAACAATTACAACCCGAATTCTGGAAAAGTTGGGACGTTCACAATATAACATAAATAACATAACAAATGATTAAACGAAGAAATGTTACGCTTGTATCCACTAAATTAGCTCATTTTAAATTTGATGCCTGCTACAAGTCTCAAAAAAGTTGGCATGGGGGCAATAAATGGCTGAAAATGCAAGACATTTTTAAACTTCAGCTGGGAGAACATCTAGCAACTAATTGAGTAAATTGATATCAGGTCTGTAACATTATTAGCTTTAAAAGGGATGTCTTAGAGAGGCAGAGTCTCTCAGAAGTAAAGATGGGCAGAGGCTCTCCAATCTGTGAAAGAGTGCGTAAAAAGATTGTGGAATACTTTAAAAACAATGTTCCTCAATGTCAAATTGCAAAGGCTTTGCAAATCTCATCATCTACAGTACATAGCATCATCAAAAGATTCAGAGAAACTGGAGAAATCTCTGTGCGTAAGGGACAAGGCCGAAGACCTTTATTGGATGCCCGTGGTCTTCGGGTCCTCAGACGACACTGCATCACTCATCGGCATGATTGTGTCATTGACATTACTAAATGAGCCCAGAAATACTTCCAGAAACCACTGTCGGTAAACACAATCCACCGTGCCATCTGCACATGCCAACTAAAGCTCTATCATGCAAAAATGATGCCATATGTGAACATGGTCCAGAAGCGCTGTCGTGTCCTGTGGGCTAAGGCTCATTTAAAATGGACTATTTCAAAGTGTAATAATGTTCTATGGTCAGATGAGTCCAAATTTGACATTCTTGATGAAAAATCACGGACGCAAGAGGAGGGAGACCTTCCAGCACTCAGTTTAAAAGCCAGCATCTCTGATGGTATGGGGGTGCGTAAGTGGTAAGTGGACTGCATTTATATAGCGCTTTCAACAGACCAATGGCCTCCAGAGCACTTTACATATTGCCTCACATTCACCCATTCATCCACTCATTCATACACCGACGGCGGTGTCAGCCATGCAAGGCGCCATCCAGCTCATCGGGAGCAGCCGGGGTTAGGTGTCTCTCACACTCACACACACACACACACACACACACACACACACACACACACACACAGCTGGGGTTAGGTGTCTTGCTCATGGACACCTCGACACTTGGTCAGGTTTCGACACCTTCCGGTTTGTAGACAACCTACATGAACCACTGAGCCACTGCCGCCCCTAGTGCATGGGTAGCTTGCATGTTTTGGAAGGCACTATGAATGCTGAAAGGTGTATATAATATTTTAAATAGTTTAATATAAAAATATTTTAGTTTGTCTTGTATATTTTTTTTAATTAGATCAGATAGCATTTTAAGCTGTCATATGATCACGTTACAATGTACCCCACACATGTAGCAATCTTCTGGTGTCTGATTAGGAGGCAATCAAAATAAAAGGCACAAACTATTCACAGTGTACATTTATGTTATACCATGACACTAAAGTGGGGTCATAACATCCCAATGTTAAATATATAATTATAATTATTCATAATAATAATAATAATAATATTACAAATATTAATATAACTCACTTATAATTGTTATTATAATTAAATAGCCATTATTTCTGAACCCACAGAAGTTACAGACACACCACATACCGATCTCACAGGTCTGAATCTGTAATAAATTCAGGGTTTTTTTTCGTTTTTTTTCGCAGGCATTTAAATTTACTGCACATAATCTCACCTCATCACGCTGGTCCTGCATCTCGAAGTCTGTTTAAAAAACAACAAACTCAATTAAACGCACATTACTTGGTTAGTTAGAATAAAAATACATTTTCACAAGTCTTTTCAATCTTGCAAGGACAATGCTCACCCTATTGAGGCTTGCAATAGTAAATCACAGCAGCAGATACAGATACAGCTGCAGCCACCAGTAGAACAACACCAATACATAATCCTGCTACTGCTCCGGAAGACAGAACTGAATCTGAAACAGATAAACATAGGCAGTCATTATGACTAGAGAGTGAATGATAATACATCTGATATGTATCAATATCACTGAGTCAAATTTACACTTCTTTTTTACTTTGACTATATTGATTTAACTCTATGATTTAACTGATAAATGGCTCCATCTGGTGGGATTGTGAAGAACAGCAGCATCACTGCACTGCTAGCTCAACATATATCCAGCTGCAGACCCGCAGCACCACCAGTTTCAGAACCCCAGCGCCATAACCGGAAGTGAGGGAGGGGCGGGATTATTTACAATGAGACAAGCGGAGAGCACGATGAGTTGTCTAACGTTTTTGACATCATGTGGTGAAAAATTATCGCATATATTAAGTTCTGCATTTATCTGCTAAATATTTAATTTGTGCTTAACTTTATCATCTTATTGAAGCTTGAATATGTTGTCATACTTTATTGTATTAAACATTTTTTCTACGGATGGTTCGATACATTTTTGCGTGTTGTAAATGGGCCTTGCGGTGACGTTTTGAAGACGTTTAACGTTATCTTGTGATGGTGTTAAAGTGTTTGTTCCACGTTCCTCTGTTATATGCATTGTTTGTGAGTTAATGTTACCTTATAGTTGAGTTTGTTTTTGTAAGATTATTGTGTGGTGCTTTCATCTCTTGTAGAGACATATAACGATTCAGAGAGGTGACTCATTACCTGAGTAATGAGTAGGCTAATCATTACCAGCTATTACCACTACCATTATTCCAGTGCAGAAACCCTACAAGAGTCCCTTCCATGTGAAGAACAAGCTACACTTAGCAGCAGTGAGGCGGTGTATAATATATATATATATATATATATATATATATATATATATATATATATATATATATATAATCTTAACATATAATACATTTATATGTCACATTTATCAATCAGAAGCTTCCAGAGAGCCCTTTCTATTTCATTTTGTGTTCAGGGATGACATGGAGTTGTTTTTGCAAGAATGTAAGGACAAAATGGGCCTGAGAGTGAGTTCCTCATTTGATACATTGTAAGTTAAATTTATACAGGATTGTCATGATAAAATGGACCTATAGGGGTGAATTGGACGAATTTGTTGTATACATTTTTTATTATTTCTTTTAAAACAATGCCGAATTTTCTCTCTTTTTCTTAGATTTTTGACATTATTTTACATAAAGAAAAATGCATGCTGCACATGTTCTTGTGAAATGTATAAAATTACTATAAGTTTCAAGCATTATTTTTCACCATCATGATCAGGAAGTAACTCTCATAATACAATGAAATGGATAACTATATACAATTATATTACACAAAATCAATGTTTTAAAATGCTTATTGTACTGTACCTTAATGTATCATTATAACATACGTATAAATCATGCCGTTTCGTGTCTAAGCAAATTACGCTCCAAAACGTTAGGTGGCGTTACTCGGTTTAGAACGTAAGCTCCGCCCCTCACTTCCGGTCCTGGCGCTGGGGTTCTGAAACTGGTGGTGCTGCGGGTCTGCAGCTGGATACTATACACTGTCAGAAATAGGGGTACAGTAGGAGTCCATTTCTGTCCCCCAAGGTACATATATGTACCTTTTTGAGGGTCAAAAAGGTACATATATGTCCCCAAGCATTAAAAGGTACATATACCGTTTCTTTTAAAGGTTAAGGTACAATATCAAAAGACAGCCTCTGCTAAGTGAATTTTCTCTTTTTTTTTGTAAAAAAAAAATCTTTTTTTTAAGGTTTTAAGGATACCTTAATCATTTAAGGTAGATTTTTAACTTATCACTATATTTAAGTAGCCTTGAAATAAAGGAAATCAATGTTTTATAAGTCAATTTAATGATATTAAATCATTATAACACAGCAAAAACTCCAGTTAAATGAACTCTCCTGGGAGTTTATATGGCTCCAGACTCAAGAGTGTTAAAGTGTTCAAATATGAATGTTAAATTAACAATCAAGATTGTTAAAGTTAATGAGCTAATTAAGTGATTAATTGAGTGATGATTGACCATTATTGAAGACACCTGGTGTTAACAAGCAGAATCACTGAAGGAGAAAATTTAAAAAATAAGACACCGTTATGGTGATCAATGTTTGCTTTAGTTGGGCTCTTGACCTTTAAACTGTCCAAGTTAGATTTTGTTTCTCTGTTGTATTTGAGTTATAACTGCCAGATGAACAAAGAGAAAAGTTTTTGAGAAAAGTTGAGCAGGTAGTGTTGGTTATGTTTTTACATAATCATAATTTGACCTGAATCACTGAACTCATCTAAAGTCTAATAGCTGACTTAAATGTATATTGTTGATTACAGCAGCCTGTGATTCTACAGAATAAAATCCAGATATTTCTAATGGTAAGGATTTCTTAAAAGCTTTTCTGATAAAACAAATCTTTATTTTAGGCACACACAGACATCAAGAATTAGTGTATGAATCTCAACAATGGTGACAAAAAGAATATTCAATTGGGGAAAGGAAATTAGTAAAACAATTCGGATCATAATTTATTCATACCGCAATGCATGATGAGAGCCATGAATGAGTTTTGATTGGTAGCACCCAGAATGCACTGCAACATGCTTTATTATTGTCACCATTGTTGAGATTCACAGCCTGATTATTGATGTCAGTGTGTCTTCATAAAATAATTTTTTAAAAAGTATTTTGATCAGAATAACTTTTAAGAAATATTTTGGATTATATTGAAAATGCTGGATATCATTTGCTGTAGAATCACAGTGATTCTGTAATCAACAATATACATTTAAGTCTGAGATTAGGTTCTAAATGAGTTCAATGATTCAAGCATATTATGATTATGTCAAAACACTATCAACATGACCTGATCATTTTTTCTCTTTGTTCATCTGGCAGTTATAGCTCAGATACAACAGCCAAACAAAATATAAAATTAATTATCTAAGGGTCAAGAGCCCAACTAAAGCACACACTGATCACCATAACGGTGTCTTAAAAATTATATTTTCTCCTTCAGTGATTCTGCTTGTTAACATCAGGTGTCTTCAATAATGGTGAATCATAACTCAATTAATCACTTAATTAGATCATTAACTTTAGTCTGGAGTCATATAAAGTCATATAAAGAGTCTGGAGTTATAAACTCCCAGAAGAGTTCAATTAACACTGGAGTTTTTGCTGTTGGATCTCAAGGTACATATATGTACCTTTTTGAGGGTCAAAAAGCATTAAAAGGTACATATATGTACCGTTTTCTTTTAAAGGTTAAGGTACAGTATTGTACCCTTGAGGGTACAGCCCCAGTGACAAGCCATTGTACCCCTAAAGGTACAATTATGTACTTTTTTTTTCTGAGAGTGTTTGTAGAGCCAGCCCTGATTGGCTGCTTGAATCTCAATTTAAAAGAACGTCCAGTTTTCGGTCTTTAATTCTTTTGGCCATCGGTGGAGAAGAAGTCATAGCACGGTTACTCATGGTTCTTCTAGGGCTTTCAACCGAGGAGGTCCTTCAGAAAATATCAGAAGCAGGCATAGAAGTAACCGACGTCGAGATGAAAGGAGATGAAATGGACTTTCAGGCAAATGACTCTTACTCAGATGATAATCATTTATATGTCACAGTTAGACATTGAGTTTAAAATGAAATGTTGGAAAATGTGAAAATTAAAAGGATTTAATAAGTTCTGATTTTAATTCAGTGTGTATGTATATATATATATATATATATATATATATATATATATATATAAATCTCGTTATAGTGAACAATTGTACCCTGTCAAAGCCAATTTTGTACCATCTTTGAAGGGTCCATTTTTGTACTGTTAAATAAAGGTACAAAATTGTCACCACAGGTACAAGATTGATCTCTTAAGGTACAAATCACAAAGGTACAAATATGTACCCTATACCAAGGGTACAATATTGTACCCTTGAGGGTACAGCCCCAGTGACAAGCCATTGTACCCCTAAAGGTACAATTATGTACTTTATTTTCTGAGAGTGTAGCAAGAAAACAGTAGCACTGTTTTTATGCATTTGTACATGTTGATAACGATACTCGGTTACTAACGTAACCTCGGTTCTCTCTAGAAGAGGGAACGAGTATTGCGTAAGTTTAGCTTACGCTACGGGAAAGATTCATGTTCTCGAGATACTGAAGCCAAAAAAAATTATCCTTAATTTTTGTATACCTTGTCAACGCAGTGCAGCAGCTAGCAGACCTAGAGCAGGCTATCCTGCGTGCTCATTGGCTGCCCTGCGGGCAACTGCTGCAGCCTACCAGTGAGCCGGGCGTGACATCACGCCCAATGAAGGGCGCCCGCGCCTTCATAGCGTCACAGCCCGCCAGAATGGGCGTGGCTTAAGCCTATAAAGGAATGTGGCTGTAGGCTGCTTCCCTGGTTTTTGTCGACTGAAGCGAAGTCGCTCGTGGCGCGAGCACGGCCGGTTACGCAATACTCGTTCCCTCTTCTAGAGAGAACCGAGGTTACGTTAGTAACCGAGTATCATTCTCTTACGAGAGGTTCTCTCGTATTGCGTAAGTTTAGCTTACGCTACGGGAACACTTTGTCAACGCCGTGCGCGCCAAGCATCCACATGAGACCCCGAACTTAGGGGGGAACCCCATAAGTGGAAGAATAAGGTGGCCGGCCATTCCGCGGGCCATCACTTGTACACAAGCACACATAGGGAATACAGAGCAGCGCGGGCGCGGGGTCTGTATAGGCACATGGCATAATCCCTTTAGTGCAGCTCAACCAGGAGAGCTGAGTCATGTGAGAGTGATCTGAGCAGGGGGTCTGGGCAGAATACATCTCTCGTTCAGACTGACAGCAGTTTAGCCTGCAAGGCGGGAACTTCTAGGTTATAGAACCTGACAAAGGTAGACGGGGAGCTCCAGCCCGCCGCTACGCATATGTCGTGGATAGAAATCCCGCTGGACCATGCCCACGAAGAGGCCACGCCTCTCGTGGAATGAGCCCTGATGCCCAGAGGGCATTGCAGATCCTTCAACGCATAAGCGGCCGCTATAGCGTCTACTATCCATCTGGACAGGCTCTGTTTCGAGGAGGCGAAACCCTTGGTGCGCCCACCAAACGAAACAAAAAGCTGTTCCGAGCGCCTGAAGGAGGCGGTGCGCGTAATGTAGACCCTCAGCGCTCTGACGGGGCAGAGGAGGTTTACATCACTTTCACTGTCAGATGCTGCGAGAGCAGATAGTGAAATAACTTGCGCTCTGAATGGAGTGCCCATCACTTTAGGGACATAGCCGTGTCTAGGTCTGAGGACGACTTTAGAGTCATTTGGTCCAAACTCAAGACACGACGCACTGACAGACAGCGCGTGTAGATCCCCTACGCGTTTTACTGATGACAGCGCAGCCAGAAAAAACGTTTTCAGTGATAGATATTTCAACCCCACGGAATCTAGTGGTTCGAAAGGAAAAGCTTTCAGGGCCTCGAGGACCAATGAAAGATCCCACATAGGAACCGACGGGGGTTCCTCCTCTAAGGAAGCGGATGACCAACTCATGTTTCCCCAGCGACTGGCCGAGCGTTGGTTCTGCAAACGCTGCCACGGCCGCCACGTACACCTTGAGCGTGGAAGGGGACCTTCCCTTATCCAACAGCTCTTGTAGGAAAGTGAGCAGATGCGCCACCCCGCATGTCCGCGGGTCCAGACCTCTGTCGGTGCACCAACCGGAGAACACCGACCATTTAGACGCGTAGAGCCTTCTAGTGGAAGGGGCTCTAGACTGCGTGATCGTGTTCATCACTCCTTCTGGCAGGGTAACGAGTACCCGTTGACCAGCCATGCATGCAGCGACCAGCGCTCTGGATGGGGATGCCAGATCGTGCCGCGAGCTTGAGAGAGTAGATCTGCCCTCACCGGAATCGGCCACGGAGCTGTAAGTGACAGCTGTGCTAGTTCCGGGAACCAAATCTGATTCTCCCAACGCGGGGCTATGAGGAGCACCGAGTGGCGCGTTTCCCTGATTCTCTTGATCACCTGTGGTAACAGAGAGACTGGAGGGAAAGCATATAGCGGGAGGCTGGGCCAAACTTGGGCCAGCGCGTCCTCGTCCTTCGAGAAGAACATTGGGCATTGAGCGTTGTCCAGGGTATCTGCACACTTTTTAAAGTCAAATTTAAGGCTTTTTAAGACCTTTTTAAGACCTGAAGAAATCAAAATTAATACCTTACATTAGGGGTGCGCAATATTGACAAAAATATGTCTCAATATTTTCAAAGTTTTGTTGTTGATAATTAGATGATATTTTACTGATTGTGTTTGTGTACTGGTACCATGGCTGGTTTAGGCCTGTTGTTGACAGCTGACTCACGAAGATATTCATATTTTTCATATTCTATGCAGTGGTCAGTTCACAGCAGTGACAGAAATTAACATTTTTTATTAAAGGGCAATATTTGCAACCTTAAATTGAGTTCCAGGGGCATTTTCACCTATTATGGACTTTTTTTTTTACTTAGAGGTATGCATCACCTTTTATGTCAAATTCTAACATTCAAATTATATTATATTAGAATAATAACACAATACCACTGTTACCAGTTAAATTAAATCATTAAATCAAATTTCATCTTTGCAGTGCAGAGGAGACACAGAAGCAGCATCAGAACTGGCATTAATATATTTACACTCCATTTACAATTACATAAATAAAGCTATGAGATATTCAATTCTTTAATTCAATATTTAAATATGAACTGATTTCTAATTGTAACATTTTAATTAAAGGGTACTTTAAATGTGAAACTAAACCCGCCAGTAGGCGGCGGCAAATCACTGTCTCAGGGAGTCATTCATTCAACCGATTTGTTCAAACGGCTGATTCATTCAGGAAGTGCAAGTGATTGTTCATTGAATCGTTAAAATTATTAGTTCAAAACGCGGATTTCAGTCAAGAAATCATCGCTGTCTGTTGCATTGAGACTCTGCTACGGTTTCATTTTGAAATTCTCGTCAGCGAAATAAAGAGAAAACAAACAATATTGACAATATTGTTTATAAAATGTAACTCATAATGTTAATTTAACTGTTATATAAAATAAATATCATATTTGCTATTGTGCACGGGAAAACAGCCATCTTGCTGATGTAATATTGTATGATAACAACAAAAACTTTAGGCCTATACGTCTATTAGGGAACATACCTATAACCGCACTGACACATCACGCAGTGAAAACAACCATGAGAGACGAATGCGATGTCATCTCACAGTGCGCCCTCCCTCGTACATAGTTAATGTTAAAGTAAAACAATGATTACAATATCATAATAAACAAAACACATCGCACACCACTACGCACATAAAGAATGAACTTAAATTTGAACTGAAATTAACCAGCTTTCTTCTCCTCTCCTGCTGTTTCGCGTGCATGAGACAGACGTGATGCTGGCGCGAATGTGACGCGAAATGTCACGTGAACGAGCAAATCCACAAAGAACGAATAATAAATAAAAAAGTACGCTAATTAGATAGTTTTAATTTGGAAAACATTTAGATATGTCTAAGTCAAATTGCCATCGAAAATTTAAGACCTTTCATAAGTAAAAATAAGACTTTTTAAGACTTTTTACGGCCTTAAATTTTTTAAATCTAATTTAAGACTTTTTAAGACTTTTTAAGGACCCGCGGAGACCCTGGTTGTCTTTTGACGCAAATAGGTCGACTTCCGCTCTGCCGAATAGGCGCCACAGTTTCTGGACCGTTTGGGGGTGCAAGGACCATTCCCCTGGGGGAACATTGTCTCTGGACAGTCTGTCTGGGCCGTCGTTCAGTTGGCCAGGCACATGCGCCGCCCTCAGCGAGCGCAGGTGTATCTGAGACCAAATAAGGAGGCGTTCCGTCAGATTGCAGAGTTTTCTGGATCTGACACCGCCCTGACGGTTTACATAGGAAACCACAGATGTGTTGTCCGAACGGACAAGAACATGCTGGCCCTGTATGAACGGGAGGAAGCACTGCAGTGCGTTCTCGACCGCCATCATTTCCAGACAGTTTATGTGAAACTCCTTCTCCCGGTCTGACCACTGGCCAAAGGCCGGTCTGCCCTCGAACAGCGCTCCCCAACCTGAGTTGGACGCGTCTGTTGAGATGACTTTCCGGTGAGAGACGGTTCCCATCGTTACTCCCTGCTGGAACCAGCTGGCCGCTAACCAGGGCTGCAGAGCTGCTATGCAGGCCTGAGTCACTCTGATTTTCCGACCGCCAGACACCCAGGCTCGGGGGGGCACGCGAGCATTCAGCCAGCGTTGGAGCGGGCGCATGCGCAGTAGGCCCAGCTGGAGCACCGCTGCAGCTGATGCCATACAGCCCAACATCCTTTGAAAAATTTTCAGAGGGAGGAAGCTGCCCTTCTGGAAAGAAGCGGCCAGGTGGCGAACACGGCGCGTGTCGACAAACCCTCTTGCTTGAGGGTGTCAATGATGGCCTTTTGGACAGCAGTCAGGTCGGCAGTCTTACCCATGATTGCAGTTTTGAGTAATGAAACAGGCTGGGAGTTTTTAAAAGCCTCAGGAATCTTTTGCAGGTGTTTAGAGTTAATTAGTTGATTCAGATGATTAGGTTAATAGCTCGTTTAGAGAACCTTTTCATGATATGCTAATTTTTTGAGACAGGAATTTGGGGTTTTCGTGAGCTGTATGCCAAAATCAGCAGTATTAAAACAATAAAAGACCTGAAATATTTCAGTTGGTGTGCAATGAATCTAAAATATATGAAAGTTTAATTTTTATCATTACATTATGGAAAATAATTAACTATCACAATATGCTAATTTTTTGAGAAGGACCTGTATATATGTTGTATGTGAATTAATATGCAGGTACACAGAAACACACATTAATGATCTGATTTAAACAAAGCTATACTCCTCTTTTAAACATGCAGTAAATTACTCACCAGTGACGGTAACATTAAAAATAATTGGACTGCTGAAGCTGCTGTTGCTGTTGATGATCTGTAGTTTATATTCTCCAGAGTCTGTGTTTCTGATGTTTGTGATGGTCAGAGATCCAGTCTGATGATCCAGCTTCAGTCTGTCTCTGAATCTCTCTTTACACTGAACATCTGTACAGATCTTACTCTGATCTCCAATAATTTGAGCTAAGCGAGTTTTATGAAAATACCATATTATCTTTTCTTGTTGGTTTGTTTTAACATCAGGGTTTAGAGTGACTGAATCTCCCTCCATCACTGACACTGACACTCTCTCTGTATCAACACCAGACACACCTGGAGAAGAAATGAACAATTCCTTGTAAATCATTTTTTGGACATCACTGATTCACACATTCACTCATCAGACAAACATACATGTATCATGAATGATCTTAACTGAACATCATACAACACATCCTTCTTCACATTTCAACCTTTTTCTCAATATATTTGTGAATTCATGCAACTAATTTTCATAGTCTCATAATTAATACCCATAAGTATCCATTATGAACATTTCATCGATAAACAGGGTATCATACAATTTTTTTAAAGATATTATTCTAGTGGGCCTATTCTTATTGAAATGGCCTGGCAGTCAGGGGTAGCAGCTGGGTGCATTATGGGTAATTGTTTGTTGGGAGTTGATTTATGTGTTATTAAAGCAAGATGGTTGGGTTTTTGTGTTAGCAAAGTTATGTGTGTTTATGTTCAAGTTAGTTCGGGTTTTCTTGGTTAATTTACTGCTTTGTTATGTAAAAACGGGGGGTAAATTCTCACCGTCATAGAAAAAGATGTGTAAGATGGGGTTTGGCCTCTGCAATTCTTACTCCATGCTCACAATAAAAAGAAGAAGACCGTACTGTTTCCTGATGCTCTTAATTCGCGCTAGCAATTAACCCAGTAAAACTAAAATAGTGTAGTTTAGCTCCAGTCAGCCCCACGTTGAATAACTGTCAGCAGTGGCGTGCACAGACCTCCTCAGGGGCAGGGGTTCATTTTTTTTACATTTATTTATTAAATTAATTACCTGTATTTAAAGCAGTACCCGTATGTCTGTTGTGTTTTTAAATATTTTAATGACTTCCTCACAATTAACTGGAATATCTCACTCGATGGAGAGCAGCAGTAGATCAGAGAGCCTCTCTTCATTACCAATGAAAAGACATTGATACAATTAGAATGCATAACACATCTAAAAAAAATAGGTAAATTATGATAATATTACTAAATATTATTTACTTTACCAAACAAAACAGTTAGAATCAAGAAGGTAATTATGAAGAATTCATGTTTAGTTTTGTTGATGTTGTAAATTTTATGTATTCATGAAAGTGTTAGCTATCATGAAATCAGTAACACTTGACAATAAGGTTTCATTAGTAAAATTTGTTAACATGAACTAATAATGAACTGCACGTCTACAGCATAATCTTAGATAATATTAATTTCAGCATTTACTAAAACATTATTAAAATCAAAATTAGTATTAGTTAATATTAGTTAATGCACTGACTGACATTACATGAACAAACAATTAACAGTTGTATTGTTATTAACTAAGATTAACAAATACAGTAACAAATGTGTTGCTCATTAGTTCATGTTAGTAAATATGAATAATAAACAAATGAACCTTATTGTAAACTATGAAATCAAAGATGTAAATTCCATACAATTTAGAGCTGGACATGGACTTGAAATTTCCTTTCACTAGATGTATTTCCCCAAGCTAATAACACTTGCGATTGCCTCGGATAAAAACAAATGACATTGTCAGACTCACGAATCATGAAGAATGACATGCAAAATTATTTACGTAACGATTACAGCGCACTGCGCATTTAGAGCTAAACGAAATCTGAATTGAAACCAAAAGCTGTCCTTTATTGCGAATCACCAGAAACAAATGCATACTTACCAAGCTGTAAAAACCACAATAGGATGAAAATAAGAAAGCTCATCGCCTCCTCTGACACTGGTAGCCTGGTAGACCTCCACTGGTTTACACCAACAACGAAAGTAATCAGACTAATGGAAGTCAGTCATAAGATGTCATTCATAGATGAGTGGTGATGGCGCAGTGGATAAGACACATGCCTTTGGTGTGAGAGACCCGGATTTGAATCCACTGTCACCAATGTGTCCCTGAGCAAGACACTTAACCCCTAGTTGCTCCAGAGGCGTGCGACCTCTGACATATATAGCAATTGTAAGTCGCTTTGGATAAAAGCGTCAGCTAAATGAATAAATGTAAATGTAAGTCAGTCATAGGGAGAATGACCCACGTAATAAAATCTGAGAGCAATTCTAGTCCATCACTGACATTTCCATTCCAAGTGCCTATGTCTCATTTATACACACTCACCAGTTTGAAAACACCCACAAACTTAGAAACACCCGCTTTTGTTCCACAGAGACCCCATTTGTAAAAAACTAAAAAAAAAATATAAAAAAAAAACAAGCAAAAAGAACACACATTATAAACCATTATTATATTTAATTTTGACCATTATAAATGTAGTGTTTAGTACCTACACTGTAAAAAAAAATCCTAATTTTACAGAAAATAACTGTGATTTTTTGACGATCATTTGCTTTAATTTTAAATTGTACTCAAAACACTGTAAAATTACAAATAATATCTGTAAAATAAAAATTCAGCTGTTATTTTAGGTATTGTGACATTAATGACAAATTACAGTAATTCACATTTTTTATGCAGAAAATTGATTGTATTTTTTATACAGTATTTTTTCTGTTTTCTTAAATTACATAAAAATGTATGTAAAATTACAAATATAATCTGTAATTTAACAGAAACAAAACAGTTAAATGATAAAATGGTCAAATGACTGTCAGCTCCCCAAAAAACTGTAAAACATCCTAAATTAAATAAACTGAAAAACACTGTTATTTTACAGGTATTTCCTGCATTATTATGATCAAATACCTTCATTGTAAAAAAATCGTAAAAAAAGGGTCAAATGACTGGCAGCTACGGCTGCCAAACAAAAACCATAAAATTAAAGTAAAATATGCTAATTTAAATAAACCGAAAAAACACTGTTATTTCACAGGTATTTCCTGCATTATTATGATCATATACCTTCATTGTAAAAAAATCTTAAAAAAAGGGTCAAATGACTGGCAGCTACGGCTGCCAAACAAAAACCATAAAATTAAAGTAAAATATGCTAATTTAAATAAAGTGTAAAAAACTTTAAAATAAATTTAATGTCACCATGATTGGGATCAGTGTCTGCTTTAGTTGGGGTCATGACCCTTGAGATCTAACAATTATTCTGCTTTTCTCTGGCTGCTTTAACTGTGTATTTGATACACGGTTGTCATAGCAATAAATGCTGGAGAAAATATCAGATGATCTCAATCATTAATTGATAATGTTATAGTCATTATATGATGATCTGATTCACTGACATGACAGTCAAATCTCTGAATATGATAGCTTAGATTACAGAGTATGTAGGTGGAATTTAGCTTTATACAAAGTCTTTAATGTCATAATTTTTCACATGATCCTTGGAATATTGTGGTATCCGTATTATAACCATCTGCATTTAAGAATATATATATATATATACTACAGAAAAAAAGTTTTGTCATTTTTTTTTTGTTGTATAGAGACATCAAGAATCAACATATGAATCTCAACAATGGTGACAACCAAAAAAGTTTTTTTCATTGTCACCATTGTTGTGATTCATACGCTGATTCTTGATGTCTGAGTGAGTCTATATGATCCTGTCAAATATTTTCTGTATAATGACTTAATAAAATCTGAATATCACAGCACTGGAGAATGTTTTATAGAAGCTTCGTCATGCAAAATGAATAACTAATATTTAATGACATAAGCAGATATTATACTTCAGATGGTATCAATGGAGCAGGACTCTACATGATGACTATTATCACTACAAAGTGACCAACATTGTATGATCTGAGTTTCTCTTAGACTCTTACCACAACAAATATGCATCAGAGACACAAAGTTAATGCAGCCAGAGAAACATTAAAGTTCAATGCTAAAAGTTCGAGAGCCCAACTAAAGCAAACACTGATCTCCATCATGGTGACATCAAACTTTATTCTTTTCAATAAAGCTTCAACTTCTAAACCTCTGTTAATTCTCAATAATAATGTTAGTATGAAAGAAATAAAGTCTGGATCGTAATAAGTGAAGATGCTGAGATCCTGAGAGATCTGGTAGTGTTTAATGTTCTGTTGGGGTTTAAAGTGTTTCTGTATGGTGTGTTTCGTGTGTCACCATTGTGTTGAAGAGTAGAGTCTGAGCTTCAGTCCAGGATGAGCAAATAAATACTGATGAAATGCTGCATGTTTTTTATTTAACTGACAGTAACTGTGTAGTTGCTGATGTAGTGACGTCAAAGCAAATCATGCATGTAATTAACTGCGTGTTTTTCAGTAAAAAAATCAGAAAATAAATGTAAAGTAACTGTGTTTTAACTGTGTTTCTGTTAAAAAAGATTAATGAAGATTTCTGTAAAAGTATTTTGCACTTATTTAAATTAGGATATTTTACATTCATTTTATGGTTTTTGTATGGCAGCCGTTGCTGACAGTCATTGACTGTTTTTTTATGGGATTTTTTTACAATGAAAGTGTTTGATCGTAATAATTCAGGAAATAGTTGTAAAATAACAGTGTTTTTCTGTAAAAAAATTAAGGAAAATTTCTGTAAAAGTTTTTTGCATTTAATTTAAATTACGATATTTTACTTTATTTTTATGGTTTTTGTTTGGCAGCCGTAGCTGCCAGTCATTGACCGTTTTTTTACGATTTTTTTTTTTACAGTGTAGCCAATATCATACTCTGGCATAAATTACATTGTATCACTATAAGAAATATTCATGTTACAATTCAAAAGATAGAATTCAGAAACGTAAGATATAAAGTACAGAGATCTCCTGTTATCTTCTTGATATTTTCTAGGCTATGCAACATTTGTAAAAGCAGCCCTCATCTTGTGAAATATATATATTTAACATAATAAATACTGAAAACAAAAAAACCTCAGGAAAAGTCAAGTCTTGCTCCCAATCCTGTTTTCCCTAGTGATGGGAGAAACAAAGCTTTGAATCAATTGAACCAATTGCTTCGCAAAATGATTCACTGTTTCGAAGTGTTCGAAACGCCACACGCTGGTGACCCCTGCTGGTCAAAACAGCGTAAATTCAACAAGAACTCATGCCAAACATGCATAAAACAATGACAAAGGTCACATGGGCTACATCTGGACCACACACAGCAAGCCACAACTCACATTAAAACCGGCTTGATGTGAGTGGGCCAGGAAAGGCCCATATGAACTTTGCCGCTCCCAGAACTGAGCCATATGTGCCATAGTTTGCCAGCCCAGATGAGGCCCGGAAATGTATGCTATCTGGGTCGAAGCTGCACGCTCACACAAGACAGAGCACATGGAGATGCTAACCACCAACGTTAATCTACTAACTCTCCTGACTTCTTTGTCGGAAAAAAATGGTGGATTTTGATTGGTCAGACTCAGATCACATGTCAATCAAACTCCCTGCGAAGGATAAATCCCCCTCCCCCCCTCCCCCCCCCGGTGAAACCGATATTACCGGTGTTGTCACAAGTCGATTAACCGGTAGGAGAATATTATCACTGTCACATCTCTACTGCTGCCATATTTATGTAATATGAAGAAATTGTCACTAAACGAATCAGTGAACGAATCTGAATTAATCATTTTGGTGAACGAACTGAAAATAAACGATTCTCTGGAAAGAATCTAAAATTCCACCACTAAAACCACAGCAAAGATTTTTACATACAGCAACTGAAAATGCATCTCAGCCAAATATTCAGTAACGTTCCAAGACCATAAATCTGCCACTCTACCAACATGTACAACATAAGCTTACTGACTGTAAGAGCTGTCAGTAGTGCACGTCTGTGTTTGTGGTACGTGCGCACGCACACACACACACACACACACACACACACACACACACACACACATTGTATTTTCATGTTTTATGGGGATTTTCAATTGACATGATTTTGTATATTATCTCCCCTTACACTAACCCTACCCCTAAACCTCCTTCACAGAAAACTTTTCATTTTTGACCAAAAATGTCCCCACAAGGAGACGAATTTCGGATACTGCCATTTTGGATATTGCTGTTTTCATAACGTAGGTTTAGCCTATCCGGACGGACGGACGGACGGATAGGCTAAACCCTACGTTATGAAAACAGCAATATCCAAAATATTGGGCACGCGCACACACACACACAATTAAAATCATGTTTAAAAAAATAAATCACAGGGCAGGCCAATTCACAACTGATATAGTCTTTTTTTCTCCAGATTAGCCTGACAATTTTGTGTCAAAAAACAAAGCCCATTTTTGTTTAAAAAGTATTTCACCATATTTTCAAATGTGTGCATTTTTAGCTATACATCTCTTTCAAAGGTGCTGCATCCAAGCCAGAAGTGGCCACATTTTCTAATGATATTTAGGGCTGTCACACTGTACGTATATTTGTCAAAAGTGGCCCTAATTGTTATTAATTAATATCTTACACCCTGTTTAGCCAGTGCTGACTGTGCCGTACATTTGCCAGATGCGGCCCAAATTTGGTGTAATGTATTTGGGCCATATTTGCTATGCCATTTATGGGCCACTTCAGGTTCACATTCAGATTCGCCAGTGATTACTGTCCCACATTTTTGCCAAAACTGGCCCAGTTATTTTGTAAGATAACTGGGCCACATGCTGCAACAAATGTGGGCCATATTTGGTTTACTTCTAGATTACTCATTGTCGATTGTGCCAGATTTTTGCCATAGCTGGCCCACATTTGGTTTGTAATATTTGGGCCATATTCATTATTTATCAAATGGGCCACTTTAGGCTCACATTCAGATTACACATTGCCATTAGTGCTGCATCTTTGCCTAAAAAGGCCCACATGTGATTTAAAATATTTTTGCCACATTAGGCTTACATATACATTTTGTCTGGGTCATAAGGCCTGCAGTGCCGCATCACATCCGTCTGATATCTGGGTTTCGAATGAATCAATATCAGTTTGTTGCATTTACACGTCTTTTACCAGCAGATGTCCTCAGCATGCTACTTTGTCATCTTACTGTCATCTAAACAGTGAATCTAGCTAGTCTAGTGTAATCGATCTAATCTAACAGCGAGTTTAGCTGACAAAGTCAATAGTGGAAATAAAAACAACACCTAGTCAACAACTTATATATATATATATATATATATATATATATATACACAATGCCTTATTCACTGCAACTTCAAAGGAAGCAATACAATGTTTTCGAAACCAGCGCTGGATACCTGTAATTTTGTTGAACTATTTGCTAGCCTGCATAATGATCTCATTAATTACTTCTCACTATTTATTCCAAGGGTCCATTTTTTTAACGTATCCTTGAAACCTTGAAAAAAAATTCTGTACCTCGGCGATTAACTTCTCCACAATGTCGTCTGCATTTTAAATGCATGAGTCCTTTAAATTCGAGTGGATTTTTATTGGCTGTCAGTGTTTTATCGTTCGACAGGTCGAAAAAAATAATTCTGACAGGGATCCCAACGATATTGTTTCTCATATCTTTATCGTTATCGTCCTTGGTGTGAACGGGCCTTAGCGTATATGAATCAAGCAGTTTAGCCCCAATTTTTTGAAAGGACTCAATCACTTTATATAGGGGCTTTCAGACCCCTAGGTAGAAACTTAGTTAGTAGCAGTGTTGCCAGATGTACGATAATTATCGTATTTGTACGATAATTTTGACCTCTGTACCTACGATCAATAATGAAAAAAATCCCATAATGTATGATAATATCAGAGTTTTCAGTTTTTCGTCCTACACACATCCATCCTACCGCTTCTCTTTCTGACCCCGAATCATTTCGCAGGCTCGCCTGCCTGCACGCAAGCATGTATACACACACACACACACACACAGGCACCACACAGTGTCGCACGCACGTCAACACTACACTACAGTTTTGCCGAAGAAGACAGTTCAGTTTAGATCATTTAACAAAACGAAGCAGTAAAGAGCTAAAAAAATGAGTTCAGAAAGGGAAGGTGACCCCAACCAACAACATCTGCCATCACAGCACAAGTGGATGTGGCATCCAATGATGACAGCGACTTAAGAGATCGAATTTGAATCTTTCTAGTGTTAATTGTGCACTTTTTTCTCTCTGTATCATAGTTTAATTATGGTCTAGTTCAAAATGTGGACTGTCGGCATATCTTTTGCACTTTGGCAAAAAAAAGTTAAGTAGCCAGACTTCCTCCAGTTAGTGTGAGCGTATTACACAGCTTGTTTAAATTGGCTGTAAAATTATTTGAAAATAAAATTGTTGGAAAATAGCTATATTTTATGCGTTTGATTCGTGTACGATAATTTCTCAAAAAACGATAATTTTGAGGTTTTGGTAGGGCTGCACGATTAATCGCACGATATTGTTATGCGCATCTAATCAGTAAAGCCGGTTCCTTGATTAGTAGTAAATCACCTTCACCTGCTTTCAGACGGAGCGGCATTTACTACAAAGAGCTGTAGTTAACTGACAAGCTGAGCCAAATCGCGTTAAAATCGAGGACATATCGCCAACGATATTTAATGCGATATGGCTCAGCTTGTCAGTTAAATACGGCTCTTTGTACACAGCAAAAACTCAGTGTTAAATTAACACACCTGGGAGTGTATATGAGTCCACACTCAAGAGTGTTAAAGTTAATGAGATATTTAAGTGATTAATTGAGTGATGATTGAGCATTATTGAAGACACCTAAAGCAGAATCACTGAAGGAGAAAACCGGAATTTCAGGTCACCATTATGGAGATGAGAGGTTGCTTTAGTTGGGCTCTTGACCCTTATATTATTAACTTTAAATTTTGCTCGGCTATTGTATCCGAGTTATACCTGCCAGATGAACAAAGAAAAAAAATGATCAAATGGAGTTGGTTATATTATGATATTTATCTTTTAAGTAAATGTTTATGATTAATGTTGTTGGTTACAGCATATCTGAGATTTTGCATAAATATCCAGAATTTGAGATATAATATGAAGGAGTTCTTAAAAGTTGTGAAAAACAAAAGTGTTTCTTTTAGGCACACACAGATATCAAGATTCAGTCAAAGCATCTCAACAATGGTGACGAGCAGAATATTCAATTAGGAGAAGTAAATTACATAGACAATTCAGAAAATAATTTATTCATACCGCAATGCATGATGGGAGCCATTAATGAGTTGTGATTGGTGGCAACAAGGATTATTATTGTCACCACGGTTGAGATTCACAGGCTGATTATTGATGCCTGTGTTTCTGAATAAATGCATTTGAAAGTGATTTGATCAGGACAATTTTTATTAAATGTTTTGGATTATAAGAAATATACAATTATCATATGCTGTAGAACCAGTAAACTGTTGCTATCAAGTTAATCCAGATCATCTGAATGAGTTTCATTTCTCAGATCACAGCATGATTATGTCAAAACATAACCAACACTATCAGATCACACTTGTCTTTGTTCATTTGACTGTAATAAATCAATAACAGCCGACAAACAAAATTTAACCTTAAGGAAAAAGGATCAAGAGCCCAACTAAAGCAAACACTTATCGCCATAACGGTGGCTTACAATTTTAGATTTTCTCCTTCAGTGATTCTGCTTGTTATCATCAGGTGTCTTCAATAATGCTCAATGATCACTAAATTAATCACTCTTGAGTGTTAATTTAACACTCATATCTGCATCATATCATCCATCTGAAAGCAGGTGAAGGTGATTTACTACTAATCAAGGAACCGGCTTTACTGATTAGATGCGCATAACAATATCGTGCGATTAATCGTGCAGCCCTAGGTTTTGGTACGATACTTCGACATTTCTAATCTGGCAAAACTGGTTAGTAGTGCTAGGAACTAGTCACCAGGGTGGTTCCATGAGTAATGTTTAATAGGCCTAATAGATGGGGGACAAGTTTCCAAGAGACAGACCACAAGTGCTTGGATGTCTCATTTAAAGTGAAAAACAATGTTATTTTGTCTAAACATCTTGCAGATGGGACATGTTGTGCAGCAGTTTCTTTCTTGTGTATTGTGTTGAGATCAACAACTTTCTGACACATGTGGGGTAAGAGGCAATATGTGTATCGGGCCCCCACTCCAGGGTGTGAAACCATGAAAGCTGTGTTTGTGTCTTGAGGGTCTGCTCGGATGGCATGCTAAAGAGGAACTTAGCCCCTTATGATGAACAGATTATACTCTAATGCAATGCAAATATCTAAACATCCTCTAAAATACATTTACTTGAGATGAAAAATGAAGATATGAAAACTTTTTTTCTGAGAAATTGAACAAAATTAAGCAAGTTTATGCTTAAAACAAGAACAAATATCTATCAATGGTGTTTGAAAAATGGAAAGCAGTTTTATCTAGATGTAAAGTAAGCAGGAGAGGAAGAAGCCCTTCACCTACCAACTAAACGCTCATCACAAACAAAAGCCCACTCTCACCTACAAGATGTTTGTCCATGTTTACCCATGTTTCTGAAGAAAACCGACCTCAGCAGGTTTCAGTTTGACTCAACCTCAATGAGAATGACAAGAGGGATAATAGATTTTATCTTTTTTGTTCTACACACAATTGAATTGTAAAATCAGTAAGATCTAATTCATCAGGTAATTCAACGAGATGCACATAATATTCCACTCTTTTTTTTGTAATTAATACATCCAGACAACTATCTTTCAAACATGATCAATGTTATTTAGTGAGAGTGTGAGAGAGTGAGAGTGAGAGTGAGAGTGAGAGTGAGAGTGAGAGTGAGAGTGAGAGTGAGAGAGACTATTGTGGGAGAATACGCACACGTTGAGTGCTTTCAGCAGATCTTCTTAGATCAGACACTTAACGGGTGAAGAAAATGTTCCACATGCTTGTTTTGTTCTGTTTGTGCTGGAGGTGTCCAACTGGTAAGTTTTAAAAGCATTTTATTAGGGCTGCACGATTAATCGCACGATATTGTTATGCGCATCTAATCAGTAAAGCCGGTTCCTTGATTAGTGGTAAATCACTATCACCTGCTCAAGAGTGTTAAAGTTAATGAGATAATTAAGTGGTAATTTAGTGATCATTGAGCATTATTGAAGACACCTGATGATAACAAGCAGAATCACTGAAGGAGAAAATCTAAAATTGTAAGCAACCGTTATGGCGATAAGTGTTTGCTTTAGTTGGGCTCTTGATCCTTATACTTTAAGTTTAAATTTTGTTTGTCGGCTGTTATTGATTTATTACAGTCAAAGGAACAAAGACAAGTGTGATCTGATAGTATTGGTTATGTTTTGACATAATCATGCTGTGATCTGAAATAATGAAGCTCATTCAGATGATCTGGTTTAACTTGATAGCAACAGTTTAGTGGTTCTACAGCATATGATAATTGTATTTTTCTTATAATCCAAAACATTTAATAAAAATTGTCCTGATCAATTCACTTTCTAATGCATTTATTTAGAAACACAGACATCAATAATCAGCCTGTGAATCTCAACCGTGGTGACAATAATAATCCTTGTTGCCACCAATCACAACTCATTAATGGCTCCCATCATGCATTGCGGTATGAATAAATTATGATCTGAATTGTCTATGTAATTTACTTTTCCTAATTGAATATTCTGCTCGTCGCCATTGTTGAGATGCATTGACTGCATCTTGATATCTGTGTGTGCCTAAAAGAAAGATTTTTTTTTTTTTTTACAACTTTTAAGAACTCATTTATATAGTTTATATAGAATTTATATAGTATCTCAAATTCTGGATATTTATGCAGAATCTCAGTTATGCTGTAACCAACAGCATTAATCACAAATATTTAGTTCAAACGATAAATGTCATAATATAACCAACACCATTAGATCAATTTTTTCTTTGTTCATCCGGCAGGTTTAACTCGGATACACCAGCCGAACAAAATTTAAAGTTAATAATATAAGGGTCAAGAGCCCAACTAAAGCAACCACTCATCTCCATAATGGCGACCTGAAATTCCGGTTTTCTCCTTCAGTGATTCTGCTTTAGGTGTCTTCAATAATGCTCAATCATCACTCAATTGATATCTCATTAACTTTAACACTCTTGAGTGTGGACTCATATACACTCCCAGGTGTGTTAATTTAACACTGAGTTTTTGCTGTGTACAAAGAGCCGTAGTTAACTGACAAGCTGAGCCATATCGCATTAAATATCGTTGGCGATATGTCCTCGATTTTAACGCGATTTGGCTCAGCTTGTCAGTTAACTACGGCTCTTTGTAGTAAATGCCGCTCCATCTGAAAGCAGGTGAAGGTGATTTACTACTAATCAAGGAACCGGCTTTACTGATTAGATGCGCATAACAATATCGTGCGATTAATCGTGCAGCCCTACATTTTATGGCTTATTATCTCACATTTGTTTCAGAACAAAATGACAAACTACTGCTATGGTTTAGATTAGACTATTTACACTCTCACAGACCAAATTAAACTGAGATTTTATTTTGAGATATACTTTGGATTCAGGCCTCTCTGGTTGTCAGGAAATTTTTCAATTGTAATTGTAATGCCAGGAAAAGTCATGGAAATGTATTAAAATGTTAAAAGTCATGCATAGCCTACTTATGCAAATGTCTATGATGGAGAAACTCGAACAGTGGAGGCTCAGAAATGAAATCCTTCATTGTGCCTGTATATACTGACTAAGTCCTAATCAAAGTCTAGTAGCCGACTGGTTGCTAATACAGCTGATTAAGTTTAGACGTGTGCCCGTGCGACCTCACACAAAACAAACGGAGAGTTCAGTAATGTTACTATTATCTAGCAAGTTTATTTTATCATACAGCGTCAATATCTTAAGGCGAGACTACAGGTGAATAGGGTAATTTTTTTTAACTAGCAGATATCACCATGAAACTTTGCCGTTGATTACCTATTAAGATGAGAAAAAAATGTATTACAAGTTTTCTGTAATTTAATGTTGAAATAGCCTATGCAAATGAGGCATTATCTAGCCTAATTAAATATGCGCTAATTTGCATTTAAAAAACGAAATCTGAGTATTGGATAAAGCCAGGTTCAAAATTATTTTTTTCATTGTGTTCACATAATTAGATGGGGAAAAATTCGTCATCGCGTTATTCGTCAGCGTTTTTCAACGCGTTTTTTGTGTTCACACCCAAGCGATTTTCGCTGACGATAAGCCGAGTGGACACGCAAATTCATTCCCTGACATTAGATGGCGCTTATGTACATGAAAGACATGAAAGCCTATGTACATGAAAGATAATTAAGTGAAATGAAACTCACCATCAAGCCCCATTTGCTCTGCAATACCACTCCATAACAGTTCTCTTTTATCAATATTTTTGTAGTCACTGTCGCGTTTGTCATACAGTCCCTTATGTTCCGATACCAACTAGACCAGCAGCTCTACATTTATCTTGGCTTGCATCTTCCTCGTCTTTTTCCCGGGAGTGTGTAGACGCTACTTGGCGTATTATCTTCTTCGCCGTTATGTATGTGTGCTCGGTAAGGCCGTTTTGTCTTTGAGCGCCCCCAATTTGCGTTTTACTGTAACTTCAGAAGCTCCAGACACGTGAGCAAAAGCGCCAATCTCATTGGTCGGATAGTTTTTGACGCGGCGCGTCAAACCAAAAAAACGAACCCGAGGCGTTTTTTAAAAAATGACGCTTTTACGCGTGGCGTTTTTCGCGTCGGTGTGCACACTCACATTGGCGCCCTTTGTTTAATCACGAGGCGTTAAACGTCGGCGAATATCGCGCGCGAAATTCGTCCCGGTGTGAACAGGCCTTAACGGTGTGTGTGATGACAGGGTGCAGATCGCGGAGCAGAGGGATGATTTATAACGACAACTTTTGATGAATTTATGAGAAATATACACACGCAAACAGACAAAGTGTAGTAAAATAAAGACCTAAATGTGTATTTCGGACTTTTTTTCACCACAAGTCTGAAGGAAGACATGTTATTGAACACAAATATCCAAAAATCTCAAAATTGACCAGTGAAAAAAAAAAAAACGATGTTTTTGCCTGCCGTCACCGTGTCTCGCCTTAACTCATAATACATATAATCAAAACAACAAACCGAATTGCTCACCACAAAGGCACAGTCGAAAATGGTTTGCTTCCCAAATCAGCAACACCTGTGTCTGGGTTTCCTCCATGGTAAATGACATACCCGGGCTGACCCGAGATCAGCTGAGCCACAAAGCACATACAGCCCCCTAGTGGCACAAGACAAAATTACACCAAATAATACAAAATGAATATGGCTCATACTTTCAAAACTCAGGCATTTTTTTGTAATTTTAAATGTATATATATATATATATTTTTTTTATATATATATATATATATATATATATATATATATATATATATATATACATTTTATATATATACATTTTATACAAAATGGAAATTCATGCCCAGCTATCATTAAAAAAAAAATACTTCTGCAGTAATTTTGAATGACAACAAATGTAATAAAAATTTATTTGTTAAAAAAAAAAAATCATTTTTACTTTCAAACCGCAACAGATTTCATCCTTTACAAACCATTAGTAGCCTTAATCTGCATAAAACCTGTTTCTGTTTGTTCTCCAGACGTGTTTGGTGCTGATGAAGTGAAGTCAGTGTCAGTGATGGAGGGAGATTCAGTACTTCTACACTCTGATCTTACTGAAATACATGAAGACGACGATATACTGTGGAAATTTGGAACTGAAAACTCTATTATAGCTAAAATAAGTAGAAAGAAACAAATTTTCTCCACATATGATGGTCCTGATGGGAGATTCAGAGACAGACTGAAGCTGGATCATCAGTCTGGATCTCTGACCATCACAAACACCAGAAGCACAGACACTGGACTTTATACACTAGACATATTTGGAGCTGAACATTCATCAAAAACATTCAGTGTTTCTGTCTATGGTCAGTAGACATATTATTTGTCCAAATGTTCACATATTCCTGTTTTATTAAGTTTTTTTATTGAGTTCAGCAAAACTTAAAGGGTGAGTTGAAAAATCTAAATTCTCTCATCATACTCACCCTCATGTCGTTCCAAACCAAGACTTTTGTTCATCTTTGAAACACAAATTAAGATATTTTTTATGAAATCAAAGAGATTTCTGTCCCTCCGTTGAGAGTCTTCGCAACTACCACTTTGACGCTTCAAAAAGTTCATAAAGAGATTGTAAAACTAATCCATATGAATTGAGTAGTCCACATTTTCTGAAGAGACATGATCACTTTATATGATGAACAGATTTAATTTAGATTTTTATTCAAATTAAAACATTGATAAGTGAACATAAACAGAAGCTCATGCTTTGATGCACGAGAATGAACCTCACTGGTTCTTGCAGAAGCTCAAACGTGCTGCTTTCATGCCTTTTCATGCCTGGAAAAGTCATGGAAATGTTACACATTAATAAACCTCATTGGTTCTCACATGTCAAGTGAACATGCTTGAGAGTCAAAGAGGTAGTTATGTTGACTGTCAGTGGAGGTACAGAAATCTTAGATTTCATTAAAAATATCTTCACTTGTGTTCCGAAGATGCACGAAATGAGGGTGAGTGTAACTGTCGTAGTCCAGTAAGATCTGTGTGTGCAAACCTCACTCCCATGATCTCAAGAGGCACACTAGCGACTAGCACTAGAGGCTGTAGTCTTTATCTTTCTTCTTAGAGCGCCCGACTCCTACACCAGAGACTACAGCTCGAATCCCACTCACAGCAGGTTGAGTAGAACTGGTTACATGAGTAAATGATGACAGAATTTTCATTTTTGGGTGAACTTACCATTAAAATCTCAATTCGCTGCATTTATGGCATATGGTTGATTACCACACACACACAAAAAAAGATTTGTCCCTCGTTTTATTTAAAAAAAGAAAAAAATAAGGCACTTACTAAGAGGCGCTGGGGTCAGTTTTTGGACATTTTAAAAGCAGAAATGTAATGCTTATTTATTTTTATAAAATAACTTTAAACGACACTTACATTAGTTTTTATAAAAACACTTACATTAATTCATCTGTTGAAACCTGTGTATTATTTGAGCTGTAAAGCTGTTTTAATCATTCATTTTAGTGTTTAAGGTGTTGTGATGTCAAAGCAAAAAGTTAAATATAACTTTACACACAAAAGGATAGTGTGTGATTTTATTTTCACATTAAACTCATGTTGACACTCATATTGTTCACATCTTGTCACTATACAGTGAGTATATTAATGTTTGCGGATCGGCCCTGTTCACTGTCATTGTAACCCAGATTTTTGCTTTTCTGCTAAAAAAAAAGTGGTTATGTTTATTCTCTCATATTTCCCAGCTCAACTACATACTCCTAACATCACCAGAGATTGTTCTTCATCCTCATCATCATCAAATTGTTCATTGCTGTGTTCATCAGTGTTGAATGTGTGTGATGCGACTCTCTCCTGGTACGCAGGAATGAGTGTATTGTCCAGCATCAGTGTGTGTGATCTCAGCATCAGTCTCTCTCTACCTCTGGAGGTGGAATATCAGGATAAAAACACCTACAGCTGTGTGCTGAACAATCCCATCAGCAACCAGACCACACATCTGGACATCAACACACTCTGTCACACATGTGCAGGTATCACAGCACTGATGATATATGTGTGTATTTTGTAAGCGCAAGATGATTGTGAAGACCATTGCCACCAGTGTTATCTGTGATCAACTTCCCAGCTAGCAGGGAACGTTCTCAGAACATTGGCTAACATTCACTATTTGGTTAATGTTTTAAAGAAATGTTCAAATAATGTTTTAAGGATGTTTTCTCATTTCAAATAATGTTTCTATAAGGTTAAATGTAAACTAAGATATAACGTTTTAACTGTAACATTTTGAGGATGTTTTGGGAAAGTTGTTGAGATAAAAGATTATACAATGTTCCATAATAACAAAGGAGGAACATTATCAAATCAACGTTCGCAAAATGTTTTGAGGATATCATTGAGGCCTGAGATGACGGAATGTATTTTATAAAACGTACTTGTAATTTGACGTGTTAAAGCAAGAATGTTATCCTACACAGCAAAAACTCCAGTGTTAAATTAACACTCCTGGGAGTGTATATGAGTCCACACTCAAGAGTGTTAAAGTTAAGGAGATAATTAAGTGATTAATTGAGTGATGATTGAGCATTATTGAAGACACCTGATGTTAACAAGCAGAATCACTGAAGGAGAAAAACTCAAATTGTAAGCCACCGTTATGGCGATCATTGGTTGCTTTAGTTGGGCTCTTGACCCTTATATTATTAACTTTAGATTTTGTTTGGCTGATGTATCTGAGTTATAACTGCCAGATGAACAAAGAAAAAAAGTGATCTGATGGTGTTGGTTATGTTATGACAATCATCATTTGAACTTTATGATTTTGATTTATGTTGTTGGTTACAGCATAACTGATTCTGAATAAATATGCAGAATTTTTGATATAATAAAAAGGATTTCTTAAAAGTTTTTTCTAAAAAAAAAAAAAAACTTTTTTATAGGCACACACAGACTTCAAGATTCAGTCTATGCATCTCAACAATGGTGACGAGCAGAATATTCAATTAGGAAAAGTAAATTACATAGAAAATTCAGATCATAATTTATTCATATCGCAATGCATGATGGGAGCCATTAATGAGTTGTGATTGGTGGCAGCCACTGCAACATGCTTTATTGTTGTCACCATTGTTGAGATTCATAGGCTGATTATTGATGTCTGTGTTTCTAAATAAATTTATTTGAAAGTGTTTTGATCAGAACAATGTTTATTAAATATTTTGGATTATAAGAAACATACCTATATACTCATATATGCTGTAGAATCAAAAAGTTGTTGTCAGTAAAATAAACCAAATTATCTCAATAAGATTCATTTTCAGATCACAGCATGATTATGCCAGAACACAACCAACACTATCAGATCACACAGTTTTTTGTTCATTTGACTGTTATAAATAAATAACAGCAGACAAACAAATTCAAAGTGCATGTATAAAGGTTAAGAGCCCAACTAAAGCAAACACTTATCGCCATAACGGTGGCTTACAATTTGAGATTTTCTCCTTCAGTGATTCTGCTTGTTAACATCAGGTGTCTTCAATAATGCTCAAACATCACTAAATTAATCACTTAATTATCTCATTAACTTTTATCACTGGAGTTTTTGCTGCGTTCGTTTTAGGAGAACATTCTGGGAACCAAAATAAAACTACCCGCTGAAAACATTATTAGAACTTCATGGTAATGTTCCCAGAACGTTTTTAGAACAAAGCATTTCTAGCTGGGTTCTCTCACAATGCGTTTGGAAACGCAGCCCTGGTTTCTTTTGTTGTAGACTGACACATTCTTTACACTAATGACTGTCTCTCTTCAGCCGTTACAGCACTGCTCCCACAGACTCTGTCACAGTCTCCTTCAGTTCCTCCAGTCTCAGTGTCTCTGATATTGTTGATCTCTGCTGCTGCTGTTGCTGGATCTCTGATGATTGTAGTTGCAGTCAGGATCTACTGCATCTGCAGGAAATGTAGAAAAACAGGTCAGGAATTAAATTATTAACTATAAATATTGATGCATTTGAATCAGATATACAAAATTCTATACAAGAATGCCAGCTCTGTTGTTTTTAACTCATCTGTATTATTGTTAAAGCAGTTCAAACCCAGGAGGAAGACAGAACTGATTCAGCATTGTGTAAACCAACAACACGACAAAAGGTAAGATCCTTCATGACTGTGTTGCAAGAAATGTTGCAGTGAGTTAGTGTGATTGAAGTTTGCTGCATCAGACGGTCAGTGAACAGACCTGTGAATAACAGTCCATCCATTATTATTATTATTGCCTTGGGTGCAGATAAAAAAAAAAAAGTTTTTAAGCATGTTTTTATTTACATTAAGTGTACTGTTTGCAAATAAACAAGTTAATTAGCATAAATCGAAATGTATTAGCACAGAAAACTCAGTCCTTATTCTATTTATGCCATACTCCACACGCCTGCGCTACTTCTGAATGAAGGACAAATTAATTTGCAACGGTTGTTTAGCCGTGTTCAGTGTAGACACGGTGTCTGTTCCCAACTCATACTCAACATTCTGCCACCAACTTTTGTGTTAGCGGAAGATTATTATTTTTTTAACCTTGCTCATACATTTTAGTATGACATACAAACGCTATGGTCATACATGTTTTCATCCATCACGGGTTAAAACGATATACTTCGATGTTCACCGTGGTCGAGGAGACTTAAGCGCAACATGCCTTCAGACGTGATGTGAAATGCTTGTCCTTCTCTTATTGCACACTTTTACACTCTCAGAAAATAAAGTACATAATTGTACCTTTAGGGGTACAATGGCTTGTCACTGGGGCTGTACCCTCAAGGGTACAATATTGTACCCTTGGTATAGGGTACATATTTGTACCTTTGTGATTTGTACCTTAAGAGATCAATCTTGTACCTGTGGTGACAATTTTGTACCTTTATTTAACAGTACAAAAATGGACCCTTCAAAGATGGTACAAAATTGGCTTTGACAGGGTACAATTGTTCACTATAATGAGATTTATATATATATATATATATATATATATATATATATATACACACACACTGAATTAAAATCAGAACTTATTAAATCCTTTTAATTTTCACATTTTCCAACATTTCATTTTAAACTCAATGTCTAACTGTGACATATAAATGATTATCATCTGAGTAAGAGTCATTTGCCTGAAAGTCCATTTCATCTCCTTTCATCTCGACGTCGGTTACTTCTATGCCTGCTTCTGATATTTTCTGAAGGACCTCCTCGGTTGAAAGCCCTAGAAGAACCATGAGTAACCGTGCTATGACTTCTCCACCGATGGCCAAAAGAATTAAAGACCGAAAACTGGACGTTCTTTTAAATTGAGATTCAAGCAGCCAATCAGGGCTGGCTCTACAAACACTCTCAGAAAAAAAAAGTACATAATTGTACCTTTAGGGGTACAATGGCTTGTCACTGGGGCTGTACCCTCAAGGGTACAATACTGTACCTTAACCTTTAAAAGAAAACGGTACATATACACTGTCAGAAATAGGGGTACAGTAGGAGTCCATTTCTGTCCCCCAAGGTACATATATGTACCTTTTTGAGGGTCAAAAAGGTACATATATGTCCCCAAGCATTAAAAGGTACATATACCGTTTCTTTTAAAGGTTAAGGTACAATGTCAAAAGACAGCCTCTGCTAAGTGAATTTTCTCTTTTTTTTGTAAAAAAAAAATATTTTTTTTAAGGTTTTAAGGATACCTTAATCATTTAAGGTAGATTTTTAACTTATCACTATATTTAAGTAGCCTTGAAATAAAGGAAATCAAAGTTTTATAAGTCAATTTAATGATATTAAATCATTATAACACAGCAAAAACTCCAGTTAAATGAACTCTCCTGGGAGTTTATATGGCTCCAGACTCAAGAGTGTTAAAGTGTTCAAATATGAATGTTAAATTAACAATCAAGATTGTTAAAGTTAATGAGCTAATTAAGTGATTAATTGAGTGATGATTGACCATTATTGAAGACACCTGATGTTAACAAGCAGAATCACTGAAGGAGAAAATTTAAAAAATAAGACACCGTTATGGTGATCAGTGTTTGCTTTAGTTGGGCTCTTGACCCTTAAACTGTCCAAATTAGATTTTGTTTCTCTGTTGTATTTGAGTTATAACTGCCAAATGAACAAAGAGAAAAGTTTTTGAGAAAAGTTGAGCAGGTAGTGTTGGTTATGTTTTGACATAATCATAATTTGACCTGAATCACTGAACTCATCTAAAGTCTAATAGCTGACTTAAATGTATATTGTTGATTACAGCAGCCTGTGATTCTACAGAATAAAATCCAGATATTTCTAATGGTAAGGATTTCTTAAAAGCTTTTCTGATAAAACAAATCTTTATTTTAGGCACACACAGACATCAATAATTAGTGTATGAATCTCAACAATGGTGACAAAAAGAATATTCAATTGGGGAAAGGAAATTAGTAAAACAATTCGGATCATAATTTATTCATACCGCAATGCATGATGAGAGCCATGAATGAGTTTTGATTGGTAGCACCCAGAATGCACTGCAACATGCTTTATTATTGTCACCATTGTTGAGATTCACAGCCTGATTATTGATGTCAGTGTGTCTTCACAAAATATTTTTTTAAAAAGTATTTTGATCAGAATAACTTTTAAGAAATATTTTGGATTATATTGAAAATGCTGGATATCATTTGCTGTAGAATCACAGTGATTCTGTAATCAACAATATACATTTAAGTCTGAGATTAGATTCTAAATGAGTTCAATGATTCAAGCATATTATGATTATGTCAAAACACTATCAACATGACCTGATCATTTTTTCTCTTTGTTCATCTGGCAGTTATAGCTCAGATACAACAGCCAAACAAAATATAAAATTAATTATCTAAGGGTCAAGAGCCCAACTAAAGCACACACTGATCACCATAACGGTGTCTTAAAAATTATATTTTCTCCTTCAGTGATTCTGCTTGTTAACATCAGGTGTATTCAATAATGGTGAATCATAACTCAATTAATTACTTAATTAGATCATTAACTTTAGTCTGGAGTCATATAAAGTCATATAAAGAGTCTGGAGTTATAAACTCCCAGAAGAGTTCAATTAACACTGGAGTTTTTGCTGTTGGATCTCAAGGTACATATATGTACCTTTTTGAGGGTCAAAAAGCATTAAAAGGTACATATATGTACCGTTTTCTTTTAAAGGTTAAGGTACAGTATTGTACCCTTGAGGGTACAGCCCCAGTGACAAGCCATTGTACCCCTAAAGGTACAATTATGTACTTTTTTTTTCTGAGAGTGTTTGTAGAGCCAGCCCTGATTGGCTGCTTGAATCTCAATTTAAAAGAACGTCCAGTTTTCGGTCTTTAATTCTTTTGGCCATCGGTGGAGAAGAAGTCATAGCACGGTTACTCATGGTTCTTCTAGGGCTTTCAACCGAGGAGGTCCTTCAGAAAATATCAGAAGCAGGCATAGAAGTAACCGACGTCGAGATGAAAGGAGATGAAATGGACTTTCAGGCAAATGACTCTTACTCAGATGATAATCATTTATATGTCACAGTTAGACATTGAGTTTAAAATGAAATGTTGGAAAATGTGAAAATTAAAAGGATTTAATAAGTTCTGATTTTAATTCAGTGTTTGTGTATATATATATATATATATATATATATATATATATATATATATATATATATATATATAAATCTCATTATAGTGAACAATTGTACCCTGTCAAAGCCAATTTTGTACCATCTTTGAAGGGTCCATTTTTGTACTGTTAAATAAAGGTACAAAATTGTCACCACAGGTACAAGATTGATCTCTTAAGGTACAAATCACAAAGGTACAAATATGTACCCTATACCAAGGGTACAATATTGTACCCTTGAGGGTACAGCCCCAGTGACAAGCCATTGTACCCCTAAAGGTACAATTATGTACTTTATTTTCTGAGAGTGTATTTACCACACAACATTGTGTTCCAAACATGAAAATATACATGGGCGCCTGAAAAAACAGGGCAAGTTGGCATTTGACCCAGCATTTTAAGGAGCCCCTGGGCTTTACCTTTTGAGGGGCCCTTTATCCCCCAGAACTATTACTTACATTCACAATTTTTTTCTAAATCACAAAGTGCAAGTTATCAGCCTTTTATTTTGCAGGAATAAATGCCATCATCCGAACCTACAGGTCTGTCCTATTAAATGTACACAAATATCACTGCATGAACTACATATTGGCACACAGTCCGAACAGTGGCTGAGACAGAAAAATTTAGACTGTTGTTGTAAGCAGCTTAAATTAAGTTAGGATATGCTTCATATGGAGAGCTATATTACACTTTCTCATTCCGTTTGTTCTGAATTTGAACACCGAACTTCAAACTCATTGACGCCATTTGTTCATTTTTGAAGATAACTTTTGCCTGTTTGGTTTAGATTTAAGAGTTTTGGACTGCTGAGCCCTTCCTCAGCCCGGGGCCGTTGCATTAATGCTGCCCTGAATATACGCCTACCTAAATGACTTGCATGTATGATGTCATTTCCTCTAGCTTCTGTTCTTGTGCTTATGTATTGAATGCTACAGTTCTACATTGTGAAATAATCAGGAGGCATTCAGTTAAATAAATTATAAAAGAAAATCTGTAAAACATAGTGGAATTGGTCTGCAATTAATGAGTGAATTTGAAGCAAAATTCTATTATTAGCTTTTAAACTGTCGCATCAGCAGGTTCCTGATTGAGTTTGTGTTTCCTTACAGAAATCAAAGACGGATGCTGTGTATGAAAATGTCCCCAAAAAACGATGATCAAATACTGGATCTACTGGATCTGAGTTAGTACTGCACACTGACTCACACCTCTTGACCTCATTTATTCTCAGACAGGATATATCTTTTTTGACTTCACTCTTTGTATCATATATTTTGGTATTGTGGTGTATGAAATTATATTTTAATTTAGTGGTTCCCCAATATAATAGCATCCAGAAACTCAACTAAAATGTTCCACTTTTAATTTATCATATGGAAATGTATAAACATTCATTATTAAATATTAATCACACCCGTCTCTGTGTTCCTTTGTCTGTCATTTACTGTTCCTCAATTATTATTTTTATTAATTTGACTGGATATTAACTGCATTACATAGTGACTGCAGTATCACACTATAGGGACGTCCCGCGTGACGTCACGCCATTTGGAGCAGCCATTTTGACGGAATAGAAAATACTATACCGCCGGTGATAATACAGCTCGTCGCGAAATATTCCTATCATGCCCGAGCGATGCTGTGCAGTTGGATGCGATCAGATACCTGATCATACAAAAGGAATATCTTTATACCGTATCCCAAAAGAAACAAAACGGAGAAACAAGTGGTTGGCGGCAATAAACAGGCAAAACGCTGATGCCGGTGTTACTGTTTGGCTTCCAACTCAACACAGTCCAACTCAACACAGCTTTGCAGTCTTCATTTTGGATCAGGTAAGTTGTCCCCTCGAAGGCTAATGAATGATTTCTCGGAGTTCGGGATCAAATGTTATAAATCCACTGTTGCCATAGAAATCCGCAATGTGTGTGTGCACTAACTTACTTTTGATGACAAGATGACAAGATGGCGCCTGTGTGTTCGGCTGGCCGTCTGTCTCTCTTTTATATGTTTTTATGTCTATATTTATGGATGTCTATCTGGGATTCAATTTGCTGCACACGTCTGGTCTATGACCGACAGTCACTCCTGAACATTCGTACCTCTTTTATGGACATTCACAAGCAGGATGTAGCGCACGCTTTTAATCAAACACACAGAAGCACCACTACGCATACACTGGAATGTATCCACCAGTGGCCTCTTATCACTTCACGGAGAAAACGCAGGAGGAAACGCGGGAGTCAGGGTGGACGCACCATCAGACTGAAAGCAATCGAGAGACTCAGGATCGATCTAAATCTGAACCATATGGCGTGTTATGGCGGTTATGTTGCCTGGCGACCGCGAGCGCTGGCTCACCGGTGGCTTCAATCTATCATTCCCCTGAGTCCTTCCCCTGTCCATTTGGATGGCTTACCTCGGATTGGCCTCTGTCATCGGCAAAACGGCGTGACTCCTGGAAATCTACGTTCTTTGAGGAAAGCTGGAGTTTTCCACGATGTGATTCATCCGCCTAAAATGGCTCTGATCAACGCTCGATCCTTGGTGAACAAAACCTTCCTGCTCAACGACTTCTTCTCCTCTCATAGTTTGGATTTCATGTTCATCACTGAATCCTGGACTAAGGTTGGTGATCTAACCCCTTTTTCGGAACTAGTTCCAACTGACTGTACCTTTTTTAACTCCCCCCGTCCGAACAGACGAGGGGGGGGGGGATAGTGACTATTTTTTAAAACTCATTCTCTGTGTGATGCCGGTCGGTTCCTTTCAGTGCATTTTCTAGTTTTGAAGCTCAACTACTTCATTTAGACTGGAATGGCCCTATTTTATTAGGGGTGATTTACCGTCCTCCACACTCACTCCAGGACTTCATTCAGCAATTCACAGAATTCCTTGGGAATATCACCACAACCTATGACCGTTTTTTATTGGTGGGTGATTTTAATATCTACGTTTGTTGTCAATCTAACACCCTATCAAAGGATTTCCTCAGGCTCATTGAATCTTTTAACCTAGTCCAGTGGATAAATGATTCCACTCACATTCAGGGTAGGGCTGGGCGATATATCGCACGATATTGTAATGCGCATCTCTTCAGTAAAGCCGGTTCCTTGATTAGTAGTAAATCACCTTCACCTGCTTTCAGATGGAGCGGCATTTACTACAAAGAGCCGTAGTTCACTGACAAGCTGAGCCAAATCGCATCAATATCGCGGACGTATCGCCAGCGATAATTAATGCGATATGGCTCAGCTTGTCAGTTAACTACGGCTCTTTGTACACAGCAAACACTCCAGTGTTAAATTAACACTCCTGCGAGTGTATATGAGTCCACACTCAAGAGTGTTGAAGTTAATGAGATAATCAAGTGATTAATTTAGTGATGATTGAGCATTATTGAACACACCTGAAGAATCACTGAAGGAGAAAATCTCAAATTGTAAGACACCGTTATGGCGATCATTGTTTACTTTAGTCGGGCTCTTGACCCTTATATTATTAACTTTAGATTTTGTTTGTCTGCTTTATCTGAGTTATAACTGCCAGATGAACAAGGAAAAAAAAAAAGTGATCTGATGGTGTTGGTTATATTATGACAATCATCATTTGAACTTTATGTTTTTGATTTATGTTGTTTGTTATATCACAACTGTGATTCTGCATGAATATCCAGAATTTTAGCTATAATATAAAGGATTTCTTAGAAGTTGTTTTCTAAAAAAAAAATTTTCTTTTAGGCACACACAGACTTCAAGATTCAGTCTATGCATCTCAACAATGGTGACGAGCAGAATATTCAATTAGCAAAAGTAAATTACATAGAAAATTCAGATCATAATTTATTCATATCGCAATGCATGATGGGAGCCATTAATGAGTTGTGATTGGTGGCAGCCACTGCAACATGCTTTATTATTGTCACCATTGTTGAGATTCATAGGCTGATTATTGATGTCTGTGTTTCTAAATAAACTTATTTGAAAGTGTTTTGATCAGAACAATGTTTATTAAATATTTTGGATTATAAAAAACATACCTATACTCAGAAATGAGTATGAAATGAGAAATGAGACAGAAATGATATGAGCAATTACCGGCCCATATCAATTCTACCCACTTTCTCTAAAGTAATGGAGAAAGTGGTACACAATAGACTTAGTGGTTATCTTGACAAATTGGATATTCTTGTCCCTTCACAATATGGTTTTAGAAAAAAGAGCACAATCTGTATGGCAATACTCGACTTAATAGAACAAATTAATGACTGTATTGAAGAGGGAAAATGCGGTGTTGGTGTCTTCTTGGACCTATCAAAAGCATTTGACACCATTGACTTTGATATCTTATTATACAAATTACATCATTATGGTATCAGAGGTCTAGCACTTGAATGGTTCAGAAGTTATCTAAATGAGAGGGAACAGTATGTCCATGTCGATGATCAAAACTCTACTTGTATACCTATAATCTATGGGGTCCCCCAAGGTTCAATCTTGGGTCCACTTCTATTCATTATATACATAAATGATTTTATAAATTCATCTAAAATATTTCATAAAATAAATTTTGCTGACGACACAAATCTATTTGCATCACACAGAAACCCACATATACTACAAGATATAGTAAACTCAGAGTTAGGGATGGGCGATATATCGCACGATATTGTTATGCGCATCTCGTCAGTAAAGCCGGTTCCTTGATTAGTAGTAAATCGCCTTCACCTGCTTTCAGATGGAGCGGCATTTACTCTACAGCACAAACTCCAGTGTTAAATTAAAGTTAATGAGATAAGTAAGTGATTAATTTAGTGATGTTTGAGCATTATTGAAGACACCTGATGTTAACAAGCAGAATCATTGAAGGAGAAAATCACAAATTATAAGCAACCGTTATGGCGATAAGTGTTTGCTTTAGTTGGGCTCTTAACCTTTATACATTCACTTTAAATTTGTTTGTCTGCTGTTATTTAATTATAACAGTCAAATGAACAAAGAAAAGTGTGATCTGTTAGTGTTGGTTATGTTCTGGCATAATCATGCTGTGATCTGAAAATGAGTCTTATTGAGATAGTTTAACTTACTGGCAACAACTTTGTGATTTTAGAGCATATATGAGTATAGGTATGTTTTTTATAATGCAAAATATTTAATAAACATTGCTCTGATCAAAACACTTTCAAATAAATTGATTTAGAAACACAGACATCAATAATCAGCCTATGAATCTCAACAGTGGTGACAATAATAAATCATGTTGCAGTGGCTGCCACCAATCACAACTCATTAATGGCTCCCATCATGCATTGCGATATGAATAAATTATGATCTGAATTTTCTATGTAATTTACTTTTCCTAATTGAATATTCTGCTCGTCACCATTGTTGAGATGCATTGACTGAATCTTGAAGTCGGTGTGTGCCTAAAAGAAAGATTTTTTTTTTTTAGAAAACAACTTTTAAGAAATCCTTTATATTATAGCTAAAATTCTGGATATTCATGCAGAATCACAGTTATGCTATAACAAACAACATAAATCAAAAACATAAAGTTCAAATGATGATTGTCATAATATAACCAACACCATCAGATCACTTTTTTTTTTCCTTGTTCATCTGGCAGTTATAACTCTGATAAAGCAGACAAACAAAATCTAAAGTTAATAATATAAGGGTCAAGAGCCCAACTAAAGTAAACAATGATCGCCATAACGGTGGCTTACAATTTGAGATTTTCTCCTTCAGTGATTCTTCAGGTGTGTTCAATAATGCTCAATCATCACTAAATTAATCACTTAATTATCTCATTAACTTTAACACTCTTGAGTGTGGACTCATATACACTCCCATGAGTGTTAATTTAACACTGGAGTTTTTGCTGTGTACAAAGAGCCGTAGTTAACTGATAAGCTGAGCCATATCGCATTAATTATCGCTGGCGATACGTCCGCGATATTGATGCGATATGGCTCAGCTTGTCAGTGAACTACGGCTCTTTGTAGTAAATGCCGCTCCATCTGAAAGCAGGTGAAGGCTATTTACTACTAATCAAGGAACCGGCTTTACTGACGAGATGCGCATAACAATATCGTGCGATATATCGCCCATCCCTACTCAGAGTTAACTAAAGTTGACTCCTGGTTTAGATGTAACAAACTGTCATTAAATATTAGCAAAACAAATTTCATCTTATTTAATGCGAACAAAAAATCAGCTTTTTTAAAAAACACTGCACAATGCCTGATTAAAATCAATGGGCAGGTAATAAAAAGAGTGTACTCAACAAAATTTTTGGGGGTCCTCATTGATGAATCTCTTAGCTTTAAATGTCATATTGACCATCTAGTAAATAAATTATCTAAGTATGTGGGCTTGTTTTATAAGATCAGGTACTTTCTTCCTCTGTCTGCCCTTATGATGATGTATAAAACTCTCTTTGAACCACATCTTATCTATTGTAATGTGATATGGTGCAACACCTTTACAAGTCATCTTAAAAAACTCGAAACCTTGCAAAAGAAAGCCATACGGGCTATGTCCTGGTCGGAGATAAATTCCCCGACCCGCCCCTTTTTTTATCACTTTAAGATATTAAGACTGGCTGAGCTAAATAAATATCATAATGCCTGTTTAATGTTTCAAATCGTAAATAGCCTGAACCGTAGGTTGAGTAGTCTTGTTCCTATCTACAGCCCCAGGCATACATACCAAACGAGAATCAAACCACTTATATTCGGAAAATACCGCCGACATGTGCGCACCAGTATGAGTGTTGTTTGTAAGGGGCCGCAGATTTGGAACGGGATTGATGATGGTCTTAAGGTGTTGCCCACTATCTCCAACTTCAAAAGACAATTAAAACATAAGTTCTTATTAACCTATATCTAATTCTAAAACTGACTTTCATGGATTACTGGGATGTGTGTATGATTGTATGAGTGAGCATGTTGTTAATACGTATGTTGTGGTATTCCCTGTATGCACTTATTGTGTTCCCACTGTACCTTGTCTATAATCACTTGTACAAGAACCATGGGCCCCTATTTATAAGCTTTTTAGCTTCTTTGGGAGACCCATTTCATGATACTTAACCTACTTTGTATCTTCAAACTGTACTATTGTAATGTGTGTTGTATTGTGAATAAACAAACAAACAAACTCATATATGCTCTAAAATCACAAAGTTGTTGCCAGTAAGTTAAACCAAACTATCTCAATAAGACTCATTTTCAGATCACAGCATGATTATGCCAGAACATAACCAACACTATCAGATCACACTTTTCTTTGTTCATTTGATTGTTCTAAATAAATAACAGCAGACAAACAAATTTAAAGTGAATGTATAAAGGTTAAGAGCCAAACTAATGCAAACACTTATCGCCATAACGGTTGCTTACAATTTGTGATTTTCTCCTTCAATGATTCTGCTTAGGGTGACCAGATGAGATTGGCTGAAATTCGGGACCGGGGGGGGGGGGGGGGGGGGCTGGGGAGAGTCTAATAGAGGGAATGCATTAACGTCACTTTCCCGCCGGAACACGCCCCCCTCAGCCGGACTGAGTGGCAAAAGAGCTGCTGCGTGACTGGATTTAATGGGGGAAACTGCGAAAACGCAAGTAAAACAAACGATTATCAGTTTAAACTAAAGATTGGACTCAATATAGTGTTCCTTACAACTTACTAAAGATCCAGTGATCCATGGATATTAACATGCAGCCAGGAATCGTGTTTCCTGACATTTATATGTGCCTGATTTCGACACCAGGGAAATACATACAGCAAATTTGCCTGTGAACGCTTTATTTAAATACAATATAGGCAGGTCTAAATCCAGGTGATCACTTATATCAATATTATATATATCATCATATCGTCTAGACTTAAAACTTGTATAGTTTTTTGTCAGTGTTTATTTAAAAATGTCAAATTATACAGAATATACAGTGGTAAATATTTGATTGATGAGTTGTCACTGCAATATATAACAATACAATATATAGAGAATGATTTTACCACTAAATTCAGCATATTGACACAAAAATGATAACTGCAAATCCACCTTTCGCTGCCTAGAGTCCAGTTGTTTCTATGAATTGCAGCGATCTATTTGCTTCTCTGTTCTGTTGCTTTCGGTAGTCTGTAAAAATATACCTCATATTTCTTGTCAAATCTAGTTGTACAGTCAGTCTCAAAGCTCTTTCCCGTTTTAGACGCGTTTTGTGTGTTTTTCCGCAGCATTCACGCTGAAAACCAATGCTGCCGCTCAGTCTTTTTGCCACTTGTGGGCGTAACCGCAGTCACTCCGGCCAACGGTGACGTCACGTGCATTCCCTCTATATGTAGTCATAGAGACAGAGCGCAACGCATCATAATCTGAAGACCACGCCCAACGATCCAACCGTCTCCATTGACTTTGCATTGCGAGAGGCTGCCTCCTTGTCATTTATGACATAACAAAAGACAGAAAAATGCCTAAAAGCTGCTGTGTGACAAGGTGTACAGCAAACAAGCTAAAAAAAACCAGAAATACATTTTTATAAGCTTCCAAACCGTAAAAGCCAGCCTTTAAGGAGACAAAAATACAGGCAATAAGACGTGAAGCATCAGCAGGAAGAATAGGTAAATTGTGGGATCCTGACACTCAGTATGGCTACGTGTGCACAATAGGCTATATCTCCTCTCAGGTTCACATAGGGTGGTAAAATAAACAATCGACATGGTTAAAATTATGATTTTTTTTTTTTTTTTTTACAATATCATGTCGCGAGTAGTTCTAGAACTAGTTGCGCTCTGTCTCAATTGATCCACTTTTATGTCCTGAAACAACCCGTTTTTTGGGGACGACAGCTTATAAAAACTTATTTCTGGGTTATTTAGCTTGTTTGCTGTACACCTTGTCACACAGCAGCTTTTAAATATATACGCTCTGTCTCTATTGATTGCCGAAGTATTTTTTTTGCCGCGACAAATCAATCACTCCTTTACGACTGGCTGCCTGCACATTCATTCATTCATTGAGCTCGCGGCTGCTCTCTTCACGACTCAACCTCCACAGACAGTTTTTAATGTTTTAGCAGACAATAACTATAGGCTACTCAAGATTTTGCTTTAGTATAATTTTCGGGACAATCAGGGCCGGATTCGGGATTCGGGACAATAGCTTAGATTTCGGGACTGTCCCGAATTTTTCGGGACTTCTGGGGCCTCATGTACAAAGACTTGCGTTGAATTCATACTAAAACATTGCGTACGGACAAAGCTGTAAATGTGCGTACGCACAAAAAAAAAGAGATGTATGAATCTCTGCGTACGAAGGATCCCACGCATATTCTCTTTGTACATCCCAATTAACGTAAAAATGAGCGCACATGCACGAGCACAACGCCCCACCCAGTCTCCTCCCTTAATTAAATACATTTAAATATGGTAATGAGTCCACTTTGGCAAAAGAAAGGAGTAAGAAAATGGCTAAAGCAAGCGGCAAGAAGCGAAACTTTACAGAAAGTGAATCGGAGGTGCTACTATCGGAGGTAGAAACGAGAAAAAAAAAATATTTGGAACTTTGTCCTCCGGAATTAATAACAAAAGGAAAAAATATGAGTGGGAGAGTTTGGCTGATGCCGTCAATGCGGTGGGATCTGAAAGTCGCACTGTAAATGACCTTAAAAAGAAATGGTCTGATATAAAGGTGGACGTTAAATGGAGAACTGCTGCGCACCGACAAAGTGTGGGCAGAACAAGCAGTGGTAAAGGGGTCAGAGAATTGCCTCAATTATGGGTGACACTTTACTCTCTGGAGTAGTATCCGCTGCTGTGGGAGACTCGGATTTACTACAGGACTGCCACGGAGGTAACCAATATTATCTGCACATTTATTGAATGGAAATGTTTCCGATTCACATATGCAAATTCTTCTTCAGATGGCGCCTTTATAGCAATGCGTGTGCAGTCGATCGCTCCGATTACATTAGTAAAACCGGCTATCGCTGCAAATTGCGTTTTAATGTTTGGCTGGTCAACTGCATCATATGGGAATATCATATGCTTTTATATGTTCTTACTTAATTGCATAATTGATAGAATATTCCCATAAGGCTCGTGTGACAATATATGTAAATTATTTTATAAATTGCAAATTAATAGCAATGCATCCCACAGGTGGTAGTGCGATAGACTTGTAGAACAATTCGTTGTGTAATGTTTGCAACTTAACTTCATTGCCTGTAAGAGTCGCCAACGAACAAAAACTATGAGAAATGTACGTACGCCAGACATGAAATTGGCGTGGAGGAACGCACATTCTCACGTTAATTTCACTGTTAGTACATCCGACCGTGAGCGTGAAAGCTGGCGTACGCAAAGTTTTTGTGCGTACGCAAGATTGATACATGAGGCCCCTGGTCACCCTAATTCTGCTTGTTAACATCAGGTGTGTTCAATAATGCTCAAACATCACTAATTAATCACTTAATTATCTCATTAACTTTAACACTCTTGAGTGTTAATTTAACACTGGAGTTTGTGCTGTAGAGTAAATGCCGCTCCATCTGAAAGCAGGTGATGGCGATTTACTACTAATCAAGGAACCGGCTTTACTGACGAGATGCGCATAACAATATCGTGCGATATATCGCCCAGCCCTAAGATGAAGACATAATGTGGAAATATGGAGCTGAAAACTCTCTCATAGCTGAAATCAGTAAAACTGCTGGAATCTTCTCCACATTTGATGATGTTCTTGATGGGAGATTCAGAGACAGACTGAAGCTGGATCATCAAACTGGATCTCTGACCATCACAAACACCACAACTGAACATACTGGAGTTTATAAACTAGAGATGAGGGGAGCGAAACTGACATCAAAAACATTCAGTGTTTCTGTCTATGGTGAGTAGAGATCATTTGTCCTGTCTGTCCTTCAAATATTATTTATTTTCACATGCTGAAATTTCATAATTTGACAATCACTCACTGTGATCACACTAAACACTTAGTAAACACGTTGAATGGAACATAGATTGTGGATTAGATTTATCCATATTTCTGTTTATTCTCTCATGTTTTCCAGCTCGTCTGCCTGTTCCTGTAATCATCAGTAACTCGTCACATTGTTCTTCATCCTCATCTTCATCATCATCATCATGTTCATTGGTGTGTATTAGGGCTGGGCGATATATCGCACGATATTGTTATGCGCATCTCGTCAGTAAAGCCGGTTCCTTGATTAGTAGTAAATCGCCTTCACCTGCTTTCAGATGGAGCGGCATTTACTACACAGCACAAACTCCAGTGTTAAATTAACACTCAAGAGTGTTAAAGTTAATGAGATAATTAAGTGATTAATTAGTGATGTTTGAGCATTATTGAAGACACCTGATGTTAACAAGCAGAATCACTGGAGAAAATCACAAATTGTAAGCCACCGTTATGGCGATAAGTGTTTGCTTTAGTTGGGCTCTTAACCTTTATACATTCAATTAAAATTTGTTTGTCTGCTGTTATTTAATTATAACAGTCAAATGAACAAATTAAAGTATGATCTGATAGTGTTGGTTATGTTCTGGCATAATCATGCTGTGATCTGAAAATGAATCTTATTGAGATGGTTTGGTTTAACATATTGGCATCAACTCTGAGGTTTTAGAGCATATATGAATATAGGTATGTTTTTTATAATCAAACATATTTAATAAACATTGTTCTGATCAAAACACTTTCAAATAAATTTAATTAGAAACACAGACATCAATAATCAGCCTGTGAATCTCAACAATGGTGACAACAATAAAGCATGTTGCAGTGACTGCCACCAATCACAACTCATCAATGGCTCCCATCATGCATTGCGATATGAATAAATTATGATCTGAATTTTCTATGTAATTTACTTTTCCTAATTGAATATTCTGCTTGTCACCATTGTTGAGATGCATAGACTGAATCTTGAAGTCTGTGTGTGCCTAAAAGAAAGATTTTTTTTTTTTTTTTTAGAAAACAACTTTTAAGAAATCCTTTATATTATAGCTAAAATTCTGGATATTTATTCAGAATCACAGTTATGCTGTAACAAACAACATAAATAAAAAAAAATAAAGTTCAAATGATGATTGTCATAATATAACCAACACCATAAGATCACTTTTTTTCTTTGTTCATCTGGCAGTTATAACTCTGATACATCAGCCAAACAAAATCTATAGTTAATAATGTAAGGGTCAAGAGCCCAACTAAAGCAACCAATGATCGCCATAACGGTGGCTTACAATTTGAGATTTTCTCCTTCAGTGATTCTTCAGGTGTCTTCAATAATGCTCAATCATCACTCAATTAATCACTTAATTATCTCATTAACTTTAACACTCTTGAGTGGACTCATATACACTCCCAGGAGTGTTAATTTAACACTGGAGTTTTTGCTGTGTACAAAGAGCCGTAGTTAACTGACAAGCTGAGCCATATCGCATTAATTATCGCTGGCGATACGTCCGCGATATTGATGCGATATGGCTCAGCTTGTCAGTGAACTACGGCTCTTTGTAGTAAATGCCGCTCCATCTGAAAGCAGGTGAAGGCTATTTACTACTAATCAAGGAACCGGCTTTACTGACGAGATGCGCATAACAATATCGTGCGATATATCGCCCAGCCCTAGTGTGTATTGAATGTGAGTGATGTGACTCTCTCCTGGTACGCAGGAATGAGTGTATTGTCCAGCATCAGTGTGTGTGATCTCAGCATCAGTCTCTCTCTACCTCTGGAGGTGGAATATCAGGATAAAAACACCTACAGCTGTGTGCTGAACAATCCCATCAGCAACCAGACCACACATCTGGACATCAACACACTCTGTCACACAAGTGCAGGTACCACAGCACTGATGATATTATTCACTGAATTAATTTGTTGGTTTTATCGAGATTGATAAATTAAGATGCCAGATATTATGAATGAGCTTCTTACATCATTTATGGCTTTCTGAACAGGTTTGATTTGCTTATCTGATTTTAATTTTGAGCCATTGACAGCCAATGTAAGCTTGTTGAATAACTCAATTCTGTTTTATAATTTCTTTCATTTTTTTTAAGTCCACGCCCCCTTTTGTGATTCTGTTGAAGCTGTGCTGCGATTGGTCGTCACTGCGCTGATGGGCGTGGCTTCTGCGGCTGCTGCTGTTCTTCTGGTAAATGACGTCAGAGCTTCAAGAGGATAAAGGGTAACTAAACCCCTGGTCAGAGCCTGACTCCATCCTTTAGTTACCCTTAACAGGAGAAACAGAACAGATTTCATAAATATTGTGACATATATTCTAATATTTTAATCAGTAAAATTAAATATGTGTGGTCTAATTATTTAGTGATGTGAAACAAAGCTTTGTTTACCAATGCTCTCTAAACCGGAATCGTAAAGTTAATTTATAGGTTCATTACCTAAATCTGGTGTATTGGGCCATCTGGTGGCAAAACCGATGCATTTTCTTGAATATTTCATTTTATTCGTTAATGCCATCCATTTTACATTCCTTTGTTGATCACAGTTTTAATTTTTGTTCTTATTTTATGTTATATTGCTTTTTTAATTTTTTCAAATTACTGTAGTTGAACTGAAAACTAAATATTACCTACCGAACTGCTTTACATCTAAAAATCATGTATAGTGTTGGAAATATGCATTTAAAGACCCAAGAACCAGATATGATGAATGAAGACCATCAAGCAGAAGTCATCTTTAAGACTTTCAAATGAGTTCACAGGCCGCCCTCCATACATTAGTTTTTCATAGAAATTATACCCTGAACCAAGGTCTAAGCTACATATTACTTCAGGCTGAATGATTCTGATTGGCTAAGAAATATACACATAAATATTTTACACACATGGACTGATATACAGTAGCACAACTGTGTTAGGTATGAGTGGCCCTCTGAGGTCACAAGACTGTGTGTAGGCGCCAGCATGTTGAAGAAAAGAAGTCAGAAACAAAGAATACAGCGCGCATACACAGATACACAGCTTCTTCAAGGTCAGGGTTGAGCTCTTTCAGTGAGAGGTTCAGACAATATTCCATAATTATTCTCTAGTATTTGAATATTGAAAAGTTTAATTGAATGCTTTAATTAAGAAGTGGTCACATATACGAGAACCGGTGAAATAACCCCAGTGACCTCATCTGTTCTGGTCAGCTAAAGAGTATAGATATATGTTTTAACACGTGTCCATCTCTCAAAAACATTGAGAGAACACATTCCATTAAACAGACATATCATTCTATAACTACATATCTCTCATAAGCTTAAATAAGTCATTTTAACTTATGAATACCTTGATTATAATATTCATTAGACATACATTGAAGCGGCAGTGGATTCCAGAACACACTCCTTCAATAAGCCTCAATTTAAATTAAAGGGATGTAATAAAAATAAACTATGACTTGTATGAATAATGACGGCTGATTAGAAACCCATTTTCAGTATATTCAGTTTATTTAAAACCACACTGACAATGTAAATGAACACATCATAACAACAGTTTATTCGAAGGCAATACAGTGCCTACTTTAAAATTGAGTTTAAATATCCTACCGGTAACTTTCCTCACAAAAATAATGAGGACATTTAGAAAATAAATTTAGAAATAAACTCACCCAGCTGGAAAATATGAATTTACACATCAAAGTAACATTATCCATGTTTCCAGTAACAGGTAAAGGTAAGTCCTTTATCTTTATCATTAATAGAATTATTATCATTAAAAGAAGCCAGCAAAGCCTTTTCATCATGTTTAATGGGAATAATGTTGCGGAAGCTGCTGTCAAAGACTATAGATATAGAAAGACGGTTCACTTCTATTACTTGAATGGGAGAAACGCCAATCCACAATATGGCAGAATAGTCCCGCCTCATTAAAAGAGCCGATCGCTGATCTGTAAAGTCATCGCATCACTACAGCTGCACAAGCTTCGGTTCCCATGGAAACCTGACACTCACGCTTAGAAACACACGTGCATTGGTTTGTCTAGCCTGACAATTTTAGATTTTTTAATGCTATTTGAGCAGAAGCAACAACTTTTATGGGACAGTTCATGTCAGATTTTTTTGCTAATTAAAAATGTCATTTAATTGTGAGTTCGGCAAGCAGTTTTGAGATTTCAGGATTCCCCCATTCAAATAGATAAGGCTTGGTTTTGGATGGTTAAATGCGTTGTAAATATGGCTGCAGAGTGAACAGACTTTCCTTGAAAGTGACTTTGCTGCTGCAATCCTCTCAAGTCATTTGATCGCTGTCTTTCTCCATCTGTAAGAAAACAACAAATCACAGAAGGTTAATAAGAGAAACGAACAGCAGAGTTTATAGCTACAGAATGTTTACATGTTTAGTTCTTATCGGGATGATTTTATCAGTGCAGGTGAAATCAAACACAGATCTGAATGTGATGTAATTTACTACACAGACAAACTTCACTAGTACTTATCTCACCTCATTGATGGGACTTTCTTCAGAAGCTCTGGGTTGTTCTTTCACGGCTGCTTTGAAAAACAATCACACACACAATGAAACACTAATTTAGCACAATAAATATATTTTCTTCTCACTACAGTATTTGTAAGTGATACTTTCCCTTTCTAGAGCTCCTCTGGAGCTCTAGAATCACACCAGCAGCTGTAGCAGCAGACACAAGCATACCACACAACAACTATTACTGCTAAAGTACCAGCAGACAGACCTGGACCTGGAACAGATGAAGACAGACCGTCATTACTGTGAGTGAATCTGTCAGATTGCACTATAACAAACGGTGAAATATCAGGCGGTCTGAGAGAGTAAATCTAATTCTGATTCAGTTAAAAGTAGATCACTGTTTCACACAGTGACTGGGTCGGCTCTAGGCATGGGCAGGGGTGACTGAGCCCAGCCAAACAGAATTTAGGCACAGATCGTGTAAATCTGTTTTTGTAAGATTTGATAAAGGGCTGCAGTGTTAATTGTGTTCCGACATTTTTTTTCACAGACAAAAGAGGACGGTAACAAAATAAAAACCAGTTTTGAATGCAAAAAACTATGACAAAAATCTATTGACATTTTCGTCAACGAATAAAAACTAGACGAAAATGTTTGGTAGGGACGATTTGGGAAGAGATCCAGTCAGACCGGATGTCCTGTGTTTGTGGTAGACGCGCACACATGAACTGTAACTTGCTGATCTACCTGATGGGCAGAGGCGGACAGAGTACACAGCTTTGTTACTTGAGTAAAAGTACAGATACCCCTTGATAAATTTTACTCAAGTACAAGTAAAAGTACTACATTCAGATGTCTACTTTACTCAAGTACAAGTAAAAGTACTACATTCAGATGTCTACTTAAGTAAAAGTACTGAAGTACTTGTTTTTAAAAGTACTTGAGTATCAAGTGTACAAGAGTAAATTTTCTAAATATTGCATTACTACTGCCACAGTGTCAAGTCATCTTCATTTATATAGCGCTTTTAACAATGTAGATTGTTTCAAAGCGGCTTTTCAGAGATAAACATATAATTTAAGGTAACAGAGATTGGTTTGGTTTTATAGCAGTTCTTGAATAATGTTATTTTCCAGCTAAAGTTAGTTTTGATTGATTCACTTCCGTCGAAATGATCATTTGTTATTAAATTAGGGGCCGCTAAGATGACACCGTTCTCTCTAAACAGACTTTAAACTGAACCTGTGATAGACGCTGATGGCGTTCACATGCGCATTAAGAATTGATTCTATAGTTATGTGTGTTCGAATATATGTGTGCAGGTTTGTAATTTCCTACAAACCATGCCTAAACAAACTACTTGTCTTTGCCTATAAATTTGATACAGAATTTTATTTTATCACTTCGGGGTAGGTACGCGAACCGTGCTTACATTTATGTACAGAAACGTCCTACATGGAGTTATGAAAAATGTTAATGTTAATACCTTTGATAATCTAAAAGGAATTGAAAGTTAATTCAAGTCATTTTCATCTTTTTACCATGTTGCTTTATTCAACATTTCTCACTTGCCCACAAGGCAATGCACAATGGCAACGCTCTGACAAACCTCTGCTAGAGTTTTAATGGATTTTTTGCACCCACATTTGAACCCACATAAATCTGACCATGGAGTTTACTTTGGCGTCAGTTCAGAGCTGAAGGTGAAGGTGATTGCTGATAGGCTGTCCCAATCAGTGGCGCCTGCACAATCCAATCACGTTTGAGAGGGAAACAACAAATTGAGGGTTTCCGAGATTTTTTTTTTCCTTTTTTTTTTTTTTTTTTAGAAGTACTCACGGTTATGGATAGAAATGTAGTGGAGTAAAGAGTACAATATTTGCCTCTCAAATGTACTTGAGTAAAATCATGAGTAATCCCCAAAAATGATACTCGAGTAAAGTACAGATCCCTCAAAATTGTACTCAAGTACTGTACTCAAGTAAATGTACTCTGTTACTGTCCGGCTCTGCTGATGGGACATGAGTTGGCATGCGCTTGATGCATGTCTCATAAAACATACAAATGTAAATGTCTGGGAGAAAGAGAAGAGCAGACATATTGATAGATCTGAATAAGAGTGATGATGCAAAAGAGCGCTCTATTTGGTACAGTTTTCTTTGCGCACACACCCGACGCGTCTGAATGGACAAATACACACAACATTATGTCTAAATGTACATTTTGGAGAGTATTCACATAAACACAGTTGTATCATTACAGAACATAAAGAGTTGTGAGAATATCGGATGTGCATCAGTGAAATTGGATCCGCATGTCATTGGACATGATCCGATGTCTTAAAGTGACAGTGCATAATAAACCTAACGCCGTCTGTGCCCTTAATATTAATCAAACAACAAAAGAAAAAGAGAAAAGCATTCACTGCTATTTAATAGCTTTAATAAGGATTAATTATATTTATACTACAGGGCTGTTGAATGCTTGAATCTGATTGGTTCTAAGGTCTGCAATTATTTTCAGGGAAAAGCACGGCTAAAGTAGTTCCAGGCAGGTCTTGGACTGCATTACAGTTCCATTTCACTTTGCGTAGTTAACTGTAATAACGGAAGATAGCATACAATTCATAACAAGAAAAAAAAATGACAGACAAGAATTGCGCTTGATCTGCCATTTTCGATGTCTAACTTCACAATCAATGTAAACGTGCAGTTTAATTAAAATAAAAATGTATATTGTTCTATCTATAATCAATAGAAAATTAAACTGAATATATAAATAAATTGATAGTCCTGCTGCACGGGTTTTCGTATATTATTGCAGATAATAACAAATAAATAAATATTGGCCTACTTGTTAAAAGGGCTTTGTTTCATTTATTAGGCTAGCTAACCTATTGTCAATTATATATATATATATATATATATATATATATATATATATATATACTGTATATATATATTTTTTATTTTTTTTTATTAAAGGGGCTATGTGTAGCTTTTTACTAAAAAAATCTTTAAGATAGAGTTTTCATTTGTACATTTATGAGCCAACCATAATGTAATAGAAAGAATGACACCTTAATGTCCACCACGGTTGCCTCTATCAGCCTGTAGGCTCAATTGTGTGTGGAGGATTCGGCCCCTTCTGTCCGGCGTTAATGACTGCAGTGTACTTGGCGCGTCAGCACACACGACGGCTGCAACTACAGTGTGGTCTCCCTAGTGGACCAGCGCGACAACCGTCTGTATTGAGCCAAGTAGGGGACATCTCTAGGGTCTTCAAGTGGGCACCTTCCGTCCTCAGTGTTTCGTCGACTAGCCCACGACACCTCAAGAGGGCTCGACAGTGACTCTGGCGTCCCAGAATCACCCCCCTCCGTCCCCCACTCAACTCAGCCCAGCTTACTGACCTTTACCTCCTTCCTGCTGCTGAGACCTAACCACAATCTCACAATCTCTCCACAACCCAACCATACGCGCCAACCCGTTTGACTAAGGCTGTCGAGCCCCACTGGTGTGTTAATATGCAGTTTCAGTGGCAACGGTTCCGTATGGCATACCACCTACCGCAAAACACAATATCTGCCCAACCACCCGTCATTCACGCAATATACACAGGAACGTAATGACTGTAAATACTATACAACCTATACAAATAAACCAACAGACTCTTCAAGTTTTCAAGAATTCTACGAAACCGTAGCACGGCGGCCTGTACACAGCCAGCTAGAATCTTTCCGTCTCAACCACAGCCAGTTGCTGCTCCTTTCTGCTGCTTCAGATAAGTTCTTTACTGTGCGACGCAACTCTTGGCCACTGAATCCGACGTCTCTGAGGAACTGGGTTGTAGAGTGTGCCACAAAACCTCGACAACCCACTTCCACTGGATAATCCTGGACTCTCCATCCTCGCTGTTCTGCTTCAGTGGCCAGATGAGCATACCGCAGTTTCTTCCTCTCATATGCCTCATCTACCGCATCCTACCATGGCACTGTTAACTCTATCAGTTGAACAATGCGTGCTGATCCAGACCACAAAACAATATCTGGTCGGAGGTTAGTGGTGGCAATCTCAGGTGGAAAAATAAGCCGTTGATCAAGATCAGCCAGCATCTTCCAGTCCCTAGCAGCTTCCAGTTGTCCTGGGCGAGAATTGGTGTTAGCACCTTTTCTTGGTGGTTGCTCGCCTGGGCGGAGGAATATTGTCTTCTGCATGTAATGTTTTGCTAGAACAGGCAGCAACTTATTGGTCATACTACGCTTGCCTTCCAATGCTAAAGCCAAACATCGCCATACTTGGTCATGGCGCCAAGTAAACGACCTTGGCTAAGAGCCACCTTACAGCCTGTCAAAATGTGCCTTAAAGGATTAGTTCACTTTTCAAAAAACTTTTGCTGATAATTTACTCACCCCCATGTCATCCAAGATGTCCATTTCTTTCTTTCTTCAGTCGAAAAGAAATTAAGGTTTTTAATGAAAACGTTTCAGGATTTTTCTCCATATAATGGACTTCAATGGGAACCAGGTCGGTTCAAGTTCCAAAAGAAACTTCAGTACAAACTGCAAACTTGTTCAAATGGCTTTAAACGATACCAGACGACGAATAAGGGTCTTATCAAGCGAAACGATCGCTCATTTTATAAATAAATAACAAAGTTTAAGTTTTATAAGCTCAAACGCTCGCCTTGCTCTGTTCTGTGACCCACTCCTGTTCGAACTCGTTCATCAAAATGAACAAATCTTTTTCCGAGTCATTTGGTTCATTCGGCGAAAGAAACGAACGAGTTGATTCGGAAAAAGATTTGTTCACTTTGATGAACGAGTTCGAACAGGAGTGCGTCACAGAACAGAGCAAGGCGAGCGTTTGAGCTTATAAAACTTAAACTTTGTTATTTATTTATAAAATGAGCGATCGTTTCGCTTGATAAGACCCTTATTCGTCGTCTGGTATCGTTTAAAGCCATTTGAACAAGTTTGCAGTTTGTACTGAAGTTTCTTTTGGAACTTGAACCGACCTGGTTCCCACTGAAGTCCATTATATGGAGAAAAATCCTGAAACGTTTTCATTAAAAACCTTAATTTCTTTTCGACTGAAGAAAGAAAGACATGGACATCTTGGATGACATGGGGGTGAGTAAATTATCAGCAAAAGTTTTTTGAAAAGTGAACTAATCCTTTAATGTGGCAGGTGATGAACACAAAGGACAAGAGGGATCCTCTCCTACCCAGAGGTTTAGGTTCTGCAGTGATGGGAGAACATCATATGTTGACCTAATAAGGAAACTGATCCTACTCTCTTCCATTGACCAAAGGTCTTGCCAGCCCATTTTGCGTTGTTCCACACTCTCCCATCTCATCCACTCTCCCTGCTTGGCCTGGGAAATGGCCTTTATACATCTCATCCTCTCCTCCTGCTTTCGCACCTCGTTGACTACCAGCTTCCTCCTTTGAGCTGGGCCTGCCTTGTGCCATTTAGGAGGAGCTAAACTGAGCCCAAAACCCCCTCTTCCATGCTGTACCTGTCCCACGATATCCCCAATTTGAAGGTCAGCCTTTGCCTCTACTACAGATTTCTTTGCTGACCACTTTCTACCAGTTTTTACCACAGAGGCTGCCTCCCTTACACATTTGTCGCATGACTCTGCTAAAGTAATTTCCAGTCTGACCTTGGCACACTTAAACTCCTCGGTTAAAGCAGAGACTGGCAGCTGCAATACTCCTTTACTATAAAGTCCCACTCTGCTGAGGCAGCGTGGAACTCCCAACCATTTCCTGATGTATGAACTTATTAACGCTTCTAGCTTATCCACTGTTGTCAAAGAAACCTCGTACACAGTCAGTGGCCACAGCAACCTTGGCAGTTGACCAAACTGAAAGCACCAGAGTTTTAGTTTGCCTAGTAGAGCACAGCTGTTTATGCTCTTCAACCCTTCCACTGCTTGTCGTCTAACTTCTCCCACTCTAACTGTGTCCTTTAGATCCCCATCGTACCATCTCCCAAGACTCTTCACTGGCTTCTCAGAAACTGTTGGTATTGCCTCACCATTAATGATGAATGTTTTATCTACTACCTTTCCTTTAACTATCGAGATGCTCCTTGATTTAGAGGGCTTAAATTGCATTTGTGCCCATTCAATATTATCTGTTAACTTCCCCAATAACCGATTAGTGCAGGCTACTGTTGTAGTCATGGTTGTCATGTCATCCATGCATGCTCTGATTGGTGGTAGTCGCATCCCAGAAGCCAAGCGCTCTCCTCCTACTACCCATCTTGATACCCTAATGATTACTTCCATTGCCATGGTAAAAGCCAGTGGAGAAATGGTGCATCCTGCCATAATTCCAACCTCTAAGCATTGCCATGCGGTGCTGAATTTTGGAGTTGAGAAACTAAATTGCAAATCTCCAAAATAGGGCTGGGCGATATATCGCACGATATTGTTATGCGCATCTCGTCAGTAAAGCCGGTTCCTTGATTAGTAGTAAATCACCTTCACCTGCTTTCAGATCGAGCGGCATTTACTCTACAGCACAAACTCCAGGGTTAAATTAACACTCAAGAGTGTTAAAGTTAATGAGATAATTAAGTGATTAATTAGTGATGTTTGAGCATTATTGAAGACACCTGATGTTAACAAGCAGAATCACTGAAGGAGAAAATCACAAATTGTAAGCCACCGTTATGGCGATAAGTGTTTGCTTTAGTTGGGCTCTTAACCTTTATACATTCACTTTATATTTGTTTGTCTGCTGTTATTTAATTATAACTGTCAAATGAACAAAGTAAAGTGTGATCTGCTAGTGTTGATTATGTTCTGGCATAATCATGCTGTGATCTGAAAATTAATCTTATTGAGATAGTTTGGTTTAACATATTGGCATCAACTCTGTGGTTTTAGAGCATATATGAATATAGGTATGTTTCTTTCTAATCCAACATATTTAATGAACATTGTTCTGATCAAAACACTTTCAAATAAAATTATTAAGAAACACAGACATCAATAATCAGCCTGTGAATCTCAACAATGGTGACAATAATAAAGCATGTTGCAGTGGCTGCCACCAATCACAACTCATCAATGGCTCCCATCATGCATTGCGATATGAATAAATTATGATCTGAATTTTCTATGTAATTTACTTTTCCTAATTGAATATTCTGCTTGTCACCATTGTTGAGATGCATAGACTGAATCTTGAAGTCTGTGTGTGCCTAAAAGAAAGATTTTTTTTTTTTTTTGAAAACAACTTTTAAGAAATCCTTTATATTATAGCTAAAATTCTGGATATTTATTCAGAATCACAATTATGCTGTAACAAACAACATAAATAAAAAAAAATAAAGTTCAAATGATGATTGTCATAATATAACCAACACCATAAGATCACTTTTTTTTCTTTGTTCATCTGGCAGTTATAACTCTGATACATCAGCCAAACAAAATCTAAAGTTAATAATATAAGGGTCAAGAGCCCAACTAAAGCAACCAATGATCGCCATAACGGTGGCTTACAATTTGAGATTTTCTCCTTCAGTGATTCTTCAGGTGTCTTCAATAATGCTCAATCATCACTCAATTAATCACTTAATTATCTCATTAACTTTAACACTCTTGAGTGGACTCATATACACTCCCAGGAGTGTTAATTTAACACTGGAGTTTTTGCTGTGTACAAAGAGCCGTAGTTAACTGACAAGCTGAGCCATATCGCATTAATTATCGCTGGCGATACGTCCGCGATATTGATGCGATATTGCTCAGCTTGTCAGTGAACTACGGCTCTTTGTAGTAAATGCCGCTCCATCTGAAAGCAGGTGAAGGCTATTTACTACTAATCAAGGAACCGGCTTTACTGACGAGATGCGCATAACAATATCGTGCGATATATCGCCCAGCCCTACTCCAAAATAGGCTTTCACTAAATTTGTTATTGACATTGGTACTCTGAAAAAATCAAATGCTGCCCAAAGAAGCTCATGTGGCACTGAACCATATGCATTAGCCAAATCCAGGAATGTCACATGGAGCTCCTTCCTCTCCTTTTTTGCTGACTGAATTCGTTGCCAGATAACATTGATGTGTTCTAAGCATCCTGAGAACCCTGGAATGCTCGCTTTTTGAACTGAAGTGTCAATGAAGCCATTCTTTAATAGGTAGGTGGACAATCTCTGGGCAATAATGCTGAAGAAAATCTTACCTTCAACGTTTAATAGTGAAATAGGACGAAATTGACTGATGCTTGTAGCATCTTTTTCTTTAGGTATAAAGACTCCACCTGCTCTGCGCCATGCTCTAGGTACAACCTGTTTTCCCATCCCACTTTTATCAATTTCCACAGAATTCGCAGAACTCCTGAAGCACTCTTGTACACTCTATGCGGAACTCCATTAGGCCCTGGAGATGATGAAGCCCTTGCCTTTCTCACAGCCTGCTCTACCTCTTTCCACTTAGGTGCACAGACCTCCATTTGGTATTCTGGTGGGTTGATAGGTGGTATGTCTGATGGAATTGACATATGTTCATGCCTTTTTGCATCTGTATGCGTTTCCTCCAAATATCTCTCTAGCTCAACCCTAGATGCTTTTAAAGTGCCATTCTTCTCCCTGGTGAATAACTTCTTTACGAATTTGAATGGGTCTTTATAGAAATTAGCCCTTGCACGTTCCTTCTTTTTGTAGCGTTTCCATAGACGCTCAGCTCTGTGTAATGTTGCCAGCTTATCTTTTATGGCTCTTTGTAAGAGATTGAGTCCCTCCTTCTGACTTTGTTCTGCTCTTTTCCATTGCTTCCTCAGCTGTCTCCTTTCTCTAACTAACCCTTCAATTTTCTGCTGCCGTCTAGACATTCCAGGAGTAGTCTGTACTTTCTCCTTCCTTTTTTCACACCAAACCTCTCACTTCCATATGCGTAAATGATGTCCCCAAATTTATCCATCTTCTTTTCAACTGTACCAGTTAATCTTTCCAATGCAAAGCATAGATCTGTGTTTACCGTGTCCCATGCAGTTTGCTCACAAGCTCTTGGCCATCTAACTCCAGGCCTATGCCCGTTGAGGTTCTTTTCTCTCTTATGCTGTTTAGTCTGACCGGGTTCACAAGTATGAATATGTTCATCACTAACTGTGCAAGCCCTCCTCTCCTCTATGACAGGGGTGCTGATATTCTGCGAGCTGTGGTTTGCTTCCTGTCGCTGGATTTCATTTGACTGACTTGACTGACTTCGTAAGAAGTACTGATCAATGCGAGGCCCTTGTCCCTTCTCCCTCAAGCATTTCATTTTCCCTTGATGAACCTTCAAACCCCTGACCGTTGTCACCTTGCTCCAGCCACAGACACAAACTTGGCGTTCAACTTTACTAACTGGACTAGTCTTACTCTCCATACTCGTATCCCTTTCCATTCCTAAGTCGTTAACCATGTTGTCCAACATTGAGTCATCTTTAAATAATATTGAGGCACATGCTTTTCTGTCTCATTATTGCAATCTCTCTCTCTCTCTCTCTCTCTCTCTCTCTCTCTCTCTCTCTCTCTCTCTCTCTCTCTCTCTTTTATACTGCATTAGTCTGCTATCAGTGGCTCAAACCTCCGTTACTAGATCTAAAATTACGTTTTGTAACGACCACTCTGCTTCGCGTCATGACCGCATCACCTCGGGTGCATTATTTTTTGAATGATTCAACAGCCCGGAGTCAATTATTCCTTAATTTATATGAATAAATATGTCCACTTGAAAGAATAAAGAATGATATATTCAAGTTGTTATAAAATAATCCATATATCATTAATTGAAAAGAAGACTGTGTTCTACTTTAGGAGAAGTGGTTTTATTTAATTTTAAGATATTTTTTATGTCACAGCAGTTAAATCTGTGTCTGTTGCATGTTAAAACTATATTAACAGGTTAATAGATGTTTTTAACCTGAGCGGCAGTGGCTCAGTGGTTCATGTAGGTTGTCTACAAACCGAAAGGTTTGAGGTTCGATCCCCGGTTACACCTGACCAAGTGTCGAGGTGTCCATGAGCAAGACACCTAACCCCAGTTGCTCCCGACGAGCTGGATGGTGCCTTGCATGGCTGACACTGCCGTCGGTGTATGAATGAGTGCGTGAATGGGTGAATGTGAGGCAATATGTAAAGCGCTTTGGTGGCCATTGGGTCTATTAAAGCGCTATATAAATGCAGTCCATTTTTTCTCCGGGAGTATATAATGGGTTTAGAAATTTTAGAAAAATTAATGCATTGCAATTTAACTAAACCCATTCGAATTTTTTTGACTAAAACTAAAACAATTCAGATGACTAAAACTACTAAATCAAAATTTGCTGTCAAAATGAACATTGGGCTGTAGAATGCACAACCAATACACAAATAACACCAGAAAATTGCAGTAGGCTATTTTTCTTTTCTTAGCTGAAAGCAACAATGAGGCACATTATACACCCACAGAAAACTATCAGAAAACCAGAGGCTGACAATCACACAAGTGAACACTGGCAGAAATATTTGCGTGCTATTAAGGAGCGAATTATGGGGTGTTGTCAATTATTTGTAAATATGAATATACCTTTCTATAGCTCTGGTTAATTTTTTTGGTCTCTACTAAAATGGGTCATACCATAAGCAATTGAAAAGAACGTCCATTTATTGTATGGACGGGCAAGAATGTAATGTAAGTGTATAAATGCATATGCATAGTTCAGTTGAAACTTTGCCCTCTTTGGCTTGCTATTAATGTTGTTCAACTGAATGTACGAGGCAAACTGTCTGCTTAAATGACAGCACCGAAATAAGAACGCGCTGTTTATCTTTCAATCAGTTAGGGGCATTTTTGCGGTTAAAAATGTGAGACGCAAGTCAGTGAAGGTCTAGAGATGTTTGTTTTTTAAGTTGAACTTATTTTAACTTCAGCACCGCATTTTAATAACACAGCATCATTCCCAAGACGCTGTATGGATGCGAGACACAGGCACAACGGTCAAACATGTCTGTCTAACACGTGTTCACATTGAAAAACAATGGAAAAGTAACGCAATGGATTGTAAAAACGTGTTCTGTGTAAACGGCCCCTTCTGCGTAATTAAAGTCGCGTTCATTACTAAAACAGTGGGCTTCCGTCGTATTTATTTTACACATTGTCACTGAACAGTAGAAAAGTGAAAATTATAGCATTTTCACCAGTACCAAGTCATCAAGATACTAAAATATAGAGATGTAACAATACCATTTATATTTATATTCCAATGTAAGGGTGTTTTCACTGCCAAATACCTGAATGACTAAATTATACTCACCAGTCACAGTAACTTTAAATGTCTTTGCATGGTTTTTGCTGCCGAGGAGACGACGACTGCTGATGGTAATGTGTTCAGAAAGTCGATAGAGTCCAGAGTCTTCAGTTCTGGTGTTTGTGATGGTCAGAGATCCAGTCTGATGATCCAGCTTCAGTCTGTCTCTGAATCTCTCTTTACACTGAACATCTGTACAGATCTTACTCTGATCTCCAGTGATTTCAACGATGAGGAAGTCATTAAAATACCACATCACATCATTTGGGTTTTTAATTACACCGGGATCTAAAATGACAGATTCTCCCTTCTTCACTGACTTTTTGTTCACTTCATCTCGTTCAGCAGAAACACCTGAAACACAAACCAACAGATTTTTTTTCAGGTGGGGGGCCAAGAAAATAATTGTACATTTTCTACAGGTACTCTCTTAATTTTCAGTCTGTTAAGCAAGTTTTTTTTTCCGTTATTTTTTTCCTTTAAAGCTGCAGTCCATAGTTTTTCCTCTTTGTCGCCATCTCTGCTCGAAATCTGCAATTGCAGTTATTCTCGGAATTATCAACTTTACGTGGGTTGTGCCTCGGCACGGCACAGCGCGGATGATTTTATGTTTTGAGGAGAATGTGCGGCTTTCAGTTTTTTTGTAGCCACTCCAAGTCCAAAGTCTTTTGCATTTTACAACGGGTGAATCTCCAGTTGTCACTGGTGATTCTCGTTTGAACCTTTCTGGGTTCGCCATCAAATTAATAAATTTAATTTATTAAAGTGCTGTGAGAAAAGGCTATAAATAGCCTACTAGCCGAGACACCTTTACGTGTGCATATGTGATGTTATTACTCAATGTAGCCAACTAGCTGACTCCTTCTTTATGTGTACAGATGTGACGTAATAACGCAAACACATGCTCGAATTTCCTGCGGAAATCCACCAGTACCACTTGAATTAAAAACATTATTACAAGGTTACTGTTTTTGTCACGGTAGACGTATTCACTGGTTCCTTCTTGTCTTGTGTTTATGTTGTTGTATGAATGCACGTGTGCTAGAGGCGTGTGTAAGAGGCGTGTCTGTGTGTCATTACCTGATCCGCTCCAGCTGCCCATCATTACTTCACCAGCTGCAGTCGATCTCACCATGCTACATATACTCACCACTGTTCTCTCATCTTTGTCAGAGCGTTGTTTGATGTTTCCCTGTCTGGTCTTCTGGTTCGTGTTCCTGCCTGGTGTTCCTGTTCGTCGTCTTCATTGTGGATTATTCGTCTCACCGTCTGTCTGCACTTCACCGGATTCTGACCATCGAAGTCCCTGCGTCACCTGTTCACCATCCGACTGACTGTTCTGGACTCTGTACCCTTCTAATAAAAATTGTCAACTCGCGTTTGCCTCCTGTCGTCAGTTACTATGACAGTTTTGAATCGAGCTACGGCAAGCAGATCATTTTGAACACTGGCTGGTTACATACTTGCTCAAAAATGTATTTTGGATAATTTTTAACCCAAAAAGGTTACAGACTGCAGCTTTAAAGGGGAACTATCCAGTTTTTTTTAGCTTAACTGTACAGCTTCGGAGTTATTGGAATGGTTATATGACTTTTTTCGGGTTGAATGGTGGTCGTCTCGCCCCCTCTGGTGCCTGTGAGTGGAAAAACCGCACTTGCAACTTTGGCCCTGCGGGCCGCCAGCCTCAGCTTCAGGAAGTATCGCATAATATCAGCTCTCGCGATGTAACAAATTGCTTTACGGCACTGCACACATACACGCGCCCATCACAGGATCCAGCTAGCTATAAGAACAACTATCGTCATGGCTAAGCCGGCAGAAAGCTAGGAAAGCATTGTCGGAGGAACAGAGAAAGAGGACACGGCAGAATGACCGAGCGAGGAGTCAGACACGAGTAAACATCGGACCTGCGTTTTCAGAATGGCGAAAAAACGCAGTCGGAAGACAAGAGTCCCACTCTGTCAGGCTTTCACTGTTTAAGTTGATTATCATGAGAACAGTTGTCAATATCTCACATAATTATCAGGACATATATAAGCCTAAACGTTGTAAATAGTGTAAATGAGCGCAATTTGCAAACTATTATGACAAATTGCAATAATTATGTCTAACGACAACATAACAGACATTGTTACGAAATAATGCGACTTACATGCAACTTTATTGATGTCATCTGGCATTTTGTAATGTTTACATTACACTCAAAAAACACAAATGAAATTATACAGTAGGCCTAGGCTATAGGCTATTTAATTGTAATTTAGCTGCAATCATGTCAAAACGTTATAAGCCATCAAACGCGGTAGGCTACTTTATTATTATAAAGTGCAGAGGCCTGAGTGCAGAGACGCTCTGCGTGAGTGGTATTTACAAAAGTAACGTTAAATACAAGTACTCTACAGCGACTCTAGGTGGCGCTTTTTGAAAAAAACGGAATTCTTGCATAGTGTGCCTTTAAAGTTACTTTTTTTAACATGTCATTAAGGTTTTTATATTTTTGGCATGTATCATCTGGGACTGTCCTGGGAAAATGTTTTTGTAAGAAATGACTTCAAGACAGATTCCACTCCAAGTAGAGGCGTTTCCTCTGATGAGGCAAGGGAGGCAGAGCCTCCTCACAAAATGCATAAGAAAATAATCCATATAAAAACATTAAAATTGTTTTAAAAAACACACAAATATTACAAAATGTGACATTAAAAAGTGTATAAATCACTTTTTTCTAAAATAACACTGTCCAACAGTGACACCAGCAGGTAAAGTTACAGCATATTAATAGACAAAATAGAATTGTATTTGGTTTCGCTTTTATTGATGTAATGCTTTTTTAATCAGAAAAACGTGAAAACATAAAGTGTAACTGGAACATGACTTTACATTTGATGTATACATAAAAAACATTTTTAAAAAAACTGTGAGGACTTTTGATCCACTTTTTGCAGGTCTACTGGCAAATTCAAAGAACAATATTTATAGCATTCAGTATGAAATAAAATTAATGACAAATGTTTTTGAAACAAAGCTTGTTGAATTGCACTACTTGTAAATATGCATATTTTAATGCATTTTTTTGAAATTCAACATGGTTGTATATTTAAGCTGTGAATATTTAAATTAAAAACATTTCACAGTCATTTTCATTATTAAAAAATCAATAATCCTTATTCACCTTTCAAATTTCACTTCCAAAATATTTATTCTGTTTAAAAATACAACCTACAAATATTCAACAGGCAATTTTCGGTCCATTTTATTTCGCTTTAGAAACTGACGACTCTCTCATCCGTTGCTCTGGTCTTCGTCAACAGCCGCTTGTACCCCCTACTGGTGAGCCAACTAGCAGCTGATGGAGGTTATCAATCGGCAATCTACTGATATTCCTGCAGTTACCGGATGTCAAATGTTGAATTTTCTGTCAAATTTGAACCACTGAATTTGTGGAAGCAAATTTGTTAAGTGAAATAAAATGGACAGAAAATTGCCCGGCCAAAATTCTAGGTTTTATTTTTTAAACAGAATGAATATTTTGGAAGTGAAATTTGAAAGGTGAATATGGATTATTGATTTTTTAATAATGAAAATCCCTGTGAAATGTTTTGAATTGAAAAATTCACAGCTTAAATATACAACCATGTCAAATTTCAGCCCATAAAAATGCAAGCCCTAAAAACAGTGCATTAAAATGCAAGCACAGTTAATGCAATGCATGTTTTTTTTTTTTTTCAAAAAAAACAAAAAAAAACAATTCAACAAGCTTTTTTGTTTCAAAAACATTTAAAAATCTCTTTTCCAAGAGCGTCCTGCCCATCTGCTCATGTCTTGGACTTTATACATCATGTCACCACCCTGTGCTTTTTCAACTATACTGGCTCCTAGTTTAGTTACGTATTGATCGAAAAATTCTTATTTAAACTTATAAAAGTAAATGGGCTTGTTCCAGTTTACATTAGCAATTTGGATACACCATCTGTACCTTCTTGTTCTCTCCGCTCTGCTGGTTCCCTTTATCTTTATCAGCCTCTTTGTAAACACTCTTCTGTGTTAAAACTATTAGCTTGCCAATGGATAGACAATTAAGCAGTGGCGGCTCCTGCAAAATCTCTCAGGGGGGGCAAATGTTTGGATGATTGATAAGGATAAGGTCCACCCATGCAATGGATAAATTAACAGCTTAAGCATGTAAAGGCAACTTCACTACTTTAATATTAATGAAAAATAAAGTGACTTACAATAAATCTCCTTGTTTGTTTCTATACTCACTATTATTACACTGCTTACATATGGAATGCCAAAGCTGACTTAATTAAAAATAAATAAATACATAAATAAATATACGAAGAAATGTAAAAAAGCAAAAAAACATAAATAAATACATAAATAAATATACAAAGAAATGTAAAAAAGTACAAAAAGTACAAAAAAGGTCTGTGGATGATGCAGTCAACATGGGACTGCATTATATCCTGCAACATCTCGACAGACCAGGGACTTATGCAAGGATCCTCTTTGTGGACTTCAGTTCGGCCTTCAATACCATCATGCCTGGTCTTCTCACAGCCAAACTGACCCAGCTCTCCATACCATCCTCGATCTGTCAGTGGATCACCAGCTTCCTGACGGACCGGCAGCAGCGAGTGAGACTGGGGAAACACACATCCAGGACTCTCACCACCAGCACTGGCGCCCCTCAAGGGTGCGTTCTCTCCCCACTGCTCTTCTCCCTGTACACTAATGACTGCACTTCTAAAGACCCCACTGTCAAGCTCCTGAAATTTGCCGACGACACCACTGTCAACGGTCTCATCCGGAACGGTGACGAGTCTGCTTACAGACTGGAGGTTGAACAGCTGGCTGTCTGGTGCAGTTACAACAACCTTGAGCTGAACACGCTCAAAACAGTGGAGATGATCGTGGACTTCAGGAGGACCAGCCCAGCACTCCCCCCACTCACCATCATGAACAGCACTGTGGAAGCAGTGGAGTCATTCAGGTTCTTGGGCACTTCCATCTCTCAGGACCTGAAGTGGGACAATCACATTGACTCCATTGTAAAAAAAGCCCAGCAGAGACTGTACTTCCTTCGCCAGCTGAGGAAGTTCAACTTGCCACAGGAGCTGCTGATTCAGTTCTACTCAGCCGTCATTGAGTCTGTCTTATGCACTTCCATCACTGTCTGGTTTGGTTCAGCTACCAAATCAGACATCAGGAGACTACAACGGACAGTCCGGACTGCGGAGAGGATTATTGGTGCCCCCCTGCCAACCCTCCAGGACCTGTACTCTTCCAGAGTGAGGAAGAGAGCAGGTAAAATCATCACAGACTCCACTCACCCTGGACACCTCCTGTTTGAACTGTTACCGTCAAGACGGAGACTCAGATCACTGGCCACAAGAACATCTCGGCACAGGAACAGTTTCTTCCCACAGGCCATTTCCCTTCTGAACAGTTAACACTCCTCCCAAGGCATATGCCTTTAAGTGCAATACTCCCACTGTTTAGTGCAATATCCTGCAACTCAGGTGATACTTATATTTAGATTTATTTATTATAATATTCAAAACACTGTAAATATGTTCATAATCTGTAAATCTGGAAATGTCTATTCTGACTAAACCCAACTGTGATACTTTTATTCTCATATATTTATATTTTTATTATTTTTTCTTATAATTTGTAGTATTATGTTCCATGTTGTATTTGTATATGTCCACTGGAAGCCTCAGCACCAAAACAAATTCCTTGTGTGTGCAAGCACACTTGGCAATAAAGCTCTTTCTGATTCTGATTCTGATTCTGAAATAAATGAGTATTTATACTTTTATTTCCTTATTTATGTATAATTGTATTTTTTCACACATTTATTTATTTTTTTATTTATACATTTATTCATTTATTTATTTCCACTTTTATTTATTTCCACATTCATTCATGTATATATGTTTTTATGTCTACATTTATTTAATTTTACATTTATTTATTTCTACATTTATTTATTTCCACATTTATTTATTTCTACATTTCTTTGTCCGTATGCTAATGAGGGGGGTGTGTTTAACCTCAGACATCAGCAATCGAGCTCAGAGTGGCAGTGCTGAAGCTTTGAGGCCACAGTGACACCTTGTGGTGTGTGACCAAACGAAACGCAAGAGGTGTGCGGACAATATCACATTTTAAGTCATGTATATCACCCTAACTGTATGTAGGGTAGGCTATATAGGGTTAACACACATAGCACACATGAACAGAAACTGCACTTCAACGGGTCTGATAGCAGACACTTGGACATGGAAGCGCATGAAAGTATCCACTATTAATAACAATGTAAACGCGGTGGATAGGGCTGATAAGAGCTTGCGTTTATTGCGTTTATAACCCATTGGTAAGAAATACGAGGGGCTTCCGACAGGCCTGTAGTCATCTGCATTTGACAACCCCCCCCCCCCCCCTCCATCATTTCATATTTCTATATTCATTTATTTTTAACATGACTCTCATAACGACTTTTATGCAATTGTAATTGCAGTGTAAAAGCATTCTCCTCTGTATTAAGATTTTGACTTTTAATGACTTAATGACTTTTGTTAATTTTATTTTACTGATAACAGCCATAGTGCCTTATTATACTTATAACTGAGTAGTTTATCGATTAATATTAAGAACTTGACATATATGATGATGTATCAACCTATTTAATAAGGTTTGGGTAGATATAAAATCAATTTATAGGGGGAAATATCACCACGAGCATGGGCACGACAGGTGCTGTTTGAATGGGCATGATGATGCTTCTGTCCTCCACTGCATGCATTGTAAAAAAAGATTAGTTGACTCAACTTAACTAAGTCAAGTCATCTTTTTGCTTTGACTGAGTTAATTTGAGTCAACTTATAGTGTCAAGTTTATTACACTTCAAAACACGAATTGATGCAACATGCAGTCTGTTGACTCAACTTCCTGTATCAAGTAATGTGGACTGGAAAACATTACTTAAGAGAACTAAAAAAAAGATGTTGGTTGAACTTATGTTGGTAAATGGACTGCATTTATATAGTGCTTTAAACAGACCCATGGCCACCAAAGCGCTTTACACATTGCCTCGCATTCACCCATTCATTCACTGATGGCAGTGTCAGCCATGCAAGGCGCCATCCAGCTCGTCGGGAGCAGCTGGGGTTAGGTGTCTTGCTCATGGACACCTCGACACTTGGTCATGGAACCGGGGATTGAACAACCAACCTTCCGGTTTGTAGACAACCTACATGAACCACTGAGCCACTGCCGCTCAGATTTTATCAAGTTAGGGCAACATTATTATTATTTTCTCATGCTCTATTGCCAAGTTACTTGAGTTTACAGAAATTACTAGATTTCAAAAATGTAAGCAAACTAATATCTACAAAGAATCTACATGAGAATTGAGAATTGTAAACAACACTGTAAAAAATTGCTGTAAAAAAACAGCCAAATTTTACAGTATCATGCTGTTTTCCATTAAAACAGCAATATACCGTAGAAAAAATGCATTCGGGGTGATATTTGTCGTTTTCGAGAAAGTAGCCTACAGGAATATACTGTGAATTAACAGCGCTCAAAGTCGACACTCAGAGGATGTGTTCAAAATCACACCCTATACCCTCATTCACTATTCCCTACATTAGTTCACTAATATAGTCCACTTGACTGAGTGAATAATTCAGTTAATTTTCTAAGTTAATTGAGACCCTGATGAACACCTGCTGTTAACAATCAGAATCACTGAAGGAAATAGGAACAAGAAGAACAGAAAAAAAGACGAAATCAAGATAAAAGACATTAAATCTTAGCAAAAGTTCTCAGCAGAGGAGGATTAAACATCTCCACAAACAGCATTACCAGCTTCACTTATTACTAACCAGACTGACTTTATTTCTGTCAGACGTCTACAGAAGTTCTTAGTAAAAGGTGACAGAGGTTTAGATGGCATTTTATTTTAATTTGATGTTACCATAATGGTGATCAGTGATTGCTTTAGTTGGGTTCTTGACCCTTGACTTTTGAACATTAGTTGTTCTTTCGCTGCTGTAGCTGTGTCTTTAAAATTCATTAGCTATGGCACAAAGCTGAAGACAACAGGATGACAATGACTGTTTGGTAATAGTCACAGTCATCATATAACGGTCCGATTTTCTGATCTCTTTTGCTGCCTTTAGTTGTTAAATGGTTGATGTCTTGTAGTTTTGATTTTGTTGTCATGTGATTTTACAGATTGAGATCTATCGGGGATTTAACGTCCAGAAAATATTAATGATTTTAAAAAGGTTATACTCAGAACATTTTGAACTTCTTGATTAGCCAGACACACACACACATCAATAATTGGTCTATGAATCTCAACAATGGTGACAATCATAAGTTTTATGCTGCAATGCATGTTGGGTACCAAAAAAAAACATGACTCCCAGCATGCATTGCAGCATGAATAAATTATGCTGATGATTTGTCTGGTAATTTGCTTTAATTTTTACTTTTTGTTTTTATTTTTGCTTTTGGTTTTGTGTTGACTTTTAGTTGCGTATTTTGGGATGTTCAAATTTAATGTTATCTTTTTTGTTGATTGTCACCATTGTTGAGATTCATAGACAAATTATTGATGCCTGTGTGTGTCTGGCTGATCAAGAAGTTCAAAATGTTCTGAGTATAACCTTTTTAAAACCATTAATATTTTCTGGATGTCAAAACCCCCATAGATATCTGTAAAATCACATGACAACAAAATCAAAACTACAAGACATCAACCATTTAACAACTAAAGGCAGCAAAAGAGATCAGTAAATCAGACCGTTATATGATGATTGTGACTATTAACAAACAGTCATTGTCATCCTATTGTCTTCAGCTTTGTGTCATAGCTAATGAATTTTAAAGACACAGCTACAGCAGCGAAAGAACAACTAATGTTGATTAAACACATAAAACCTTCATTTAGATATTCATTAAATTACTCACCATGGACAGAAACATTGAAAATCTTCAATTCGTGGTTGATCTGCAGTTTATATTCTCCAGAGTCTGTGGTTCTGGTGTTCATGATGATCAGAGATCCAGTCTGATGATCCAGCTTCAGTCTGTCTCTGAATCTCTCAGTGCCATTATTACACTGAACATCTGTACAGATCTTTCCATTGATTTCAGCAATGCGAGTGTCATTAATATACCATTTAACCTTGACTGTTTTTTCAACACCAGTGTTTAGAGTGACTGAATCTCCCTCCATCACTGACACTGACACTCGGTCTGCATCAACAACAGATGCACCTGAAAAAAAAAAAAAGAAGAGTTAATCTTTCCACTTCAGATCATAAAGTTTGAGGGGTAGACATGCCTGGATTCAAAATATAATACATGACACATGCAAAATACAGGATACGATTTGCACATTCACTCATCAGACAAACATACACGAGTCTCATGATCTTATACAACTTAAACAACATCATACAACACACATCCTGATTCATATTTTACCCTCTTTCTCTATACATATATGCGTTCTCTCCACACTGCACTGTAAAAAAAGATTACACTGTAAAAAAAAATCCTAATTTTACAGAAAATAACTGATTTTTTGACGATCATTTGCTTTAATTTTAAATTGTACTCAAAACACTGTAAAATTACAAATAATATCTGTAAAATAAAAATTCAGCTGTTATTTTAGGTATTGTGACATTAATGACAAATTACAGTAATTCACATTTTTTATACAGAAAATTTATTGTATTTTTTATACAGTTTTTTTCTGTTTTCTTAAATTACATAAAAATGTATGTAAAATTACAAATATAATCTGTAAGTTAACAGAAACAAAACAGTTAAATGATAAAATGGTCAAATGACTGTCAGCTCCCCAAAAAACTGTAAAACATCCTAAATTAAATAAACTGAAAAACACTGTTATTTTACAGGTATTTCCTGCATTATTATGATCAAATACCTTCATTGTAAAAAAATCGTAAAAAAAGGGTCAAATGACTGGCAGCTACGGGTGCCAAACAAAAACCATAAAATTAAAGTAAAATATGCTAATTTAAATAAACCGAAAAAACACTGTTATTTCACAGGTATTTCCTGCATTATTATGATCAAATACCTTCATTGTAAAAAAAATCGTAAAAAAAGGGTCAAATGACTGGCAGCTACGGCTGCCAAACAAAAACCATAAAATTAAAGTAAAATATGCTAATTTAAATAAACTGAAAAAACACTGTTATTTCACAGGTATTTCCTGCATTATTATGATCAAATACCTTCATTCTAAAAAAATCGTAAAAAAAGGGTCAAATGACTGGTAGCTGCGGCTGCCAAACAAAAACCATAAAATTAAAGTAAAATATGCTAATTTAAATAAAGTGTAAAAAACTTTAAAATAAATTTGATGTCACCATGATTGGGATCAGTGTCTGCTTTAGTTGGGGTCATGACCCTTGAGATTTAACTTTTGCTTTTCTCTGGCTGCTTTAACTGTGTATTTGATACACGTTTGTCATAGCAATAAATGCTGGAGAAAATATCAGATGATCTCAATCATTTCTTAATGATGTTATAGTCATCATATGATGATCTGATTCACTGATATGACAGTTAAATCTCTGAATATTATAGCTTAGATTACGGAGTATGTAGGTGGAATTTAGCTTTATACAAAGTCTTTAATGTCATAATTTTTCACATGACCCTTGGAATATTGTGGTATCCGTATTATAACCATCTGCATTTAAGAATATATATATATATACTTCAAAAAAAAAAATTGTCATTTTAAATTTGTCTTTTTTTTTTTGTTGTATAGAGACATCAAGAATCAACATATGAATCTCAACAATGGTGACAACCAAAAAAGTTTTTTTTTTTTCATTGTCACCATTGTTGTGATTCATACGCTGATTCTTGATGTCTGAGTGAGTCTATATGATCCTGTCAAATATTTTCTGTATAATGACTTCATAAAATCTGAGTATCACAGCACTGGAGAATGTTTTATAGAAGCTTCGTCATGCAAAATGAATAACTAATATTTAATGACATAAACAGATATTATACTTCAGATAGCATCAATGGAGCAGGACTCTACATGATGACTATTATCACTACAAAGTGACCAACATTATCTGATCTGAGTTTCTCTTAGACTCTTACCACAACAAATATGCATCAGAGACACACAGTTAATGCAGCCAGAGAAACATTAAAGTTCAATGCTAAAAGTTCAAGAGCCCAACTAAAGCAAACACTGATCTCCATCATGGTGACATCAAACTTTATTCTTTTCAATAAAGCTTCAACTTCTAAACCTCTGTTAATTCTCAATAATAATGTTAGTATGAAAGAAATAAAGTCTGGATCGTAATAAGTGAAGATGCTGAGATCCTGAGAGATCTGGTAGTGTTTAATGTTCTGTTGGGGTTTAAAGTGTTTCTGTATGGTGTGTTTCGTGTGTCACCATTGTGTTGAAGAGTAGAGCCTGAGCTTCAGTCCAGGATGAGCAAATAAATGCTGATGAAATGCTGCATGTTTCTTTATTTAACTGACAGTAACCGTGTAGTTGCTGATGTAGTGACGTATATAGTCAAAGCAAATCATGCATGTAATTAACTGCGTGTTTTTCAGTAAAAAAATCAGAAAATAAATGTAAAGTAACTGTGTTTTAACTGTGTTTCTGTTAAAAAAGATTAATGAAGATTTCTGTAAAAGTATTTTGCACTTATTTAAATTAGGATATTTTACATTAATTTTATGGTTTTTGTATGGCAGCCGTTGCTGACAGTCATTGACTGTTTTTTTATGGGATTTTTTTACAATGAAGGTGTTTGATCGTAATAATTCAGGAAATAGTTGTAAAATAACAGTGTTTTTCTGTAAAAAAATTAAGGAAAATTTCTGTAAAAGTTTTTTGCATTTAATTTAAATTACGATATTTTCCTTTATTTTTATGGTTTTTGTTTGGCAGCCGTAGCTGCCAGTCATTGACCGTTTTTTTACGATTTTTTTTTTTACAGTGTAGTTGTCTCAACTTAACTAAGTCAAGTCATCTTTTTGCTTTGACTGAGTTAATTTGAGTCAACTTATAGTGTCAAGTTTATTACACTTCAAAACACGAATTGATGCAACATGCAGTCTGTTGACTCAACTTCCTGTATCAAGTAATGGAAAACATTACTTAAGAGAACTAAAAAAAAGATGTTGGTTGAACTTATGTTGGTAATTGACTGCATTTATATAGTGCTTTAAACAGACCCATGGCCACCAAAGCGCTTTACACATTGCCTCGCATTCACCCATTCATTCACTGATGGCGGTGTCAGCCATGCAAGGCGCCATCCAGCTCGTCGGGAGCAGATGGGGTTAGGTGTCTTGCTCATGGACACCTCGACACTTGATCAGGTGGAAACGGGGATTGAACCACCAACCTTCCGGTTTGTAGATAACCTACATGAACCACTGAGCCACTGCCGCTCAGATTTTATCAAGTTAGGGCAACATTATTATTATTTTCTCATGCTCTATTGCCAAGTTACTTGAGTTTACAGAAATTGCTAGATTTCAAAAATGTAAGCAAACTAATATCTACAAAGAATCTACATGAGAATTGAGAATTGTAAACAACACTGTAAAAAATTGCTGTAAAAAAACAGCCAAATTTTACAGTATCATGCTGTTTTCCATTAAAACAGCAATATACCGTAGAAAAAATGCATTCGGGGTGATATTTGTCGTTTTCGAGAAAGTAGCCTACAGGAATATACTGTGAATTAACAGCGCTCAAAGTCGACATTCAGAGGATGTGTTCAAAATCACACCCTATACCCTCATTCACTATTCCCTACATTAGTTCACTAATATAGTCCACTTGACTGAGTGAATAATTCAGTTAATTTTCTAAGTTAATTGAGACCCTGATGAACACCTGCTGTTAACAATCAGAATCACTGAAGGAAATAGGAACAAGAAGAACAGAAAAAAAGATGAAATCAAGATAAAAGACATTAAATCTTAGCAAAAGTTCTCAGCAGAGGAGAATTAAACATCTCCACAAACAGCATTACCAGCTTCACTTATTACTAACCAGACTGACTTTATTTCTGTCAGACGTCTACAGAAGTTCTTAGTAAAAGGTGACAGAGGTTTAGATGTCATTTTATTTTAATTTGATGTTACCATAATGGTGATCAGTGATTGCTTTAGTTAGGCTCTTGACCCTTGACTTTTGAACATTAGTTGTTCTTTCGCTGCTGTAGCTGTGTCTTTAAAATTCATTAGCTATGACACAAAGCTGAAGACAATAGGATGACAATGACTGTTTGTTAATAGTCACAATCATCATATAACAGTCTGATTTCCTGATCTCTTTTGCTGCCTTTAGTTGTTAAATGGTTGATGTCTTGTAGTTTTGATTTTGTTGTCATGTGATTTTACAGATTGATATCTATGGGGGTTTTGACGTCCAGAAAATATTAATGGTTTTAAAAAGGTTATACTCAGAACATTTTGAACTTCTTGATCAGCCAGACACACACAGGCATCAATATTTGGTGTATGAATCTCAACAATGGTGACAATCAACAAAAAAGATAACATTAAATTTGAACATCCCAAAATACGCAACTAAAAGTCAACACAAAACCAAAAGCAAAAATAAAAACAAAAAGTAAAAATTAAAGCAAATTACCAGACAAATCATCAGCATAATTTATTCATGCTGCAATGCATGCTGGGAGTCATGTTTTTTTTTTGGTACCCAACATGCATTGCAGCATAAAACTTATGATTGTCACCATTGTTGAGATTCATAGACCAATTATTGATGTGTGTGTGTGTCTGGCTAATCAAGAAGTTCAAAATGTTCTGAGTATAACCTTTTTAAAATCATTAATATTTTCTGGACGTTAAATCCCCGATAGATCTCAATCTGTAAAATCTCAATGACAACAAAATCAAAACAACAAGACATCAACCATTTAACAACTAAAGGCAGCAAAAGAGATCAGAAATTCTGACCGTTATATGATGATTGTGACTATTACCAAACAGTCATTGTCATCCTGTTGTCTTCAGCTTTAGTCAAGGGTCAAGAACCCAACTAAAGCAATCACTGATCACCATTATGGTAACATCAAATTAAAATAAAATGCCATCTAAACCTCTGTCACCTTTTACTAAGAACTTCTGTAGACGTCTGACAGAAATAAAGTCAGTCTGGTTAGTAATAAGTGAAGCTGGTAATGCTGTTTGTGGAGATGTTTAATCCTCCTCTGCTGAGAACTTTTGCTAAGATTTAATTAGGGATGGGCGATATATCGCACGATATTGTTATGCGCATCTCGTCAGTAAAGCCGGTTCCTTGATTAGTAGTAAATAGCCTTCACCTGCTTTCAGATGGAGCGGCATTTACTCTACAGCACAAACTCCAGTGTTAAATTAACACTCAAGAGTGTTAAAGTCAATGAGATAATTAAGTGATTAATTTAGTGATGTTTGAGCATTATTGAAGACACCTGATGTTAACAAGCAGAATCATTGAAGGCGAAAATCACAAATTGTAAGCAACCGTTATGGCGATAAGTGTTTGCTTTAGTTTGGCTCTTAACCTTTATACATTCACTTTAAATTTGTTTGTCTACTGTTATTTAATTATAACAGTCAAATGAACAAAGAAAAGTGTGATCTGTCAGTGTTGGTTATGTTCTGGCATAATCATGCTGTGATCTGAAAATGAGTCTTATTGAGATAGTTTGGTTTAACTTACTGGCAACAACTTTGTGATTTTAGAGCATACATGAGTATAGGTATGTTTTTTATAATGCAAAATATTTAATAAACATTGTTCTGATCAAAACACTTTTAAATACATTTTTTTAGAAACACAGACATCAATAATCAGCCTATGAATCTCAACAGTGGTGACAATAATAAAGCATGTTGCAGTGGCTGCCACCAATCACAACTCATTAATGGCTCCCATCATGCATTGCGATATGAATAAATTATGATCTGAATTTTCGATGTAATTTACTTTTCCTAATTGAATATTCTGCTCGTCACCATTGTTGAGATGCATAGACTGAATCTTGAAGTCTGTGTGTGCCTAAAAGAAGGATTTTCTTTTTTTGAAAACAACTTTTAAGAAATCCTTTATATTATAGCTAAAATTCTGGATATTCATGCAGAATCACAGTTATGCTATAACAAACAACATAAATCAAAAACATAAAGTTCAAATGATGATTGTCATAATATAACCAACACCATCAGATCACTTTTTTTTCCCTTGTTCATCTGGCAGTTATAACTCAGATAAAGCAGACAAACAAAATCTAAAGTTAATAATATAAGGGTCAAGAGCCCAACTAAAGTAAACAATGATCGCCATAACGGTGGCTTACAATTTGAGATTTTCTCCTTCAGTGATTCTTCAGGTGTGTTCAATAATGCTCAATCATCACTAAATTAATCACTTAATTATCTCATTAACTTTAACACTCTTGAGTGTGGACTCATATACACTCCCATGAGTGTTAATTTAACACTGGAGTTTTTGCTGTGTACAAAGAGCCGTAGTTAACTGATAAGCTGAGCCATATCGCATTAATTATCGCTGGCGATACGTCCGCGATATTGATGCGATATGGCTCAGCTTGTCAGTGAACTACGGCTCTTTGTAGTAAATGCCGCTCCATCTGAAAGCAGGTGAAGGCGATTTACTACTAATCAAGGAACCGGCTTTACTGACGAGATGCGCATAACAATATTGTGCGATATATCGCCCATCCCTAGATTTAATGTCTTTTATCTTGATTTCGTCTTTTTTTCTGTTCTTCTTGTTCCTATTTCCTTCAGTGATTCTGATTGTTAACAGCAGGTGTTCATCAGGGTCTCAATTAACTTAGAAAATTAACTGAATTATTCACTCAGTCAAGTGGACTATATTAGTGAACTAATGTAGGGAATAGTGAATGAGGGTATAGGGTGTGATTTTGAACACATCCTCTGAGTGTCGACTTTGAGCGCTGTTAATTCACAGTATATTCCTGTAGGCTACTTTCTCGAAAACGACAAATATCACCCCGAATGCATTTTTTCTACGGTATATTGCTGTTTTAATGGAAAACAGCATGATACTGTAAAATATGGCTGTTTTTTTACAGCAATTTTTTACAGTGTTGTTTACAATTCTCAATTCTCATGTAGATTCTTTGTTGATATTAGTTTGCTTACATTTTTGAAATCTAGTAATTTCTGTAAACTCAAGTAACTTGGCAATAGAGCATGAGAAAATAATAATAATGTTGCCCTAACTTGATAAAATCTGAGCGGCAGTGGCTCAGTGGTTCATGTAGGTTGTCTACAAACCGGAAGGTTGGTTGTTCAATCCCCGGTTCCATGACCAAGTGTCGAGGTGTCCATGAGCAAGACACCTAACCCCAGCTGCTCCCGACGAGCTGGATGGCGCCTTGCATGGCTGACACCGCCATCAGTGAATGAATGGGTGAATGTGAGGCAATGTGTAAAGCGCTTTGGTGGCCATGGGTCTGTTTAAAGCACTATATAAATGCAGTCCATTTACCAACATAAGTTCAACCAACATCTTTTTTTTAGTTCTCTTAAGTAATGTTTTCCAGTCCACATTACTTGATACAGGAAGTTGAGTCAACAGACTGCATGTTGCATCAATTCGTGTTTTGAAGTGTAATAAACTTGACACTATAAGTTGACTCAAATTAACTCAGTCAAAGCAAAAAGATGACTTGACTTAGTTAAGTTGAGTCAACTAATCTTTTTTTACAGTGTGTCCAGTGCATCCCGCAGCTTTTCCACACAGATTTTGGGGGTAATGAACACAATTTCGCCCAAATGGAGTGTAAGTCACACCAGGTGATATTGAGAGAAAAACACGCTTGCGCATTTTATTATTAGCCTATTAAGCAATAGTGTAAAAGACCGGTAAATAAAATACAACATTAACATTAGAAACACTAACATGTAGGCTATGCATATTTTACTTCCCGTATGACAAATCCTTAAATGAATGGTATTCAGAAAACAAGAATGAAAAATAAGTAGCCATAATAAAAATATACATAGTAGCCTATATAAATAGCCTATTGTGCCTTTTATTACAAACAAAATTTAGCCTGTTTTAAACGCCAAGCCTAAACGAATTCATGTAAATATTAATGTATTAATGTAAAGAAGGCTTCGTACTTCAGTCGAGTCCAAATATACATGAAGGCTAAATCAGCATCTTCACAGCAAGGGAAATGAGTTTGGAATAACAGCAAGTGCTGACCGACACAGCCTTTATATTGTACAACAGACTAATTAAATTAAGCAGAATAACTTTTTATATGTTTGGTTGACTGTGTTTTATTTTGATAATGAACAGTCTGCGATGTCAAGTTAGCATATGCCAGAATGGAACTGATAATATGTTGAGTGAGCACGCGATGTGGCGCCATCACTTTGGATTTGTTCCTCAGCAAGGGAAATAACTTAATATTCTGTCATTTATAGTCATACAGATAATATGACATCATTCGAAAGAGTTAAATGTGTACTTTTATTTGTGTACATTCAAAATGACTAAATGCAAAATGTCATGCTTTTGCAAAATAAAGAAAACAACAGGATGCGCTTGGTCTCTGAAGAATAAAAACTTACTGTTTAATGTTATTTTTTAGTATTATTTTTCTTTATTCATTTTCATAATAATTTCATCATGTATTTTGTGAAGTCAGACTATGTTTGTACATGTGTGCGGAGCATAAATCTGGTATGAGATGGAATGTTTCAACTGATGCAAATGTACCATTTGTATACCACAAATGTATACACTGAAGAAATAGTTTCTTAATGTGGATAGTGGATTGTACCATGTGCATTAGGTATACATTCCATTTTTAAACATAAGCAACATGTTTTGCTACCTTACAAGGAAGTTGATAGTCTCTCAGTTGTGTATTTAAGCTCAATCCTTACTGTATCACCTCAAAGAAACATAAAGGCATGATGGGGTGAGAGGACGGAGAAACAGAGATTAGGGATGGTAAGATTCACTGATTCGCATTCGTGTATTGGCATAAAAGCTAACGATGCGATGCATCAATTTAAATAAGTGTGCATCGGATACAAGTTGGCATTTGTATCGCGATGCATTATTTTTAACATATAGGCATTGGTAAAAAACAATTTATTCATATATAATTATTAGTAGATGCGCTATACTTTTACTATTTAGGAAGTGACCAATATTTTATAATGTAACTGTTAGATTTCTCCTTTCTGAACTGTTGCTCAAGCGCGTTCTCTCAACACCGCTGCTGCTGCTACGTGAATATGACGTTTCACAACACTACGGAGACCGAGGCGTGTCCTGAGCATAGACTGTATAAAAAGATGGACGACGCCCCTTCGCTCTCTTCCATTGGTGAGAAGTGAAGCCGCCAGTGTCCCGATATGGCGCTGACATTTTGGGACTTGAGTCTGCGCAGGTGCGATTTCAGGACCAGACCTGCGCAGTAGTGAGCAGGAAGTAAAGCCACGAAATCAACGCCCCGCCCTCACTCTTGCTGAATCAATCGCAAGCACACGCCCCTGCACTTTTTTTAAGTGGCCTGTCTGCTCCAATTTTGATGTCTGCTGATTGAAGTACCTCGTTAAAACAACGTAAATACAACTAGCCTACTAACCACATAGTCATATTTAAAAAGTAACACATTAATATAGTATAGGATATATTAATGTGTTAATATAGGACCTATACTGTAAAATACGAGTAGCCTATTCATATTACTACAATTAAACAACTATCACAATTTGGTGGACAGCTAAATCAACTTCATATTTAGCTCATGTAGTCTGTTTTAGCTAGGTTAGCATCATATAATTTATTCATTTATTTTGCATGCGCAAAAATCTCAAAGATTGATTGAGACTGGGGAAACTCACATCCAGGACTCTCACCACCAGCACTGGCGCCCCTCAAGGGTGCGTTCTCTCCCCACTGCTCTTCTCCCTGTACACTAATGACTGCACTTCTAAAGACCCCTCTGTCAAGCTCCTGAAATTTGCCGACGACACCACTGTCATCGGTCTCATCCGGAACGGTGACGAGTCTGCTTACAGACTGGAGGTTGAACAGCTGGCTGTCTGGTGCAGTTATAACAACCTTGAGCTGAACACGCTCAAAACAGTGGAGATGATCGTGGACTTCAGGAGGAACAGCCCAGCACTCCCCCCACTCACCATCATGAACAGCACTGTGGAAGCAGTGGAGTCATTCAGGTTCCTGGGCACTATCATCTCTCAGGACCTGAAGTGGGACAATCACATTGACTCCACTGTGAAAAAGGCCCAGCAGAGACTGTACTTCCTTCGCCAGCTGAGGAAGTTCAACTTGCCACAGGAGCTGCTGATTCAGTTCTACTCAGCCGTCATTGAGTCTGTTTTATGCACTTCCATCACTGTCTGGTTTGGTTCAGCTACCAAATCAGACATCAGGAGACTACAACGGACAGTCCGGACTGCGGAGAGGATCATTGGTGCCCCCCTGCCAAACCTCCAGGACCTGTACTCTTCCAGAGTGAGGAAGAGAGCAGGTAAAATCATCACAGACTCCACTCACCCTGGACACCAACTGTTTGAACTGTTACCGTCAAGACGGCGACTCAGATCACTGGCCACTAGAACATCTCGGCACAGGAACAGTTTCTTCCCACAGGCCATTTCCCTCCTGAACAGTTAACACTCCTCCCAATGCATACGCCTTTAAGTGCAATACTCCCACTGTTTAGTGCAATACCCTACAACTCAGGTGATACTTATATGTAGATTTATTTATTTATAATATTCAAAACACTGTAAATATGTTCATAATCTGTAAATCTGAAAATGTCTATTCTGACAAAACCCAACTGTGATACTTTTATTCTCATGTATTTATATTTTTATTTTTTATTCTTATAATTTGTAGTATTATGTTTCTTGTTGTATTTGTATTTGTATATGTCCACTGGAAGCCTCAGTACCAAAAACAAATTCCTTGTGTGTGCAAGCACACTTGGCAATAAAGCTCTTTCTGATTCTGATTCTGATTGGACATGTCAGATCGGTTAGCACATTCTACTGCAGAACAACCCATTATGTCGGTGTGAAATAATTAATTATATAAATTTAGATATTAAATTTAAAGCTCCAATCTCCTCAGTCCTCCAAAGATCCCGAAAAAAAGTCCGTTGGTGCTTCAGTGACTACTTCGCTCAGAGAACCTGTCAATCACAGCTGTCAATCATGACGCCACAGCGCCGTTTTTATAGCATCAAATAACTAACTAAAAACAAACTTATTTTAAAAACAAACACTTGAAATTACATCAGCGTGATAAAAACTACAGTAAATGACAGAAACTATCTTTGGAAAAAAGATATGTGAAGTGTAATTTAATTGTTTAGTTGGTCTCACGTCCCGTTGAATAACATGGGTAGGCGGGGTTTATGACCTATACTAGGACCGGTCACCGGGGGGCGATCGAGACGCTTTGGCTTCACTTTTCAGGGCTTGTGCGGCACGCTTGGTCCTGAGAGTCACATAGCTAGAACAGATCAGCATGGCAGAGCTCTATCTTCCACCAAATAATTATAAATCCAGTGTTTGGAAACACTTTTTTTTTGGAAACTGCAATTTGTAAAATATGTCATGCCGCTATAAAATATACAGGCAGTAGGCCCTACTACTAATTTAACAACACACGTGAAGCGCTGACACAGCGTGAGTGCAGCAGAGCATATTGTTGTCCTACTGTTAGTTTCACTGCTTCTATTGATCTCATTTGAAAATCGCTTTGGATAAAAGTGTCTGCTAAATTAATAAATGTAAATGTTTTTCATTTATATATATATATATATATATTACATTTCATACAGTATTTTTTTCATACAGTTTTGAAAGACCTGTTTGTGAAAAGTTTTTTTATTTATTTATTATTGTTTATGTTAAAACAGCACCTGCTTTCTGCTCACGGAGTTAGCCTACCTGCTGAAATCACATTAGCCTGCTGGCAAGTTATGGAACATTTATGCCTTAATTGTTTATCCCTGAGCATCCTTACATTTTTTCACTGTTAAATGTGTGAGCTGTTAAAAGTGTAACTGGAGACAGGACAGGAAAAGAATGTCTGTTTTTATTTAATCTTTTGGTTTTGTAAAAAACAAATCTTTTGTTTGTGAAAAAGCCATGCGTTAAAAGTCAGATGGCACTTAAGCTACTTTATGATTTGCTGTATGACTGAACAAAAGAAATAAAGTTAACTACCTACCATACTGAATTGCATAGCATCATATTTCCCTTTCGAGTGAACTCGCAATGCATCTATGACGCTTTGGGAACGCTTCCAGCGTGAATGCGTCTGAAGCATCTGTCAACTAGTCCAATGGATGGAATGAACGTCACGGGCGGGTGACGTCATGACCAGGAAGAGATAAGAGCGCATCCGGTGAAACCGGCATCAGCTTCTGTTGCCTCAGCAAGCGATCTGTGTCAAACTGTCTGTTATATTTACTGTTGTCTGTCTGATATATATATTAGGGATGGGCGATATATCGCACGATATTGTTATGCGCATCTCGTCAGTAAAGCCGGTTCCTTGATTAGTAGTAAATCGCCTTCACCTGCTTTCAGATGGAGCGGCATTTACTCTACAGCACAAACTCCAGTGTTAAATTAACACTCAAGAGTGTTAAAGTTAATGAGATAAGTAAGTGATTAATTTAGTGATGTTTGAGCATTATTGAAGACACCTGATGTTAACAAGCAGAATCATTGAAGGAGAAAATCACAAATTGTAAGCAACCGTTATGGCGATAAGTGTTTGCTTTAGTTGGGCTCTTAACCTTTATACATTCACTTTAAATTTGTTTGTCTGCTGTTATTTAATTATAACAGTCAAATGAACAAAGAAAAGTGTGATCTGATAGTGTTGGTTATGTTCTGGCATAATCATGCTGTGATATGAAAATGAATCTTATTGAGGTAGTTTGGTTTAACTTACTGGCAACAACTTTGTGATTTTAGAGCATATATGAGTATAGGTATGTTTCTTATAATCCAAAATATTTAATAAACATTGTTCTGATCAAAACACTTTCAAATAAGTTTATTTAGAAACACAGACATCAATAATCAGCCTGTGAATCTCAACAATGGTGACAATAATAAAGCATGTTGCAGTGGCTGCCACCAATCACAACTCATTAATGGCTCCCATCATGCATTGCGATATGAATAAATTATGATCTGAATTTTCTATGTAATTTACCTTTCCTAATTGAATATTCTGCTCGTCACCATTGTTGAGATGCATAGACTGAATCTTGAAGTCTGTGTGTGCCTAAAAGAATTCTTTTTTTTTTTTTTTTTAGAAATCAACTTTTAAGAAATCCTTTATATTATAGCTAAAATTCTGGATATTCATGCAGAATCACAGTTATGCTATAACAAACAACATAAATCAAAAACATAAAGTTCAAATGATGATTGTCATAATATAACCAGCACCATCAGATAACTTTATTTTCTTTGTTCATCTGGCAGTTATAACTCAGATAAAGCAGACAAACAAAATTTAAAGTTAATAATATAAGGGTCAAGAGCCCGACTAAAGTAAACAATGATCGCCATAACGGTGGCTTACAATTTGAGATTTTCTCCTTCAGTGATTCTTCAGGTGTCTTCAATAATGCTCAATCATCACTAAATTAATCACTTAATTATCTCATTAACTTCAACACTCTTGAGTGTGGACTCATATACACTCCCAGGAGTGTTAATTTAACACTGGAGTTTTTGCTGTGTACAAAGAGCCGTAGTTAACTGATAAGCTGAGCCATATCGCATTAATTATCGCTGGCGATACGTCCGCGATATTGATGCGATATGGCTCAGCTTGTCAGTGAACTACGGCTCTTTGTAGTAAATGCCGCTCCATCTGAAAGCAGGTGAAGGCGATTTACTACTAATCAAGGAACCGGCTTTACTGACGAGATGCGCATAACAATATCGTGCGATATATCGCCCATCCCTATATCAAAGTTTACCCTGATAATTGATCTGATTTTACCGACCTATTTTAATAATTAATACGAGCAATCGTGTTAATGATTCATATACGGTGAGGTTTAACCTATTCCCTATTTGGGATAATCTAATTTGTGTATACGATAATGCATATTCATCATCTCATGAATATTATTCCCCCTTTGAGTTAATAATTTCCCTACAAAAGTCATTGTCGCTACATTGATTATAAGATAGCACAACAGTCTTAGTTTGTGATAACCTCCTTAATGCAAAAGAAGGGTGGGAACGAAGCACAAGATAATTAATTGAGTGACTAACGCAATAAAAGGTTTATTAGAAAGAGAAACCAGAATTAGACCAAATAAACAAAACAATTGAGAAAACTTATTGAAGAAGGAAAATAAACCTCCCTGAGCTAAAGGGACAATGAGTTTACAAAGTATATTCAAAAGATGTATTTGTAACATCAACTTTGTGGTATACACTTCTCATGACAAACACCTGACTGGTCAGACAGTTTACCTGAGATTACCACGGAGTGTCAGCATTAGGGGTGTGCACGAATATTCGGTCTGTAATTATTATTCGAAAAATAAAATACTATTCGAATTTTACTACGTTGCTTTGCTGGCCGTAAATGCTGTGAATCCATGATAAATCCCAAGCACTAACTCGCAGTTATAATTAAATGCACTGGGTGGCGCTGTGGAGCGTGTTGTTTATATTTGATCACATAATGTTGTCTTTGCGAAGTTTGGAATTACTTTACTAAATTATATTACAAAATGGAATTATTTTTAATCAAATTAATTAATGATACTGAGTCATTACAATTTCACCACCATAATGAGAAATCATATGAAAACAGCAGTTGAATGACAAAAGATAGCAAAATGATTTTGAGACATAATATGCTTCCTTTAAGTTTCGTTAAGGAAGACAGGTTTAATAACAGAATGTGCTGTTAGAAACTTTGTTATCTGTCACTGTGTCCCTGAAAAGACGTCCCTGACAGACGTAGCGGCAGCGCTTTTTCTCACTCGAACATGTGGATATTGTTTTTCTTAACATGAATGTGAAACAATAAAACTCGTGTGTGAACGTTATTTACGATAAGTGGCGCAGTCTGTTTTACTAGCGTTTTGTTTAGTTCACACTGCTTGAGCTTAGGCCTAAATCTTTTTGTTCTTTACATTTTTTGTTTACACATATTGTTTAATGTTTTCAACTAAAAGAAAACCTTAAGATGTAACAAAAGCTTGTTGAGTATATTGCAGATTTACGTATGCAGATTTGTTTGGATCTTTGAGACAGATATGAGTTGATTTGAATTATTAAATTGTTTTAATATGGGGTGATTATTTTAATATGAATAATAAAGGTGTATTAAAACATATTTTCAGCTCTACTGAGCCCATTTATTGCCCTTGTTGTATTTGATTATTTTATTTTTTGGGGGGTATTGTCTAGTCTGCCCGGGCGCTTGAGCTAATAATCGGGCCCAAAAGAAATTGGAAAGGCCTTTGGGGCGGACTAGTTTTCTTTTTCCTTTTTTTGTTTTGTTTGTTTGTATATTGTTTGTTCCCCCACTATTTATTACTGCAGCAGGAGGATGCTACAGGCTTAGTGTTTGAACAGAGGAGCTACTTTTGCAATTTAGTGTCCCACTGATGTTACCATTCTCTAATGGCTTCTTTCCATATTATACTCTTTCCTTCAGAAAAGAAAACCAACTTCCATGGTTTCTAGCTTCCATACCGGTGTATCAGGCCATATTACAGTTGGGCAGAATTCTTTTTCATACACTCCCAATTCTTTAGCTGCCTCATCTCCTATCCACCCAAAACTGAACTTTTGTGCTCTCTCCCTTTCCCAATTAGCTTGTAGTATTCTTTTAGTTGGATGACTATCTCCATGTCCTTTTAGATTTACCTAATAATTTAATTTAAAAAAGCATGCATTACATCAAGCGTCCTACAGATTTGGTAGCTGATCCATATGCCACACTTCCATAATCCATCCTTGATCTTATTAAACTTACATTATATATATATATATATATATATATATATATATATATATATATACTTATATACTTCAGTGATTTATAATCTGTTCCCCATTCTATTCCTGTTAAACATTTCATTATATTTATTACGTTTTTTAAATTTGTCTTCTACATTCCTAACATGTTCTACCCATGTTAACTTTGTGTCAGTGTACTCCTAATAAACGGAATGTTTTAACTCTCTCTTCCATATAGTTTTATATGAATATTTCCTTGATTTTCTTCCCTGTAAAAAAAAACATCACTAGTTTTCTCTATAGAAAATTCAACACCCCATTTTATTCCCCACTTCTCAACCTGCTGTATCCCTTCTTGTATTTTTTTTAAACTATATGTTCTACATTTCTTCCTTTTTTCCATATTGCCTCATCCGCAAACAGTGATGTTCCCATGACTACTGGCATATATCATTAATCATTACTGAAAATAATGTGGGACTTACAACACTCCCCTGAGGTGTTCAGTTCTCTACAACATGTTCACTTGATAGGTCTTTTTAATAATTTAAAAATATATATTTGGTCTAAAATAACATGAGGCCCAAACAGGCGATCTTCTTTGGCCAATGGACGCAGCGCCCGGCGAACGTTTGCAGACATCCCAAGTCTCCCTTATATTGATAGCGGCTCCCTGATGGCCGCAAATTAGTTCAAATCTCCCGGAATCTAGAGCTCGCGAGCTACAAACCGTGTAGCGCGCACAAGACAGAGAGAGCGAGAGACCCCCGACCGATCGACCATCCAGAGACTGGAATTAGACGATTTTCCACATGCTTGGCCAGAGCCGGTCTGTTTTGTTGTCAGCAGTCATGGTCTCACTATCTTCTCTCTGATCGTGAAGTGACACAAATATGAATAAATTTGATATTTTAAAAAACATAGATTGGGTTGAAATCATTGTTATTTGGTTCTAAAGAAATGTAAAGTCTGGGTATCCAATGCAATCTAGTAAATCTTACATATTAATGGACAAATTTAATCTTATTTAATCTTCCATGAGATAGTTGATGTGCTCAGATTATTTTTTTATTAATTAAACAAATAAAAACAAGATATGGTTTGTATAATAGGGTAGGATGTGGAATATGCCTCCTTAAGAACAATGTGGATTTACTTTTAAATTAACATATTTAGATGTGCAGGTGTAGGATGATGACACATCAGCCAATGTGTTAATATAGGAAATAAATAAAAACATTTGCTAATTTAGTTGTTATAGCACAAAATGTAAAATATTTAAAGAGGGGTACGATGACCCCAACAGGTGTAAGTTGGCCCCCCTGGATACACTTTTACAGAATTTATAAATGACTTTTGATATAATTCTTATTAATACTTGTATATTTTTTAAAGAGTCATATGTAAAATGCCAAATAACATATTGTATTTAAAACTGACAATTTAGTTGTTGATAATTCAATAACCAATGAGAGATAAAGCAGAATTCCAGTAAAAGAGGTAAAATTATTCTATAACAAATATACAGGTAAATTAATATTAACTTATTTAATTGTCGATATTTTAATTGAAGACACGTCATTCTATGCTCAAACACTAGAGCGTTGGCGCTTGCAACGCCAAGGTCATGGGTTCGATTCCCAGTGAAAGCAAGAACTGATAAGAATGTAAATGTGTACCTTGAAATGCATTGTAAGTCGCTTTTGATAAAAGTGTCTGCCAAATGTATAAATGTAAATGTCATAATAGCAACACTATGAATGCAAATGTAATGATTTCACTCAATTAACCTATAGGTTTTTAATGAAAGCGAAGATGTAGCCTACATCTCTTGCCCCGGCGGAGTAGCATCTGCCTGCAGACACGGAGGCTGCATTTTCAGGACCCCACTTCTAGGACCGCATTTCTAGGACCCTAGGTTTTTAGTGACACCGCCACCTATCGAATTAGAGGACCAGCGAAGATGAATGACATTCAGAGTGTGAGTATCAAATGCGAATCAATTTTTATTTGTTTAACTTTAAAAACAATTTTGATGCATTTCATTGGAAAGTTAACGTTGCCAACGTGCTGGTGATTTGCTTAACAGTCTTGAATGCATAGCCATCATATATTAGCCTCTAATGCTGGAAAATGAATTGTTAGCACGTTCATTTAACGGAACTGTTGCATGATAAGCCTGTGTTGACTTATTTACAGCACAATAAACTGTAGCATGTTCGTTCTGAAAGCTTGTTTATTACTCATTGTTTTTTCATTAATTCAGTTAAAATAATCTTAATGTTTTCACTGTCACGTGCTCACAGTCAGCCTGTTTAACGTTACCCACAATACATGTTATGTGTACGTCTCTTCATTTTGACATGGTTTTATAAAGTTGGTTGAGACATATGACATTTTAATAGTCAGACATATCAGAGAGGCCATTATAATAATTGACTGTTAAAGTCCCACGTGTTAGATTGTGTCATTTACTGTATACTGTACTCTATATGAAGTGCTATCAAGGACACACAGCTCAGGGTAGGCAATAGTATGACAAAAGATAAATAAATAAATTGGTTAAGTACTAGGCTTAGGCCAAATTTATGTCTATTTATTTATATGAAATTAACTTAAAAATGTTTTTCAAGAAACGACATGAGTGTTTCTAGAACCTTTGTTCCCACAACATCAAAATCATTTTTTTTTCAAATCTTTGAACAGTATGCAATAATTGTATTATGAAAATTAATTGGTATGAAGATTGATATCATTATTTTTTATCATTATCATTACTCTGTGGTAACTAAGATCTTTTAAATATGAAATTTAAAATTAGAGAGTAGAACATGTTCAACTAAATGTTCCTTATTTAATTCACTTCTCTTTCTCTCTCTCAGGAGTCAGTGATGATGTTGTCCATGTGTTTGTCCATCAATTGAAGTTCTGTCTATGTGGTTCACGTCATGATCAAATTTGTTTTTTTGTGTGTTCAAGTTCAGTTGTTATATATTATTTTGTAAAATATTTTGTGTGTTCAATTTCAGTTTTTATATATTATTTTGTAAAATATTTTGTGTGTTCAAGTTCAGGTGTTTTATATTATTTTGTAAAATACAAAATCTTAAATCTACCCCCAGAGTCATTCTTGTCTTCCCTCTGTACTTGAAAATGTGGTCCATAGTGACTGAAAAGACTATAACATGATTCCTTGTTTATTTTACTTGAGTTATTATATGCTACTTAGACCCAATAATTTCTCAACATTCCTAGGAACCTGGTTTAATTGCAATAAAGAAAGTAGTATTTTGGTGTAATAAAACTTGAAAGAAAAAAAAACACACTCTAATGTAGTTAAAACTGGGTGGAAATACTGCCTTGGTGGCACTTTTTTCGGTCCTCCAAAACTAGGGTCCTGGAAATGCGTTCCTGGGACTGCGGTTCTCCGACTCGGTAGGTGGCGCTGTCACAAAAAACTAGGGTCCTAGAAATGCGGTCCTAGAAGTGGGGTCCTGAAAATGCAGCCTCCGGGACTGCAGACAGATAATATTGCCCCGGCGGGCATCTTACCCCAACCTACCCTACTGATTATAAGCGTCCATATATTAATCTTTCCGTTTACTATACTATACTGTGTCGTGGGTGTGCTGAATATGATTACTGACGTATAGGCCTACAGCAGGGTAATGATATATTTGGACGTTCTGAGACCGTTTGAATAACGTTGTACAACCCAACAAATAAAATTCTATTTCCGTTAAGAAAACTTTCCGGTGTCGTGCCAAGGTACTTACCCCTGAAAGGAAGTGTATCCCCGGTCGCGGGAGCGCGCTCGCATTCAGCAGAACGTGTGCCATTGGTTTGACCAAGGTAAATGAAACGATAATACGTGAATTGTTTAAGTTATCGTTTTACTATTGTTGTTTTATCAACGAGGTTTAGCAAAGACAGCTATCACGTGGCCCATCTATCAAAATTAATTATTTTATTCTTCTGAAGGCTAACGATCGAACTTCATTGCACTGAATTGAGAATGTCTAGTTACTGAAAAACCAAGACGACCATACCGTTTCACTCATAAAGCAAACTGCCTTTGGATATTAAATTGTTCTGAAACCCCCTTTCCATGGTGAATTATTATATATAAAAAAAATGATTTAAAAATGCATTGCACTTAAATAGTAGGCTGGTCAATGTCATACACAAAAAGTGATTGTACAGATGATGCCTATCATCAAGTGTTTTATTTTGTGAATACTTTACATCATGTCTAATAACAGCAGTGAATATGGACACATTTCTTGTTTCCTGACAAAAGTTATACTAGGATACAGATTTTTTCAGACTGTATTTTCGACCTGCCAAAATATGTATCCCCCCCTCTAAAATCTACAGATAATGGCCTATCATCAAGTGTTTTATTTTGTGAATACTTTACATCATGTGTGAAAAATAATGAATTATAGATGCATACTCTGTGTTTTTTATTTTGTTTCTAAGATGACCTGACTGATATGTCACTTCTGTGGATCAGAAGGGCCTGAGGCAGATTTGAGTTGGGTAAATCAAACTTAAGAAATGTGAAATGAAATATGTTTTGTGATAAAGTTATTAAGAATTTTCTTGTATTTGTCACGGTGTTGTGTGCGGGTTGAAGGAGAAGGCTGAATCAAAGGCTTCAATTCAAACAGTTTACTTAAATAACTCACAGGTACAGATAGGCAGGATGACGGGCAGGAACACTCACAAGAAGCAAAGTAACATTAACAGACAAATAACAAGACCATAACATAATCGAGAACCGACCAAGACTAACTGAACAGAAGGAGACTAAATACAGATACAAATGAACACTAACGAGGTGAGCACAGGTGACACAGATGATGATGACGATGAACAGGTGGGTAATGAGGGAGTGAGTTCAGGGTGTGGAGAGATGAGGGATTCTGGGTAGTGTAGTGAAGACAAAGACAGACTGGTGCAGACGATGACTGTGACCGTTTTATGTAGGATATTTCTATTCTAGTTCTTCTATTTTACCCAGGACTAACAAACATTTCATTGTTCTTTTATCTCCACATAAATGACAGTATATTAAAAATATAACATCAATTACACAGGAATGAAAATTTGCTGTCTCTTACTGAAGACCCAAAAATCCAAATAATTTGTTTTCCAGATTCAGTGTGACATTTGTTTGCGGTGGTTCCACCATATGTGCGTTCAAGGCCCACCAACAGAGGAGGCCTTCCTGTGTACTACTTGTACTCCTTAGTTTTGTGTACATTATTGTTCTGGAGGAATTTATTCATTAAATCTTGTTGTATTACATTACACCTTCCAAGTTTGTGTCTTCTTATCTTAAAACTATTTTTTTTTTTTTTGCTTGAAAAATGGCTTACAATATATTGATTAATAAAATAATTGCAGATTAACTTTCTTTTGATTGATTAATAAACTAATACCTAGTATGTATACAGCACGTCAAAAACAGTTGCCAAAGTTATTGTCTTACTGTATATTTTGTACATTCAAGTGATGAAGAAAGTGGACACTGGATCTGCTGTGTGTATCCTATTTGGGGTTTGGGGCCTTAGAAGTCAGTTTTCTATACATACATATACATGCACTGGTTTGGTATAAAAAAAGTCATTTTCATGCTGTGCAGGGCCCACCACCCCTCTCGAATCAATGTAAATGGTACGACCCGCAGGTCAGGTGCTTCTGCTGCGGACCTGCGGTGGTGAATCAGTTGATGAGACAGGAGCTGGAGTGAGCCGTGATAGGAACTAGGAAGACAGGGGAAGAGTCATGTCTTTCCTTAAGAAAGGAAAATCAGGGGCTCAAAAACGAAAAGAAAAGAAGATTAAAGAGAGAAAGGCAAATGAGGGCAAGCAGATGCTCACTCACAGTTTTTTGAAAAGAAAGGTGAGCTCCAAATGCACCATCGAGCATTGACATTGTTTTAACATAAATATCTACTCTCCAGGTAGAATAGCATGCATTTATGTTCGTACTCTATTTGAATAATATACCAATACTTTATAGTATCACACCCTACATAGCGAGCAAACAATGTTTCTGGGTAAATAACAGAGTGAGAAGCAGGCGGAGGCGGAGCTGGGAGCTACAGCTCAACACACTGTCACTCCAGGCGGCTCGTCTCCTCTTCTGCTGCAGTTCTCCCCAGAGTCAGAAGTTTACATGAAAACACTGTATATTTCCCTCCATTGTCAAAATCGAACACCCGCGAATACCGCATTGTTATGCAAATTAGCTCGCGCACGCTCTTACATTAAGTACAGGATTGTTCTCAGTTTAATGCACATCTTAATGATTGAAAATGACTTATTTTAAAACGTAATTCAAAGACTGAATGTCTAGTTTGGCGGTTAGTGTACACTGTGATTCTTTAGTCTGCATTTATTTTAAACAGACAAATAATCAGCAATTAACTTGTACTTAGCCTACACTTTAAAAAAGGTATTGTGACAATAAAGGATATTTTAGCAACCATTTGTTTACATTTTAAGTGTTTTTATGATAAAAATGCAATACCCCACCCATTGGTATCACTATGGTATTTGGTACGGGGGCCCAGCAAGATGTGTGTACCCAGGGCTCAAAATTTGGTGCTACACCCCTGAGCATTGTAGATGTCATAGATTGGTGGGAGTGCAGTTCCTATGATCTTACTAGCTGTCTTCACTATTCACTGCGGTCGGAGGCCCTGACTGAAACACTCTCTATAGTATCTCTGTAGAATGTGGCGAGGATAGATGGTGGGGGGCTTTCCTTGCTTTCTTGGCGCCACACGTATTGGAGACTTTGATATGCCATCATCTGTGCAATATGGAGAGGGGGTACTTTTTATAGCAGGTTTGAAAACGGTCTGAAAAAATCTGTATCCCACTAAAACATTTGTCAGTAAACAAAAAACGTGTCCATATTCACTGCTATTATTAGATATGATGTAAAGTATTCACAAAATAAAACACTTGATGATAGGCCATTATCTGTAGATTTTAGAGGGGGGATACATATTTTGGCAGGTCAAAAATACAGTCTGAAAAAATCTGTATCCCACTACAACTTTTGTCAGGAAACAAGAAATGTGTCCATATTCACTGCTGTTATTAGACATGATGTAAAGTATTCACAAAATAAAACACTTGATGATAGGCATCATCTGTACAATCACTTTTTTTGTATGACATTGACCAGCCTACTATTTAAGTGCAATGCATTTTTAAATCATTTTGATAATAATTCACCATGGAAAGGGGGTTTCAGAACAATTTAATATCCAAAGGCAGTTTGCTTTATGAGTGAAACGGTATGGTCGTCTTGGTTTTTCAGTAACTAGACATTCTCAATTCAGTGCAATGAAGTTCGATCGTTAGCCTTCAGAAGAATAAAATAATAAAATTAAAATAATTAATTTTGATAGATGGGCCACGTGATAGCTGTCTTTGCTAAACCTCGTTTATAAAACAACAATAGTAAAACGATAACTTAAACAATTCACGTATTATCGTTTCATTTACCTTGGTCAAACCATACACGTTCTGCTGAATGCGAGCGCGCTCCCGCGACCGGGGATACACTTCCTTTCAGGGGTAAGTACCTTGGCACGACACCTGTCAACCAAAAACAAACCTAAAAAAACGTTCTGGGAGTGGGAACCAAATATTGTTAGCTGAGAGTTAAGAAACACTGCGCCTTTTCAGTTTCCGGTTTAGAAACTAAAACGAAAGTGTTGAAGATAGATCACTTACCGTCCATTAAAAATGACAATAATATTATCACTATAACGTTCTTCATTTCTTACAGTTGATTAAATCAGATTTTATGATGATGATTCGTGGAGATTATTCGACTAACTCTTCTCTGATGTACTGTTATCTGCCTGTCGTTTCAGAACCACACCCGACCAGAGGGAGAAACGGACAAAGGAAAGTACCATAGGCGGAGTTTGACATTCGAGCCAGGGGGGGCAAAAAAAAAAAAAATCATTGTAGCAGCTGGGACCCGCATGGCCTATCAATTGGGGAACTCAGCACTAGCACATATGGACAAAACAAACATGCTAAATAAACACATATTTATTTTTAACCCAAGAAAAAAACAGTACAACAATACAATCATATTTGTAAACAGGTAGAACTTCGCATAAACAGCCACTTGACTTCGCATCACATCTTCGTTCGGACCAGTGCTCGAAGTGGTGGGGTACACTTCTACATTTTACTCTTAAGCGTACCTGCACTTTTTCTTGCGTACCGCTACTTCTCGCATGTACTCTACCACTGACAGAAAAAGCGTCAGTGTCAAGCCCGTTTCACATATACTCCATTTGCAGTGCGTATGTGGTGCGTATTTTTTCCGCACCCGTGTT